>JAPFBL010000378.1:0-322500 GCA_026182355.1 Hermatobates lingyangjiaoensis
AGAACACATATAGCACACATACAACAAACACTGAATTTGCCTTATATGAAAGGCATATTTCGTTGATGTCCAGATCATGGTAGTTACGTTTGGGGGTGAATTCGTATCACTGGAAGGGATTCATTTTATCTTAATTAATAACTTTGTGAACAATTGCTTTGATATACAATGATCGGTACAGAAGGAATTAAATTCGTAATGCTGGAATACCAGTGTACTTCTTAAAAACATATCTTTGGTTTATAAAAAACACAAACAAAAAATATTCTAATGTTGTTGGATTTCCGCTGTTTGAATAAAAACTTATATTGAATATTTAAAAATATTGGGTTTCCGCGTTTAACAGAAGGTAGTTTGTTCGAAATATATTGATGGTATTAGTGGTTTCCGGTTTGACGACAGGGATTTCACTTTATGGCGCCGTACGCGACCTTTAGATTGTCAGCTCGTAAAGGCGAGCAAGTCAGATGAGTGTGGTCCTCTTGTGTAAGTTTTGTGGTGTTTTACCATGAAAGGCAGGCATGTTGCTTACATCGGCTCGAGTTACCCAAGGCGCGATAAACACACCTCGTCTTCCTGCTTGTTCAAGTCCTCACAAGAACTCAACCCGAGTGTGAATATATCACACGGGCTGTTGTACTTGTGTGTGTGTGGGGGGGAGGTGGAACCTGTCCCGGGCTCCGGTTATCCAATTTTCAAAAACTTTCACTTGTTGTCTGTATCCTTGGCTCACAAACACCACTTCCTCCTTTCGACCTTGACCTGCTTCAGGCCACTCTCTATTCCCCTATCTGCCCCCCCCCCTCCCAACTCCTTGTCCATTGCATCATACCATTGCTTGGATAACCATTAAAACTGCCCTACTATTTTAATTGCCATGATTCTCCGTTAACTGTATTTCTTTTCTTTGTATAAACTCAGAAGATGACGAGTTTCTAACCTTCTTGTGTCTTCTTCAAGCAACAATTTAAAAAACAATTTTAAAAATAATTGATAAGGAGTTATGTACTATAGGAGTTTTACTATAAATCAGGGGTTCCCAATATTTGTTTGCTTGTGGTCCCCCTGAGGGCTATTTTATCATCTATGGAACCCCTGAGAGCTTTTTTATTATCTATGGACCCCGTGAGAGCTATTTCATCATATGTAGACCCCCTGAGAGGTATCTTGGCATAAGTAGATCCTCCTGTGAACTGTTTTACCATCTACGGATCCCCTGAGAACTTTTTTATCATATGTAGACCCCCAAGAGCTATTTTATCATTTTCGGACTCCCTGAGATCTATTATATCATATTTAGACCTCCTGAGAACTATTTTATCATTTCTGGACCCCCTGAGATCTATTTTATCATATGTAGACCTCCCTGAGATCTATTTTATCGTATGTAGACCCCCTGAGATCTATTTTATCATATGTAGACCCCCTGAGATCTATGTTATCGTATGTAGACCTCCTGAGAGCTATTTTATCATATTTAGACCCCCTGAGATCTATTATATCATATGTAGACCCCCTGAGATCTATTTTATCATATGTAGACCCCCTGAGATCTATTTTATCATATGTATACCCCTCCGCCCCAGAATATTGAAAAAAAAAACTGTTTTATAAGGAAAAGACAATAAAACGTAATTTATACTAAAATAAATTGTAAAACATTTAGTTTTGAATATACACAAAAAATGTAATAGAAGATTTCAAACATTGGATCATTATAACAAACTGACGAGGATATGAGTCCTTATGCCTTAAATACAGTCATACCTCTTTACAGGAAAGTTATTCGTTCAGGAGGGGGTTAGGTCAGAGAAATCGCTAATTACATTGAAATAACCTAAGGCGTACCGACCACAAAATACACTTGATAAATTAAAATAACCGATATAATAATTAAAGTTACAACTAGAGAACAGAAAAAACACAAATAAGAGTGTTAGCACTCTTGATTCTCGATCATTTCGGGTGTCTTGCCCTCAGGAGAAAAAGAATAAGGAATGAAGACGTGAATGCGTCAATCGACCGATATAAAGTGTATAGTTATACATATATTACAATTGAAAAAAGCATAGAGGTAAATTATATAATTAAATAATAATAATGATGCGTAATAATAGTTAGTCATTTATCTTTGGTTCTGAGTGACTGGGTGAATAGGAGGGCATGGTGGAGGGGGTACAGAGGAGGAACAGTCAAACCTGCACGTACACAACTTACTTTAACTTTTAATTAAAATTATTAATTGAAAACAAAATTCTTTTTTTAACTTCAGAACTTTTATTTTATATTCTTTTTGAATTTTATTGTTCCCTTGTTTTAACTGCTGTCTTGTTCAAATTCTTTAGTTATTTTTCACTCAGGTTCATTTTCAGTTCTCCTTGTTGACTGACGTTTTGTGTAAAACAAGTTCAAGAATGTTTGTCTTGAGGTCTTTTTAATAAAAAATGTACGTAGTATGCATTTATATAGGTTTGCTGGGGGTTACAGAGGCTTTGAGCTAATGACAGTTATGCTGGAGGACCATTGCGGTCACATCACACTCTTGCTAATTATATTCACACCGTTTCGCCGTGTGATTCGCACTTTTAATATAGTTTGGTTCTTACTTAATTGTGTTTATGGGAGGAAGCAGGCCGTGACGGAGTGGCGGCCACCCTTGTGTAATATCCCTCTCGCATTCTTTCAGCTTAACTTCCACTTATATTCTGCCTGGCAAGCTTGTCTTCCCAGTGCTTGCTGCTTATTCGTATGTTTAACTTTATTTACGGTATGTTACAATAGCAGTCTACTATGCGAACACACTTAGACTGGACATTAATCCTTGTGATACCACGCAGAGATTTCATTCTACATTCGGAGGTCGAAATTATGGCCTAACTCAAGTGTATTTAGAGTAACGATCTTTAAACAGTATCTGAGACAGCTTAATATCCTCTCAGAGGGACGATGTGCTGAAATTTATTCACCTCCCATGTGAATAAATCTAGGGCCTTGAGTAGGTATTGAACTCCAGACCTGCCAGTCCAGAGACGAGAACACCAGCCACTGCGCTACTCTAGCCTCTTCAAGGAGTATTGCCGGTGAACCCCTGATTAGTAGTCCATAGGTGAGCCCCAAAGCCACTTGGCTATCCTGGACTCTTCAAAGGAGTATTGACATTGAACTGCTGACCTAGCAGTCAATAGGCGAGCACGAAAGCCACTGCGCTACTCTAGCCTCATCAAGGAGTATTGCCAGTGAACCCCTGATTAGTAGTCCATAGGTGAGCCCCCAAGCCACTTGGCTATCCTGGACTCTTCAAAGGAGTATTGACATTGAACTGCTGACCTAGCAGTCAATAGGCGAGCACGAAAGCCAATGGGCTACTCTAGCCTCTTCAAGGAGTATTGCCAGTGAACCCCTGATTAGTAGTCCATAGGTGAGCCCCCAAGCCACTTGGCTATCCTGGACTCTTCAAAGGAGTATTGATATTGAACTGCTGACCTAGCAGTCAATAGGCGAGCACGAAAGCCAATGGGCTACTCTAGCCTCTTCAAGGAGGATTGCCAGTGAACCCCTGATTAGTAGTCCATAGATGAGCCCCCAAGCCACTTGGCTATCCTGGACTCTTCAAAGGAGTATTGATGTTGAACTGCTGACCTAGCAGTCAATAGGCGAGCACGAAAGCTAATGGGCTACTCTAGCCTCTTCAAGGAGTATTGCCAGTGAACCCCTGAATAGTAGTCCATAGGTGAGCCCCCAAGCCACTTGGCTATCCTGGACTCTTCAAAGGAGTATTGATGTTGAACTGCTGACCTAGCAGTCAATAAGCGAGCACGAAAGCTAATGGGCTACTCTAGCCTCTTCAAGGAGTATTGCCAGTGAACCCCTGATCCAGAGTGCCCTTGAGGCTCCGTTCATAATACAGTAACCCATGTATCATCCATCCTTCGCCACGGATGGCATAACACTTGGATTGGGGCTGGGATAAAAGGAGAGGATTTTGGGATTAGGAAGGATCACCTCCTCTTTCGTTTGTCCCTGCATATAGCAGGTTAACAGGGTAGCCTCGTGAAGGCTGATAGTCGGAGTTGAGTGCTAGAGGCTATTAGAGACGCATAATCACTCCATTATTAATCCTTGACATTGTTAGTATTATAATCAACTAGTGCTGCTTCCAGTGGCATTTTTACGAACTTTTAACCCTAGAAAGACTCAAACTTAGTATAAACCTATATTGCCCGAAAGCAGTCAAATGTGCACTCTGAACGAATAACTAATGTGCAAAGAAATTTGTATTATTTGTATTAAATTAATTTGTATTATTGTTTGTATATAATTTACTCATAAAAAAATTATTAGTAAGTATTAACACTAAATATATTACTTCATCTTGGAAAACTCTAAAAAGCTGTGTCATTTTATATATATATATGTTATTCTAATTGAAATTGAAAAACAGTCAAGATGACTTCCTTAGGAAATCTAGTGTTAAAGAAGAGAATTAAAAGTTTTTACCAACATAGTTGATTATAGAATACTACGAACAATGTAAGATCTTTGAACAAATTAAAAATACCAAGGTAATAATGTATATATATATATACATATGGGTTTTTTTACTCTGACGATGACCGCTTGTTACGGTTGAAAGATCTTAGTCTCGTTTTCCCATTTCATATTATGGTTTGATCATTGATTGTTATTTCACGTGTTTATGTAAAAATCTGTTTTTATATATATATATACTTAAAATAAACTGTGACACATAGATAGAAACATGTTATAGAAAGAAACATAGTCTTTGTTATGTTTCTTTCTATGTGTCACCGTTTATTTTAAGTGTAATCTTAAATGCGAACCGCATTTCGTTTATCAGAAATGTATATATGTATATATAAACTAGAATTTTTAAAAGAACTTTTTAAAAGAAGCAGTTATTCGTCTTCTGGGTGGTAGATCGGCTCCTGGGCTTAACCTCAATCGTTGATTTTTTTTTAAAAAAATTTGTTATCACCTTTTGATTTTATTTGAGTTAAATGTTTTCATTTTTTAATTTTTATTTGGCTTTTATCTCTTTATCTTCCCTGTCTACCTTTCCTCCGAAAGTTGGCTACACTGTTTGAGTGCTTCAGTTCGAACGCCAAGTCAGTCGTTATCAGCCTTTGGAACGATTCACATCTATTCCTGAAGACGGGGACATCGAAATATAGTAGTGAGTTCAGTGATTTCTTTTCTATATGTTCTTTTAAAAATTCTAGTTTATTCAGTTCGAAGAATCGTTTCATCTAATTGGTCACTATATATATATATAAAATTGTAAAATATAACCTACAGTGTTGCTTACTACTACTACTATAGAGTAATAAATCAGAGAAGAATATTAAAATCATTCAAGGGAACAAGCAGTTTTCGTCAGAGTCCAAAATCAACTGACTTAGACTCTGACGAAGACCGCTTGTTACGGTTGAAAAGCTTCAGTAATTTTTCCGATTTCTTACTGTGTTCTAGGCGTACATTATTATTTCACGTGGTTATTGTGAAATCTTGTTTCCCATTTCATGTGAAAGTCATATGTTTTTTTCTTATTCTTATTCGATCCAGTCTCCCTACTCATTTTTATTTACTTTATAAAAAGACATTAAAAGTAAGTAGTAAGAGGCGACTTAATGACTTGACTTATTAGCTTTACTGCGTTTAGAGCCACTTTTGCTGTTGCAGCACAGCGCCTTCTGTATAAAAAGCAATGGGATTTCACTGGCCAAGCCTTGCTGCGTATTAGTCAGTGACGGCATCAATTACAGCCTGTTGTTAATTTTCCTCTTAACTCCTTGTAGTCGACTGGGTGGACGCCTCTGCAATGTACTATAAGAAATCCAATGTAACACTGTCAACTCAATCTCATAGCTTTCTATATTGTTGATATTTTCTGCTGTCATGGATTAATTTATTGTATTAAACTCCTCTGCTGGACATTTTGACTCTGTACCATAGCCTCCAACATTAAAATTGTATTATATTATATATATATATATATATTCAGGTAACTCACCACAAATTAAAGAAGATAGTCGCTCTAAGGCCTTTCGCTTTCACGTCGTTAGAGAGCAAGTAAATACAAGTTGTAAACAGGTTATGAATTTTGATTTAAAGAAGGAGTATGATTGGTAAAATACTGTCAATGATGCCAATCTTACTCCTTCTTTAAATCAAAATTCATAACCTGCTTACAACTTGTATTCACTGGCTCTCTGACGACGTGAAAGCGAAAGGCCTTAGAGCGACTATCTTCTTTAATTTGTGCTGAGTTACCTGAATATTTATATCACGTGTTATTGTGACAATTTTATATATATATATATATATATATATATATATATATATATATATAAAATAATAGGTGTATAATGTAATCGGGATTCGGTCAATTTTCCAGGATCAAAATCAAACTCTCAATGCCAACGTTTCGGTTTTATTTAAAACCTTTTTCATAGGCCTACAAACAAAGGATGATAAGAAATCATATATAAACATCAACATATAACTAACATCAAAATGGAACATTACAGTTGTGAAAAAACAAAAATATATATACAAGTAGAAGTAATAGAAGAACAATAAACATTTTTATGAACTTACAGAAGTCAGAATTTTTGAATTAGAAAAATGATGAAATTTACATTATATAAAATGAAGTAACAATAGATAGTTAGTGAACTAACATCTTAACTGGTCAAAAACTTGGACCAGACTAACTGATTACAATTACATATAAACCGAAACACTGTTCACTCAAAGAACACAAAAAGGAATGAATTTGTTATATATATATATATATATATATATATATATATATATAGATTTCACATAAACACGTGAAATAACAATCAATGATCAAACCACAATAAGAAAATAGGAAAACAAGACTAAGATCTTTCAACCGTAACAAGCGGTCCTCGTCAGAGTCAAAAACCCAACTGAGGTTTTTGACTCTGACGAGGACCGCTTGTTACGGTTGAAAGATCTTAGTCTTGTTTTCCCATTTTCTTATTGTGGTTTGATAATTGATTATATATATAAACTAGAATTTTCAAAAGAACACATAGAAAAGAAATCACTGAACTCACTACTATATTTCGATGTCCTCGTCGTCAGGAATAGATGTGAATCGCTCCAAAGGCTGATAACGACTCCTTTGTATATATACATATGTATATATACACATTTGGGTATATATATATATATGTATTTTATAGTATAGTATAGTATTTTATACATATACATATATATGTATTTGTAAAAGTTGGAAGCAGTCCTTCATTTAAACATATATTGTTAAATAACGCCCCATATTTGGCTTATATCTGTTTCTTACACAATTTCTCCAGTTTCCGGAATTCCTTCCTCGTCTCTTCATTAAAACTATAAAGCTTATTACCAATATTGCTAGTCGATATGTTTCGAATGTACAACATTCATCATCAGGACAATAATGAGAATAATAGTAGGATTGTTAGTTTATATATATAGAGGTGGATTGCTATTGGAATGTTCATAGGACATCGCCCTGGATCACGGGGCATTATGGGGGATTAAGGTACGGTGGTTTGACTCACCTACTACCTGGCTAATCTGGTTTGGCCTGTTGGAAAATAGTTTTAAAATTCCAACTTAATAATTCTTGTCGAATTATTATATTATATTGTTATAACAATATAACAAACACTTTTTCTTCTTCTTGGAATTTGGTCAGGGTTAATATACGCAGTCACCTTTTTGCCAACGTTTCGTCTTTATTTTAAGACACCTCAGGGCTATAAACTAACAAAAAACAATAAACAATGGACATTTGTCATTTCTACTTTAAAATCATCATAACAAATTCAAAAAACTTACTCAAGGCTAGCTTCTGTTACCGTACCAACATAACCGTTATCTGTCATTACATGTGCTGCCTCCAAGCGACATATTATTGAAACATTGTTTTTTATAATACAATCGTCCATAGCAATATAAACTAGATAACATTGCAAGATATATATATATATATTATATGTAAAATTTGGAAGCAGTCCTTCTTTTAAGCATATTTCGTTGAACAGCTGACCGTATTTCGCTGATGTCATTTTCTTCACTAGTTTTTCAAGGTTTCTGAATACCTTCTTCTTTCCTTCATCCAAACGTTGGAGAATGTTAATTAAGTTATAACCGACATGTTTCGACTGGCTTCCAGTCATCTTCAGGGTGATTAATTAAACAAAGAGGAAAATTATTAGTCTTTGGAGTTGGTAATAAAACACATTATATTTCAAACTTCTACTATATAATGTGTTTTATTACCAACTCCAAAGACTAATAATTTTCCTCTTTGTTTAATTAATCACCCTGAAGATGACTGGAAGCCAGTCGAAACATGTCGGTTATAACTTAATTAACATTCTCCAACGTTTGGATGAAGGAAAGAAGAAGGTATTCAGAAACCTTGAAAAACTAGTGAAGAAAATGACATCAGCGAAATACGGTCAGCTGTTCAACGAAATATATATATATATATACACTTTAACACAGAGAAAAGAACACAGAAAGACACTACAGAACTCACTTCGATATTTCGACATCCGTCGTCATCGGGAAGAAGTGCGAAGTACTCGCGTTGAGAAGCAAACTGCTACTGATATATATATATATATATATATAATTGATATATATAATTGTTTGGACATTGAGACTAGGTATATATATATTATATATATATATATATATTATATATATATATATATTAGAATTAAGGTGGGAACTTTGGACATTGAGACTAGGAATATATATATATATATATATATATATATATATCCTAGTCTCAATGTCCAAAGTTCCCACCTTAATTCTATCCCTAGTAACAAGAATTTCCACAATAGCTACAAATTAATTAGAGAGACAGGATCAAGTCGGTTTGGCAATAATTCAGAGTTTATCATCCTCTGATAGGACGTTATTTCGCTAACTTGACAAGCCTTGTTTGCTAACTTGTTCAAACCTGCTGACTTTTATTTATAATCATTAGTTTAAATAAAATTTGTTTCAAAATTATTTCAGCAATTCCTTATATAAATTTCAATTTGTTTCTTAAAATGTTAGACCAAAATTATACCTAAGGATGACTACTATACAGTCGAAAGCTTGTAAGTAAATATATATTGGTTGGTAATTCGTTTAACTTGTCATGATATGTTAACCCAACTGGTAAATTTCAAATGTCTCTGGCGAAATTATTTTGGGATTTACTCCAAAATGAAGGAAAAATAATCAGAAAATTAGAGACAGTCAGTAAAAAAGTCGTAAATGCAGAGGCTGCTGCATATTTCAATTCAACATGTTTAAAAGAAGATTTGCGGCCTACCTGTACAAATATATATATATATTTGTGTACAATGGCAGCAGGTCTTCCCTTAAACATATGTTATTAAAATAAGCAGCAGCTTCTGCATTGACCAGTTTCTTGTTGACACTCTCTAGTTTTCGTATGACTTTGCGGTGAGACTCTGGTAGCTTCCAAAGAAGGTTAGCAAAAGACATTAACACACACAATAAACATAGGTCAAACACGAAAACACTTGAATAAATCACTTTTTTAAAATGCTGTTTTAATCATGAAATTAACAAACTAATAAACAATATGTACGAGCTTTTATTTATGTTAAAACAGCTCGTTATTTTCCGCTATTCTTGTAGTTATTTTAAAAAACTTTAAACTTTATAGTGATTATGTGATTATTACATGATAGTATGTCGTGAGTATGAAATTATTTGAGTTTCACTTGTATTCACTGACGACATTTAACGTAATCATATCTGTAGGGCAAAAATAATGTCGCCATGAATAGGCTGAAAATATGTAAATGTCATTTGTAATTGGAGCAGTAAGTGATCTAATTGGAGTTAGGTAATTAACTGGAATGATGTAAGCTTTAGCAGCACTGCGTATTAACGAGCCATCAGATGACACGGCTAAATGTATGCAATTTAATCCAATGATCGAATCACTTATTGATTCCTTGATTTTGATTAGTAATATATTGTAATGAATGCCACTGATGTTACTTGATTGTTAATTGTCATCCTTATTGACATTTAATACTGCTGTGTCATTGGATTTAATTTGCCTCTATTGTTTCATGTTATGAAGTACAGTTATTCAGTAATAACTGAATATTTTTTACTATAATTGCTATAATTTAGTTATCACGTTAATTTAAATGGATTAATTGAATTCTTTAATGTTTTGTTATGATGGTTTACTTATACTGTTGTTAGGGACCAAGGTAGCCCAGTGGCTTGCCTGCACGCCCCTGGACTGGTAGATCCTAGGTTCAAAACCTACTGTTGTCCTCGATTTATTTACGCGGGAGGAAAAAACGTTAAGCCTGTTTTGATTTTATTCATTTACCTGAGTCTTTTGTCCGTACCATGGTAAAGCATGTTTTTCGTTACGTCACGAGAAACTAAGCACCTCCTCAGGAATGAGAAAAGGAGACAGTCCTCGTGAACTGCGGAGGCGGGATTCCTCCTTAGACTTGCCAGTCTAGAGGCTGGTCCTCCTTATAGTAGGGAATACAGTGGTGTGAGCTGTCATGTAAATGTTGTTACTATAGGTGAAAGTGCTCCTGTCTTACGTTAGCTTTCTTTAATCCAGTCCTTTAAGATATACTAGTATTTAGAAGAAAAAAAAGCCGTCAGGATGCCTCTTGAGAAAGTCTACAAGTCATCAAACCCATTGGCTAGTGTTTGAGCAAATGTTTGCCGTTGGCATTCCTATCTGAATGGCCAGGTCTGACATCTTCGTTTGATATCAGGAGACGGTGACTCATCAAAAGGGAATGTATATAGTTCTTCATTGATTATGACACAAAAGACGCCTCTTTAAATAAAACCTATAGAATTGAGAGAAATGTAACTATGGCCAACTAAGAAGTGAGAGACCTCATGGTGTCACACGTCACTTTTGTGTGGTTTAGGTTGAGTGTCAGTGATGTTACAACGCGGGGGTGGGGGTCAATTTGAGGGGAGCACATGCTAGGAGGAGGTCCTTTGAGGAGGGGGGGGGGGAGATGCTAGAGAGATGTCTTTTGAGGGAGGCAAATGCTAGAGGGATGTCTTTTGAGGGGAGAAAATGCTAGAGGGATGTTTTTTGAGGGGGGCAAATGCTAGGGGGAGGTCTTTTGAGGGGGGCACATGACAGAGGAAGGTCTTTTGAGGGGGCGGCACATGCTAGGGCTAGGGAAATAAAAGAAATTATCAAAAGGAAAATAAATCCCTCGACTCTGGGGGTAAAGGTCAACACTGTAAGAAATCTAAGCAAGGGTGGCATCATGATAATATATCGCGCGAGACTTGTCCGGGTACGGCGATATCCTGGACCTTCGGTTATACTGAGAGCATCCCCTGCGGGAAATTTTTTCTCAATTTATTCGAGAGAGAGCGCAATAGAGCGTTGAGCACTTTTTAGTGAGTTGTCATCTGGAGCTTTTTACTTTTGGCGCATTGTGAGAAATTTTTAACCCTCACTTTCTGGGTCTTCAGCGGTTTTTTGCGTTTTTCCAATTTTCTCCCCCCTCCTCTTATTTTTTCATACCTGGCCCATATCCAATTTTATTTTATTACCCCCTCTGATAGTTTCCCATCATCTCCGGCCCTCTGGGCCAATCCCCTAATCCAGAAAATTTCTGGATTGAACTTTGACCCTACCTTTGAACGCGTTTATCTCGGCTCCAGGTGGAGCTACAGGCACGGGGAAAACGCCATTTTAATCAGGAGTGCAATGAGTATCCGACGGCATGGGTGGGAAGTCACCAAAAGCCGAACAGAAATCGACCTCCTCCAGGAGCGAGGACCAGATGAGAAAATCTCCTAGGGCAAGTTTAGCGAAGGATAAGATGCGAAGCCCTACTAAGGTTGCCAACCCCCGGCCGAGGGGTGCAGATGGGAAGTATGTGATGACGTCAATGGGCAAGACCTCGTCCGCTCCCACGGATGTGTTGAGGAGACAATCCGCCGAGAAGAAGGTAGCAAGTGAGTTAGGGAAGCTACGTGTAGCGCCAAGAAGAAATGGCGAAGTCGCTATGAGTGGCCAGCAGAAAAATCTGGAAGCGTTCATCTCCCCCGGAAATGAAGGTTTATCTTAGGATAATCTCAAGTTCCTAGATGACCTCATGGCGACTCCGGAGTCTAAGAAAAGGGGCCACGCGAGCATGTCCCTGACGGAGACCAAAAGAGGAAGAATGGCGTCCCCTGACTCAGAGAGGCCAATGGAAGAACCAAGGGCGCAAGGAAACGTGTGTAGTGTAGAAGCCCCATGTGATAGGGACCCACTGTCGCATGTAGTGGACTTCGACATGAATGTGAGCCGAATTTATGGTAAGTTAGACCAAGCCATGGCCACGATCTGCATGCTTAATAAAAGTATTCAGAAAATCGAGGAGGAAAACCCAGGCCATATGGAGCCTCTCGCCTGGCTGAAAAGAGCAAGTTTGCAGTTCGCCATGGGAATGGACGAAATCAGGGCCTTAACCGGAACAGTGAAGGCAAATTTTGATAACTATAGGGGCGGTGGCACTACTATAGATTATGAAATAAGGATCACTAGAAAAGTGAGAGAAGAAGTAGCCACTACACTCTTTGAGTTGAAAAACGAAATTCTGGTGGCTGTAAAAGAGCAAGCAAGTGTCCGCTCAGGTGGAGAACTTTGCAAGGTCGGCAGAGGGCAGGTTGCAGGCCGCAAGCAAGGCTCCAGTTGGTCTATTTTATCTTATATAAAAAAATAAACAAAAGTGGGTCACAACTTTACTTATCAAATCAAGAGAAAGTTGTTGCTGCATCTTATCTGATAGCATTAGAATCCGAGGTTTATAGGTTGTAGTTTTCAGTTTGATACATGCAGCACTCATATTGGCACTAAGACGATATCTGGTACATACTTGATTTTATGAAATTCATATGTGAAAGAAGGATTCACATGAATATGAGGAACCAAACAACGTCAGGAGAGCTATTGCTAATTTTTTCATTGATTTAAAAGAAGATGGCAAGGAATTCCATTCTGTAAGAATGATGTTCTCAGCAAGGACTTCAGTAGATAATGATTCTGACTCAATTTTCTGTAACTTCTGGTTCATGTCAAAAAATTTCGTTTTCCACACCGCACTTTCCTGGAACTCTATTATTTCCATTTCCAAGTTACTAAGATTAAGCCAATCAAACTGTGATAAATTCAGATCTTCAAATTGAATAGTATCGGGGGAAAAGATAAACTGTAATGTAGTATCTAGTTTCCGGAATTGAACGAACCTTTCTGAAAGTAGATTTCTTGCATCTCGTATGATAGAAGAATACCTGTAGAACGGTATTTCTCTCTCTTCGGAGCTGTCAGTCAAACCGGACTTTTCAAAGTGCTTCTTTAATTATGAAAAATATTTCAATTTGTTTTCTTCTAAATCTCTTGAAAAAACAATTAGCTTCTTTTCAAAAGCTTTAATATGCCCGAACATTGATGGCGCAACATTTCCAGAACCTTGCAGTTTTGTGTTCAAGTTATTGTAATGCAGTGCAAAATCAGCAAAGAAATGTAAGTCATTCAACCAATTATTGTCTGTCAATTCTGGATATTCCTGTCCCTTTTCACCTTGGAAACATTTTATTTCTTCTAATAATTCAACAAACCGGTTCAACCACCTAACATTATTGTACATGATTAATCCAGAATAGACATAGGCATAGAACGACGTGGGTCACTAAAATATGAGTGGTGGGTCAGTTGGTGACCCGCGGGTATATGGTTCGCCATCCCTGTGGTAGGGGGAGGTGCCCTATTCATTTACAAAACTATTTTTTTAAAGTGGTTGAAAAGTTTATTATAATTGTTTGTTAATTTGAATTGACAATTTTTTATCCTTTGAATTATACCTTCCTGAATTATTATTTTTTTTTTTTTTTTTTTGATGACGACTATATATGTATACGAGTACTCTAACAAGATGAAGATCTGTGACTAATAATAACAGCATTCTAAAATTAGATCCTTGATTGTAATTACATGAAAATAAATATTTGAAGGACTTTCTGTAATATTGAATGCTAAGAGATTAAGAACGGCCAGCGCGGTGGGAGGGGGGGGGGACTTACTACCACCCCGGGCAGCAGACCCTTGTACCCACTGGGCTACTGTATAACTTAAATCGACCCTAACAAACAAAAAATTATACTTTACGATACTTTTAGATGCTTTACGTGTTAAGCATCTGAAATAACCTAATCTAACCTAACATGACCTATCATAACCTAACCTGACCCAGCAGTAACTGGCTGCTCAGCGACGTGTAGTCTACTGGTACAGTGTACTTCAAAACTGAGTCTCCTTTGAAAATTTGATTCAGAAGTGTTTACTGACAGACAATGCATTCATTACTCAGCATTGATAAGGTAAAGCAGAGTGACTAGGCATAATGGCGATTCCACCAGAATCATCTTGACTTTGTATCCCATTTCATATAAAAGACAGGTTAGTTGTACCGAAAATAAAATAAAAACTATGAGGCAGGGTCAAAGCCCGCGGATTTTCAAAGTGACACCAGACTGGTTAGAGGTGACACCAGACTGGTTAGTAGGGGAGAAGTTCACCTTATCGGGGGAGAAAAGAAATGTCAAGGACTTGAGTTATAGGCCACTGTTTGACATTTAGGGTTTAAGAAAAAGTCGAACCTGGGAAACCAGTGAAAGATAAATCAGAGAGAACTGGAATGTGGGGTAGAAGAAAGGTAACGTACCAGCCCAGGTGTCATGTTATATTTGAAGCAGTACGGCGCATCTGTAACCTCAGTGTTCAGCAGTGACACAGGGTAGGAAAAGTTAGGTTGCCTACTATCTCAACAGGTTACCTGTAACCTAAAGGCAAGGGTTGGGCGTGTCTTCTGGGTGAGTTGAGAGTGTATTAGTACTGTTCTAGTGGCTCAAAGACCAGATCAAAGGGGTTTCTTTGTGATTCGGACAGCTGTTGCTTCCGAAAGGCAAGGGTAGGTATTGGTACTGTTCTAGTGGCTCAAAGACCAGATCAAAGGGGTTTCTTTGTGATTCGGACAGCTGCTGCCTCTGAAGGGCAAGGGTAGGTATTGGGATTGTTCTTGTGGCACAAAGACCAGATCAAAGGGGTTTCTTTGTTATTCGGACAGCTGCTGCCTCCGAAAGGCAAGGGTAGGTATTGGGATTGTTCTTGTGGCACAAAGACCAGATCAAAGGGGTTTCTTTGTGATTCGGACAGCTGCTGCCTCTGAAAGGCAAGGGTAGGTATTGGGATTGTTCTTGTGGCACAAAGACCAGATCAAAGGGGTTTCTTTGTTATTCGGACAGCTGCTGCCTCCGAAAGGCAAGGGTAGGTATTGGTACTGTTCTAGTGGCTCAAAGACCAGATCAAAGGGGTTTCTTTGTGATTCGGACAGCTGCTGCCTCCGAAAGGCAAGGGTAGGTATTGGGATTGTTCTTGTGGCACAAAGACCAGATAAAGGGGTTTCTTTGTTATTCGGACAGCTGCTGCCTCCGAAAGGCAAGGGTAGGTATTGGGATTGTTCTAGTGGCTCAAAGACCAGATCAAAGGGGTTTCTTTGTGATTCGGACAGCTACTGCCTCCGAAAGGCAAGGGTAGGTATTGGGATTGTTCTTGTGGCACAAAGACCAGATCAAAGGGGTTTCTTTGTGATTCGGACAGCTGCTGCCTCCGAAAGGCAAGGGTAGGTATTGGGATTCTTCTTGTGGCACAAAGACCAGATAAAGGGGTTTCTTTGTTATTCGGACAGCTGCTGCCTCCGAAAGGCAAGGGTAGGTATTGGGATTGTTCTAGTGGCTCAAAGACCAGATCAAAGGGGTTTCTTTGTGATTCGGACAGCTACTGCCTCCGAAAGGCAAGGGTAGGTATTGGGATTGTTCTTGTGGCACAAAGACCAGATCAAAGGGGTTTCTTTGTGATTCGGACAGCTGCTACCTCCGAAAGGCAAGGGTAGGTATTGGGATTGTTCTAGTGGCTCAAAGACCAGATCAAAGGGGTTTCTTGGTTATTCGGACAGCTGCTGCCTCCGAAAGGCAAGGGTAGGTATTGGGATTGTTCTTGTGGCACAAAGACCAGATCAAAGGGGTTTCTTTGTTATTCGGACAGCTGCTGCCTCCGAAAGGCAAGGGTAGGTATTGGGATTGTTCTTGTGGCACAAAGACCAGATCAAGGGGTTTCTTTGTGATTCGGACAGCTGCTGCCTCCGAAAGGCAAGGGTAGGGTGTGTCCGCTGGGAGAGTCAAGGTCCTCAACTCTCCTGCCTCTTAATAATTACCACCTTCACCTATCACCGTTCAATGATTTTTTCCTTTTCTTAACGGTTTACCTTGAAGGTCGTTTTGTTCAGTTCCGTGTGACGTTGGCATTTTTTGGAAGGCAAGTCACTTGACTGCTTTATTTCGTATCCTTGAGAAAACTAACTGCATAAACTTGATTGCTGCAGGGTCACTGGTGCCTTTCTTAAACTTCACCATAGTTCTGTGGTTTATCAACTGAAGATGGAGTAAGTTAATTGTATTTGGTAATTAAAATAATATGTGATTGAAGTTCGTTTCAAGTCCTGCTCTATCATATACGATGTGTTAGTTGAACAGAAAAGGCGGCCACATATCGTTGACAGGCCAAGGATGATAAATCGCATAGCCACACAACGATAGGCCTACTATCACACTTTGGTCATATGCTCTGAATGGTTATCTGACTTTGTCAATCCCTTTAACAGTAATACAACACAAACGCATTGTTGTTTTATTTTTGTTTCCCATCGCTGACACCTTTAGGCTTTCATCTTTCAGTGTTGTTCTATGAGTTGAAAGTTATGTTCATTTATTAATTGGCACCCATTTTAGTAATGGGTAAGTCATATTTCCTAGTTAATTCTACATTGTGTTTGATTGTTCATACTTATAGGTTTTCACATTTAGTGCTGTTCATGTGCAGATAGTTTTGCTCATTTATTATTTGTTACCCATTTTAGTACCGGGTATGGCACATTTCCCTAGTTAATTATACCTTCTACATTCTCTTCGATTGTTCGCACTCATAGGTTTTCACATTTAGTGCTGTTAATGCGTGGATAGTTTGCTCATTTATTATTTGTCACCCATTTTAGTAATGAATAAGTCACTTTAGCTGTTTAAACTCATCTCCTCTTCTTCTTCTCCTGATGACAACAGGTTGAAATATTAAGGTGAGATATTTGTTCTTTCTACGAAATCTTTTCTTGTAATTGTAAGGTAATGCAATCAGTTATTACGTTGTATTTACTCATTGTAGGGTAAAAAAATATTAATGAAATAGATCCACTTGTAGAAATTTAATAATATAAACATGGCGTTTCGAGCACATAATGTGCTAGAAAGACGAATGTGTGTTAGTGTGCTACCAAACCAATAATGAGCGTCTATGAACAACTGAGACAAAGTTGTTCCACAGACACTCATCCTTGGTTTTATGCCTGATGAAGAACTCTGCGTGTTCGAAATGCGATGTTTATATTATTTAACTTCAATATGTGAAGACTATTTCATTAACTTTTTTTATTTTACAATTTTATACCATTGTATGATTGTATATATTGCATGTTGTACAATAAAGTAGTAGATGTTGGAAACACAACTCACACACACACACACACACACACACACACACACACACACACACACACACACACATACACACACACAGGCGCGCGCACACACACATACTCACACACACATTTAGAACAATGTGCCAAACCTATTTGATTTGTCTCAGAGGACTTCAATATTTCCATTGTCACTCCATACCCCGTAGGCAATTCTTTTATTAGTCTTATATTTCATACAGAGGGTAAAATAAATGTAATAATATCTACTCCACCTCATATTCCCTTACAGCAATAAAAGACAAAGAAACATATTGGCTCGTAAATGTCTCTGGTTCGATCAACCGTGCAGGCTAAAACAACAGATAAAACTTGACGAGCTAACATGTTTCGATTCTCCTCTAGCTGCACCCACAACCTCTCCAGCACACTGACACTAGCGGCGTTGAGTTCTCTGTGTGTCTCAAAACATACGAGTGTATTGATGTGCCAATACAGCTAATGACACATAAAATACTAATTCACAAAATGAAGCAGTCCGTTAGGACAACATATCAAATCATTACAACAGAATGCCGTTCTGATACCATTGTATTTTTTGTATTTAATGCCTGAAGAAGAACACTGTATGTTCGAAACGTGAGTTTATAATATTAGATTTAAAATATGCAGCAGGCCTCTGCATTAACAACCTTTCTGCTGGTAGCCTCTATTTACCTCACTATCATTCTCCGTTGTTCTAGAGGTAATTTCCAAATATAATAAACCTGTTTTGACTTTATATGTGTTCCTAAGCCTTTCGGCCATATAACCACCAGAAAATCAAATCAGGCCTACTAGTTTAACGTGCTGCCCTTTAGCCAAAATATAATGGCCCAGAGATATGTAAACATACAAGCAAAGCTACTGAGAAAACTAAACGACTATATTAAAATAACAACACACTAAAAAGAAACAAGCTTTCGAACATACATTGGTCATCTTCAGGTTAAAACTGTATAATATCTATAGCAAGTTAATATATGAATCTTTAAAACTAAACAAAACACAAGTATAATAAAAAATAGAACAGGAGAGAAACGGTACGAGAAGGCAAGACAAAAAAGATTAGGTTACGTATAGCAGGGTTGTAACAACATTCAGGTTAAACCCTCCCTACTACATTTAAGTTCTAACAAATTTGTAACTATTATCAAACGCGGTGCTACTTGTTATAAATTAAGTTCATAATTTTAGTTGTTGAGGCTGAGATTAATATCTTTAATGTATAGGGCTTCCAAGATTAAATTATGATTATTTCTATACGTCGATCTATTTCGTTAACTTTTTTTACCCTACAATGAGTAAATACCACATGATAACTGGCTGTGCTACCTTAGAATCATACAGTGGGGATAATCATGTACAAAGGTTGTCTGATAAGTATTTACTTTCATTCATTCATTCCTTAATACAAAAACAAAAAAAATCTGGAGTGGCCTAAACTCAACTTTACTAAAAGTAATTATATTATTATAATCAGTTATTATAATAGATGTTATAGAATATCCAGATGAAGTTATAATAGTAATTCTAACGTAGTGCAATCAGTTATTATGCGGTATTTACTCATTGTAGAGTATGAAGCTAAGGATCAGGCACCTCGCTTGATCCGAATAATCAAAATATTATTTTGACAAGTGTCTCTTAGTTATATGTTAGTTATATGATATAACAGAAAAAATGCTTATATATACAATAAAACAAATTTAAAAATTTAATATCCATAAGTACTATAATACTTAGATAACAGTGTATATTATATTATAACTTCTTGCAGGGTAAAAGCTAATGAAATGGTCTACACGTATAAAAATTTAATCCTATAAACAACGCGTTTCAAACACGTAGTGTTCTTCTTCAGGAATTAACTAAAAAAAATGTCATCAGAGAGTTATCTATTGTACAAAATAAAACTAAAAAATAAAAATTATTTTTTTTGTTTAGTTAATGCCTGAAGAAGAAGACTAGGTGTTCGAAACGCGTTGTTTATACGATTAAATGTTTCTATGTGGAGACTATTTCATTAGCTTTTTACCCTACAATGAGTAAATACCACATAATAATTGATTGCACTACACTAAAAGGTTGAATATACTAAGGGCTCATTTTTTTTTTCATTATTATTATTTGAGGATGACAATAACACTGCGTCTTATAAAAATCTGGAGTGGCCTACACTCACCTTTACTATAAGTAAACTTAATATCACTGTTCTTGGGTATATAATGTATAATGTCTCATTTAAGCATAATGTAAACATCTAAATGGGATATGATTATTAGTCTTTCATTCCTGAGATAGTACAGATAGTGATTGAAGGACATATCAATATATATGTTTATTTTTTGGATATCACACCACTGATGCAAATTATATAATTAGTATAACTCTAGCAGTAATAACATTTTTGAAAAGCCAAAGTGAAAATTTCTTGATACTAATTAGTCTCCTACAAGAGAACATGGCTTTTGTTCAAATAGACTGTGGATTTCTTACATCGTTTACCTGACCTCCTTCTATACTGAATATTTAAGTCAAATTTTCAAATTTAAAACAAGAAAAATACTCTTATTTTCTCTGAAAAACATCATAAACATCGAAGAAAAAATGTCGTTTTAAGATAATTTATAATTAACAATGTACCTTAATTACATTTATTAATCTTTAAACGAAATATTTCAATTTTGAATTCTGTTTTACATGTTTGGTATTTTATAGAATTATTATACTGGGAATTTTATGACTTCTTAGTATTTAATAAAATCATTTTCCTCCCCTTTGTCAAAAATCATATATACCGATTTTTCTGATTGAATGTTATCTTTTTTCCTACGACTTGTACTATATGGTAGGAATAGTACAGATAGTGATTGAAGGACATATCAATATATATGTTTATTTTTTGGATATCACACCACTGATGCAAATTATATAATTAGTATAACTCTAGCAGTAATAACATTTTTGAAAAGCCAAAGTGAAAATTTCTTGATACTAATTAGTCTCCTACAAGAGAACATGGCTTTTGTTCAAATAGACTGTGGATTTCTTACATCGTTTACCTGACCTCCTTCTATACTGAATATTTAAGTCAAATTTTCAAATTTAAAACAAGAAAAATACTCTTATTTTCTCTGAAAAACATCATAAACATCGAAGAAAAAATGTCGTTTTAAGATAATTTATAATTAACAATGTACCTTAATTACATTTATTAATCTTTAAACGAAATATTTCAATTTTGAATTCTGTTTTACATGTTTGGTATTTTATAGAATTATTATACTGGGAATTTTATGACTTCTTAGTATTTAATAAAATCATTTTCCTCCCCTTTGTCAAAAATCATATATACCGATTTTTCTGATTGAATGTTATCTTTTTTCCTACGACTTGTACTATATGGTAAGGTTGCTATGAAGGTATATTGGGAAAAAATATATTAGTAATTAACCAGTTTACATACTCAACTCAAAGTTGAAGCCAGCTATTCAGTATAATTTAAAACTTTTATAGTTGGAAGCTTCTAATTTTTGAAAATAATAAATATGAACTATTAGACTAGAATAGTGAAAGAACTGGATATTTGTCAACAAACATAACTCCTCTTTTTGAGGAAAGAGTCCATTCGTCACATTTCAATATCATGTTAAGATACTACAATTCACAAAGATCAAGTAATTATAACTGATTCTAAGTTTTGTTCAAGAGTAGAATATATAGATTTATTATAGTATTTTATGAGGCAAATCCATCATGCCTTGGAAGACAAAAAGTTAATTTTTTTACATGTAAAAATATTATTCCTCTTATATCTCGTATAAGTGAATAAATTATTTAAATTTTTCCTGTATAAATATCAATTCTATCTCAGTGGATTCGCTCAAAAATTTCTAAGTCAATGTAAGCAATGTAAAAAAATATCAATAATTCGACAAGTACAGCAGGTGATTCCTTAGTCCAGAATAAACAAACAGTTTTTATAGCTTTATTGTTATTTGCCCTGACTGAAACTTCATGAATTTTTTTTTATAAATTGCTAATTTTTTATTCTACTTTTGGTTAAATTTTCATGATTTTTTAATGAGGCGTTTAGCGTCAAAAAAAGATTTCCTGAAAACAGAAATCGTACTTTAAAGCCTCTTTGGTGAATGTAGTTTTGAAACAAGAATATCACATCTCATTCTCCATATAATGTTCTATTTTTAGGTATAGTTTCATTTTGATCTGTCGAACGCTATGGCTTGTATCGCTCTCACAAGCATTATTTCTGAATTATATATAAGTCAATGGTTTTATATTTTATTGGGAAAAAAATATTTCCCGTTCTTTTAAAATCCTGAATATATTTTTCGTTTATTCCATTTGTAAGGTCAAAGATAATGCAAAAATTTTAAAACTCTAGCATTAGCAGTTCAGGAGAAAAAAATGTTTTCTAAAAACAGGTTTTGGGCAAAAAAAGTGACTTTCCCGTCATGCATAATTCTTCCCAACCAATAGGGATCTTCTTCCCTATGAGGCCTATTTTTGTGTAAAATATCAACTTGATCCATCAAAGATTCTGGACCGTATCGTGGTAACAAGCAATGCTAACACACTCACCTACCCACACTGTCACACACAGACATCATCGAAAAAACTTCATAAAACGACTTCTGGGACCTCAAAACAAGTAAATCCGTCAAAATCTCGAGATAGAATTTTTTCGCGATCACTATACTTTACTTATAGTAAAGTAAAAAAAACAACTATTGTACTTCCTCCTCATAACTAATATTAGCTCTGATTTCGAGATTATAAAGGGTTTTAGATTTTTGAGGTCTCTTGAGTAAGATTTTTCAAGTTTTGTGTGAGAGTGTGTGGTGTGTATATGTATATGTTAATATGAGTGCAATATTTGATAATAAATTAAATATAAAATTATAATAAAATATATCTCTGATAGTGAAGATGTGTTTTATAGTTTGGTCAATAATCCTGAGGGCGCCACGTTTATCTGAATTAAAATTCCATATATTTCTTGTCATTACCAATGACAGAGTTAGAATCTTATAATGTTTTATAGAACTAATATTAACGACAATAAAAATAAATTTTCAAAATTTTTCGATAATTAAATTTGTTTTGCATTAAACGAGACTTATATTCCCAGAATCTGGAAAACTGAACAATTTCTGATAAAAAATTGTATTACGTTCTATATCACGGTAATATGGCAATCATTTGTTATGCATCATGTATCGTCAGTTATGTTTTTTATGAAGAACTATAAATTTATGAAGAATATGTACGGATAATACCTATGAAAAGAAGGGTTTTTGACTGGAATGAAAATTTGATTTCAGCCCGGAGCTATCAAACAGTTGATGAAATGAATAATTCTTTATTTTTTTTTATTAGAGGTGATTTTACAGTGATGTTGAGTTAAGACCACTTTGTTTTTTTTTGAAGTTTCACAGATATTATGTACAAGTTATATTTGATTTATAAAGTATGAACAATTTTATAATGAAATTTACGAAATAAAATAAGATTCAGTAAAACTGACAAGGGTATAATAGAAATGTTGGAACGGGATATTTCTAGCGGCTAAGAGCAGGTATGTTTGTGTGGCAGCCCTGACTAACAGAGTCGGCACTTCCTATAGCGGGATCATTCAGGGCTGCCAATACTTCATTTAGAATTCCCCCTTTAAAAACTCCGTTTACACTTCCATTTAGGCAAATAATTTTTTTTTTATGATAATTAATTTTTATATTACTTAATAATAGAGAGGGAATAATATTTAAAAAAAAAACTTTATTTCTTCAAATATTTGTTGTTTTCAAAACCAACAATTATAGTATATCAATTTTTTTTCTTTTTCTGTTTAAACCCATCCCGTAGAGCAGTGTTCCGCAAAGTGTGGGTCTCGACCCCAATGGGGTCGCAAATTTTTTCATTGGGGTCGCGAATAAATTAAGTTTATTCATATCATAATTAACATTAAACAAATTAAAGTAGTCATTGAACCTCTTAACTTTTTGCAAAACCTCACATGCGTCTCATCCATGCCTATAGATAGAAAATAAACTTTTTTTTTGCCTCAGAAAACAGTAAAATACGATACAAATTTAATACTGAATTGTCGTTTTTTCGTTCATATTAAATTTGTTGCACTATTTAGAAATCAATATAAAATAAAAGCAAAAACAGATACATACATACAACTAAAATAGGAGTATATATACATATTATATTTTATTTTCGAAAATCAAAACTTTAAATTTTGTATATATGTACGTATTGTATCAAACTTATGTAAAACAAAGTCAAAACAAAATATAATTTCTCCTAGTTTTGAAGAAAAAACAGTTGATTTGGCTTCAGTTAAAACCTTGTACTAATTTCTTTCCCTTATTAGTTAGTTGTTATTATATTCTCTTTGAATGAAGTGCTAATTATTTGTGGTTTAAGTGTTGTTTAATCGTATTAGTAATTTGATTTTTTTTATTAGTAAATTAATAGTTCGTACTTAAATTTATTTTGCATTATTTTCCTTATTTTGGAAAAAAAAACCCTAACTATGGATAAATGGGTTGTGAAAACAAGTCGTTCAAAAACTAACGAAAATGATTGCAATGTAGACTCTGATATTGGAATACCCAGAAAGTTCGAAAAATATCGTCAAAGAGTTTAAATACTGTCCCTTCAAAGGACAGAAGGTCTACAGAAGTGTCAGCATCTTCTAATGTGAAAGGAATGAAAAGATTATTTGATATTATGGCCTTACCAGAAAATATAAACAGGATTATATCAAATATGGATTCACTTACACTGGTTATCAATGATGAACATCGTCCATTACGCGTAATATTTTTTTTTTAATTTTTATTTATTAAATATGACTGTGAAATAATGTTAACTTTGATTTTTTTTAATTTTTCAATTTTAAATTAATGTTTTTAATTTTTATTTATTAAATATGACTGAATTAATATTAATTTTTGTTTTCTTTTTTAAAATTTCAATTTTAAATTAATACTGTTTTTTTTTATTGTTTATTTATTTTAAATATATTTGTTAATTAAAATAATCGTTAGTTTTCTTTTAATTATATATTATATTACTTAAACCTATAGCTGAAATATGTTTTTGATTTTTAACTTTTTCCAAAAAATGCTAATGGGGTCGCATAATTTATTCTAGTTAAAAATGGGGTCGTGATCGAAAAAAGTTTGCGGAACCCTGCCGTAGAGGGTGATAACGTCAGCCGTTTACCTACTTTTTGTTTGATCGGTGATTCTACAGATTCTACATTGGGAGTCCTAAATTTTGCCTAATTAAAGTGCATTTCGAGTAGGGATCTTTAACGAGTACCTAGCATTGTACAGGCTTGGGACCGATGGCTTAACGTTCTCTCGAAAGGAGGACGTACTTCACCTCCCGCATGGATAAATCGAGGGCCAGGTGTGGATCGGACCCCGGACTACCAGCCCAGAGACGAATACGTTAACGACTGAGTTAACCTGACCCCTTATTTCAACTTTAACGTGGTTCTAGTTGTGGAAAATGTTGCTCATTTCTTATGAGGTACCCATTTCAGTTTAAGGTGACTCACATTAGGCGGATGACTCTTCATCGGGAATTCTGGATTTTTTTTCATTCAAGATTACTAGACTTTGCGTCCTCTGATATTTCACATATGAAAACTGTTGGGTCATGTACAAGAATCAAACCTGCTGCCTTTAGTTCTAAAGAATTTGAAAACATTTAACTATCTGTAACCGCGTCTTAACCAACCCTTAGTAAATCGCGAGCAGGGTGGGGTGTTAAACCCCAGATCTACCAGTCCTATGTGACTATCCTATGTGAGCCTTAACATTGGAAAAGAACACTTTTAGATGCTGTGTCGGTTCTTCAAGTGATAAAGAGCTCTTACGCCTCTTTACCAATGGCAAGTGGTTAGCAACTGTGTGGGTGGGTGGTGTGTATGTGTGTGTGGTGGTGTATGTATGTGTAATTTGGGTGGGTGGGCGATGACGGTGGGTGGATGGGTGTCTGTGTGGATGGGTGGGTTGATGGGTGTTTGTGGGATGGCTGGTGGTGTATGTCTGTTTATGTGGGTGGGTGGTGTGTATGTGTGTGTGATGGTGTATGTATGTGTAATTTGGGTGGGTGGGCGATGGCGGTGGGTGGATGGGTGGGTTGATGGGTGTGTGTGGGATGGCTGGTGGTGTATGTCTGTTTATGTGGGTGGGTGGTGTGTATGTGTGTGTGGTGGTGTATGTATGTGTAATTTGAGTGGGTGGGCGATGACGGTGGGTGGATGGGTGTCTGTGTGGATGGGTGGGTTGATGGGTGTGTGTGGGATGGCTGGTGGTGTATGTCTGTTTATGTGGGTGGGTGGTGTGTATGTGTATGTGGTGGTGTATGTATGTGTAATTTGGGTGGGTGGGCGGTGAGGGTGGGTGGATGGATGTGTGTGTCTGTGGGTGGGTTGTTAGTGGGTGTGGGTTGATGGGTGTGGGGTGTGTGGTGGTGTATGTGAGTTTATGTGGGTGTGTGTTTATGTGCATGTTCAGCATGCACCCCGGGTGGCTAGACACCCGCAAAATATCACGCAGCAATGCCAAAGTCTACTTCTATCAACAAGAGTACTTTCTCCTCACTGGCCAGGTCACCGTTCAGCCTCTTTTCTTTCCCTTCTGCCTATTTAGATTCGGTTAAAACGAAAAAAAAAACACTTTCTCTTGGCTTCAGATTTAAGGGAAAGTCTTTCTTCGTTTTATCAGCCTTTTCTAAGTAGCTTTTAGGTATATAAATATAAAGTAGATTCACAGAAGCAACACACATGAAAGACAATCGGGAAAATCACCACTACATTTCAAACGCGTCGTCTTCAGCTACAGAGATGAGATGAATTTTGTAAAATAAAAAAATTTAAAAGTATTTACTATTTAACCTTCTTTTTCATTATTTATACAACTTTTGTTTTATTTATTTATACAACTTTTGTTGTAACATTATTTATACAACTTTTGTTTTATTTAATTGTAACATACGAGTATAATTTATTTTTATATTTTGTATACTTATATTTTAGTATTTATATATTTTCAGTGTGCCATATCAATTATTTTATTCTTGATTTTTCACATTCCTAGTTATTTTTCGTAACTATATAATTTAATGAAGTATATATATATATAAAGATTTCACATAAACACGTGAAATAACAATCAATGATCAAACCACAATAAGAAATGGGAAAACAAGACTAAGATCTTTCAACCGTAACAAGTGGTCTTCGTCAGAGTCGAAAACCCAACTGAAACACATTCTGATGAGAGAGAAAGAGAGTGTCTTCATGTGATGTGTGTGTGTGTGTGTGTGTGTGTGTGTGTGTGTGTGTGTGTGAGGAGAGAGAGAGTGTGTGTGTGTATGTGTGTGAGAGAGAGAGTGTGAGAGATGATAGAGAGAGAGAGTGTGTCATCTTGTGTGGTGTGTGTGTGTGTGTATGTGTGAGAGAGAGAGAGAGTGTGAGAGATGATAGAGAGAGAGAGTGTGTCATCTTGTGTGGTGTGTGTGTGTGTGTGTGTGTGTGTGTGTGTGTTTGTATGTGTGAGAGAGGGTGTGGGAGAGTGTCATCATGTGATGTGTGTGTAAGAGAGAGAGTTGTTTATAACCCGAACACGTCTCGTGCTGTGTGTGCGCGCGTGTGTGTGTTTCATTACAAAGCGTTGCTTGATATTTCAAGTATGAGACTAGAAACGTTAATTGTTTGGGTGACAGTGTTTCTGTTTTTGTTTTGCTTTTATCCCTTGAGTTCACTAATTATCTTAATTAAATACAATATAATTAAGCATAATTAAAGCTTGGCGGATGACATGTGATAATTTATCTAATTATAGTAATTAAACTTTACCATTAGCGTCGGGATATATTTTTATTAGTCTTAATTAGTAGTCTAATTTTCTTTTTAATTAATTTTTATATTTGTTTACATATTTATTTTTAGTTTTATTTTATTACCCTTTGTTTTAATGAGTACAGTACGAGGGTAGGTCCTTCAATATGGACTACTGCCATTTATTGTTCATGTCCCACCTGGAAACATTCTCTCTCTCTCTCTCTGTCTCTCTCTCTCTCTCTCTGTCTCTCTCTAGCTATCTATCTATCTTTCTCCGTCCCTCCCATTCCCTATATCTCTTTCTCTGTCCCTCTTAATCATTCTCTATCTCCCCTCCTATCACACTCTCTCTTTCTTCTCTGTCCCACCTATTATCCTATCTCTTTCTCTGACCTTCTTAATAATTCTCTCTCTCTCTCTCTCTCTCTCTCTCTCTCTCTTATATATATATATATATATATATATATATATATATATATATATATATATATAATCAATTATCAAACCACAATAAGAAATGGGAAAACAAGACTAAGATCTTTCAACCGTAACAAGCGGTCTTCGTCAGAGTCAAAAACCCAACTGAACACTAGATGCAGAAAACATCTGGTGAGGAGTTAGAAGAGTGGGAGGGAAGAGTGGTATTTTAAAAGGGTGAAAGCACAGGAAAGGACTAATGTCCAGAAAGGGATGTTTGGGGAAACAAAGGAATACAGTAAAACAAGTAAAAAAACTATCCGCTAGCTGTCAACCCTCTTTGAAGAGGCTATTGCCCTGGTGACGAAAGTATCAAGTTTGAAGAGACCGTTACTAATGTTTATAATATTAGATCTATTAAATTTAAGTAGAGACGATTCAATAATATTTCTTAACAACATTGATTTTTCATGGGTAATAAATTTAGCTCCTGTCCAATCAATATGATGATTTTCATTTTATATATGCAAGAATAAGGCACTACTTTTTTCCTGTCTACTTACGTTATATTGGTGTTGTTTTATATTATGTTGAAAGATCTTAGTCTTGTTTTCCCATTTCTTATTGTGGTTTGATCATTGATTGTTGTTTCACGTGTTTATGTGAAATCTTTTTACTTGATTTTAATTTGAACCTGAAGAACTGACCGAGTCCCGATAAACTTTAGTTTTATGTATATATTTTTTTTTTTTTGGTGGTTTCACGATTAACTCTGGGGGCCAGTAACAGTTTGTTTCTCAACGCGAGTATTTCGCACTTCTTCCCGATGACGACGGATGTCGAAATATCGAAGTGAGTTCTGAGTGATTTCTGTGTTCTTTCCTATGTGTTGTTAAGTATATATATATATATATATCTTTCTCTGTCCCACCCATTCCCTCTATCTCTTTCTCTGTCCCTCTTAATCATTCTCTATTCCCCCCTCCCCCTCTCTCTAACACTCTCTCTCTTTCTATTTATCTACCGTTCTATTTACATGTATAGAAGGTCTTTCAACTTCTGATTGAACCATATACGCAAAGAAGGGACAGTGGCGTAGCAACTATTTGAGGCGCTCGGTGCGGTCGTGAAACTTGTCCTTCCGCCCGCTAATAATCCGCTAACCTTCAGAATTCCCGAAAGTCCTACAAAATATCTATTTTCATAGAATCACAATCAACGATCTAATTTTAGACTGCTGTTATTAGTCCAAAATTGAAACATAAAGATTTTGATGATTGTGTATGAAAGACAAGTGTCTCATTGACTAAATACAAAGTGAACATGTTTAATACGAGTGTAAGACGAGTCAGCAAGATGAAGCGATTAAGTTTCTTGTATATTCGTTAAAAAGTTGAACTATTCTTTAGGCAGAAAGTACGGATGAGTCATGCTAGTACCATAATTAACTAGAAATTATATAAAAGTTAAATAAACAAATAAAGAACTACTATTCAAAAATCCCAACATTTCGGCAGATTACTGAAGCACATCCCAAGATCCCAAGTTCAATCGGTAACCCCCTGCTATGTAGTGTTGAGACGTTACTTTTGAGAATAGAAATCCCAAGGGATGGTAACCCTGCTATGTAATGTGGAGACGTAATTTGTGAAATTCCCCATCATGAGGAAATACCACACTATAACAGATTGCACTGGTAATGAAGTTAATGATTTGTTCGTAATACCCACTATGGAAAACTTAGATTGTAAAGTGAAGTTTGTTGAAGTAGATTTGAGTGGTTGACCTCCCGCCCGCCAGGAGCGCTAGCCTCAAGTAGGTTTATCAATTGTTATCTCTGTGCCTTTAGAACGTCTTAATAATTTTATTTGTTTTTTTGCTTTTCTTTTGTATGAAGTTTTCTTTTAGTTTCATTAAGTTGTTTATAAGCTACAAATGTGAAAGGTTATACGTTAAAATATAACTATAGTTTGTATATTTCGTGGTAGTATTATGTCCTTAGGTTATTTGTTTTATCAGTTGCCTCCTATACACAGAAAGATGATCAGAAGGAAAGAACAAGTGTAAAACATGTTGAATGCAGAGTGTTTGTGTAAGTGAAAATCATCTGCCAGTTTATATTATTAACACTGTTTTCTTTATCGAGGAATGGTCTAGTGTCAAACACTTCTCACTAAAACGCCTAGTTATGTCTACATGTGTAGACATCATCAGAGCTACATCAATACAGAATGATTATACTAACAGGTAAACAATAAGTGTATTATTATATGGCTGTACATTATTACTTTGTTATTTTTATTTGTATTCTACTATTCCCAGAGATGACCTTATCGACATTTTATGAACACTTTGTATGACAGTATATAAAATGAGGAAAATTAAAAAAAAAGTAATGAAGACTACATCGAAGGAAACAACATAAATGATGTTTAACAATCAATCAACTGTACATTTCACTTGGTTCTTTTTTGTTAAATGCATTTTTTGTTTTCTGAATGTGAATCATTCCTTTTATAAGCCTCTTATTTTTATAATTTTGATAATCTATAATCTTTGTGTCGTCTAGATTAAAGTTATGCTTATTCTTAATTGAGTGATGGTCTAAAACACAATTTTTTTTTTTATTTAATATCATGTTTATGTAGAGTCAACCTATCTTTTAAATATTGCTTTGTGTTAACCTATGTGAACTACAGCTGTCACACTGAGTTGATTATATAATATTAATACAGAGGAATTTACTAATAGAAAATTAGTACGGTCTTAGAAATAGTATTTACGGTCTTAGAAAATAGGCTTGAATTTAAACTCTAACGTAGAGCAATCAGTTATTATGTAGTATTTACTCATTGTAGGGTAGGTTAGGTTAGGTTGCAGTGGCAGTCCCACAAGGGAACACACTTAGGCCGAGCATTGGCCCTTTGTGATACCACACAATGAAGGATTGATTCTACAGTGGAAGTCCTAAATTTTGCCTAACTCAAGTGTATTTAGAGTAGGGATCTTTAACGAGTACCTGACATCGTACAGGCTCGGGACCGACAGTTTAACGTTCTTCTCTGAGGGACGACGTGCTCAGATTTATTCACATGCTGCATGAATAAATCGAGGGCCAGGTGAGGATCGAACCCCGGTCCTATCAGATCAGAGGCGAGTACGTACCCACTAAGCTAGCCTGACCCCTCATTGTAGGGTAAAAAGCTAATGAAACGGTCTCCACATGTAAAAATTTAATGTACACATATAATGAAATGTACCTGCCTTCTAATATGAAACAGATTTACCCCATACCCTCACCCACGTCCATCCTATTCCCAGTCAGTTATACCACAGACACTCACTCTTAGTTAATGCCTGAGGAAGAACACTACGTGTTCGAAAACGCATTGTTTATACGATTTCTCTATGTGGAGACTATTTCATTAGCTTTTTACCCTACATTGAATTTAAATTTTTTTTTACTTTATAAGCAAGTTTTATTTTAGTACCTGTAAGTATCTTGTTGGTTACTCTGATAACCCTTTTATGTACGTTAGTGGTGTGTGTTGTGTATGATTAGTATTATCTGGGGTAGGGTTGTGTTCAAGGTCAGTCTGTTGTTTTAATGTTCTTTCTTGAATATGTAAGTGAAATCTTTTCATACATTTTCTATGTAATTGTTATCTTTCAAAATACGCTTTTATATCTCTCAGTACAAACTTTGTGTAACATACATTTTGACGCTGTTTGCTTCAATCGAAAACTGAGATAACATGTCGCTTTGTTTTCTGGGGTTTCCTCCACCAGTCTACTGAAATGCTCCCATTCCGGTTCCTATAAATCATAGTATCTAGAAATAACAGGCTATCTTCTTTTTCTATTCCTTTTGTAAATTGTAATTTTAAATAGAAAGAATTAAAACATTTTAGCACTGTGTCTTGTGGATCATAGAGTATTGTTAAGAAAAGGTCATCAACGAATTCTAGGTGATATCTGATTTTTGACGTACATCTTGTGACGTCAAGACGATTCGTCACAAGATGTACTTTACACCTAGACTGCTCTCTGTGACTCCATCCACGATTTGCCCGTGGTCACAAACGTCAAAACCTCTATTTCTACAATATTAAATTCAAACTTACATATTTTAACCATAAGTACTAATTATATACACAAATGTATTTTCTGTTTTTACATTATACTCTTTTTCTTTTTTGCAAAGTCATGTCAAATAAGCATATATGTTATAATTAAATTAATTTTAAATTAATCGACCCAAAAAGGTAATGAGGCTTATTTTCTTTTTCTTTTTTAATTCAGCATGCTCCTTATAGTATACCACGTGCTGTATAGGATCTTTGTTAACATTAAAAATACACATTAATAATGACATTAGATTGAATTTTACATTAAAATACACATTACAAAGTTGTTTAAAGTCTATGTGGTCTACAAATTTTTTCAAGTTTGCTCTGTGGTACTACCGTCTTTTTCCGAAAATAAGACATCCCCCGAAAATAGGTCCTAGTTGAGATAATGTAAAAAATATAATTTGTTAAAAAATTGCTGTTGAATGTAGTAGGTATCTCTAGCTGTTGTAATATTTACCTCTAAAGTTAGTTTCAAGGAGGCTACTTTGACAAGAAGTATTCATTTATGTTTGATCATTGATAATATAAGATATATTATTTATTAATGTATTAATACATAATGTATTATATTATAACTGAACACTTCATATGGCAAGACTTTTTTTTTGGGTGGCCCCTTGTTCTGCATAATTACCCTAGTGTTGTAGTTTATAAATTTAAAACCTTCAAGTTGAAGAACCCTTTTTTTGTTACATTATTGGTAATCATGCGAGACAGGGTCCTTTAAAGCTTACTCACAGTGTTTAATAACTAGTTTAAAACTGTACTATTTTCATAAATGGATAGTACATAATTTTGTTGTTTTAATTTTAAATTCAGTTAATTGCAACAATTAGGACCTTAAATTGATTTTGAAATTAAATATTTCACAGCTATTCGTATTGCAAGACAAATTTACAATATATAACCATAACTTGAATCCAGTTATAGAGCATAATGTACTGTGCAGAAATCTACTATTCTTCTTTGACTGATGCCAGCAGTTCACATTGTACAAACTAAAATCTTTAAAATTATCTTTACTTTTGTATTTTAAATAGATTTTGAATGACAGAGGGCCCCTGTCAGTGCATTTTAGGCAAATTATTATACACATTGAAGTAATAATATTGTATTATGTATATGTTATACAATTATTCCATTATTTCGTCCTTTCTCTGGCGTTTATTTATATTTATTTTAAATTTTTGTTATGGTAACTTTTACCGTACTGTATGATTTTATTTTAAATGTAAAATTGCATTTACGTATGAAATATTATCTTTTTAAAATCAATTTCTGACAAATAAAAGCTATTTGTTTAAAAATAATTATGTTTTCTAAGTAAGTTTTTTCTAATTTAGTTGATTTAACATAGAAATAAGATGAGGTGTTGGTAATATGAACAGGGAATAAATAATGTTATTAGAATAAAAGAAAATGCGTGTTGAAAGGCCTAAGAGGGCACAGTGGGACGTTATAAGGGCTTAATAGCGAAGCGTTCTCCGCCAGACGAGGTGGCCGAGTGGTTAAGGCGTTGGACTGCTAATCCAATGTGCTCTGCACGCGTGGGTTCGAATCCCATCCTCGTCGCAATGGTTTTTACAGTTGACAACGGTCAAGTTCTCCTTTTTTTTTTAAAAAAAAGGTCAAGTTCGTTTTACTCTTTTATTCTCTACTGTCTATATTTATTTCTAATCATTTAAATTACATTAAATAATGCACAATTAAATTAAATCTTTGTAATTGTCAAATTAAATTAACTTTAAAATAACACCTTTACAATTGTTGAAAATAAGTTGTCTAAAAGACTGTTAATTAGCTAAAATTATCTAAGGATGCTAAAAATAAATACCCTCTTTATGCATGTCTGATCATACTAATGTATGAAAACAAAATTCTTTTATACTATAGTGTGCATTACGAAAATTTTAATTTACAAAAATAACAATATACAACAGAAAGAGGAAAAAAACCTGTATCCTCCATTACTGATTGCATTTAATACATAGTAATTATTGCTACATACATAAATAAGCATGTATTTAATTTTAAAAGAAAATTACAATCAGTGCATTACAATGAGTAATACAAGGTATGTAAATAAAGTAGTGAGACTGATTTTTTTTTAAATTTTCTATTCAAATATAATTACAATGTGATATTGTCACCTTCAAAATAGTTCCCTTCGGAAGCCACACAGCGCTGGAGACGGTCCTTCCAATCATTGTAGCATTGCTGGAACTCGGATTCTGGAATGGCCTTCAGCTGGTCGGTTACAGCAGTTTGTATGTTTTGTAGTGTCCCGAAATGAGTTCCCTTGAGGTGATTTTTCAATCTCGGGAAGAGGAAAAAGTCACAAGGACTCAAGTCTGGTGAATAAGGAGGCTGAGGAGCAACAGGAATGTTTTTACTGGCCAAAAACTGAGATCCTTTTGGTCTTGGGAAAGGTTTTTCGGAACCATTTTCGCACAAATTTTTCTCATCTCCAATTCATTGGTCAAAATGTGATGAACGGAGGTGTGATTCAAATTCAACTGTTCCCCGATCATTCTGACTGTCAAGCGTCGATCTGAACGCACAAGGTTCCGTACTCTGTTGACATTTTCATCGGTGTTTGCACTTGAAGGCCTTCCGCTTCGTGGTTCATCTTCAATCGACTCTCGTCCTTCTGAAAATTCCTTAAACCACCGAAAAACCTGTGCCCTTGATAAAACACGTTCTCCATAGGCCTCCTGAAGTTTGTCAAAAGTTTCGGTTGCATTATGTCCAAGTCTGAAGCAAAATTTGATTGCACACCGCTGCTCAACTTTGAGGTCACTCATTTTTAAAACGCTCAAGAAAAAACCATTTCACGAAAACCAACGCTACGGACAAACAAATGACTGTGGCGAGTTCAGATTCATACTGGAGGCGCATCACACGTGCACCTGACGCTACTCAAGGCCACGCGTCTCCAGCGTTGCCAGATCGAAAGCGACGTTGCCAGTCTCACTACTTTATTTATACACCTCGTACTTCAATAACATTGTGCCTGGTCTAGAATAGTACACTTAAAACAATAACGAATAGAAATGGTGTAGTTACTTGCCAGTAACTCTAATAGAGCTTTGCTTTGTGACCAGTTTAATTAAATTAATTAATTAATTAATTTCATTAACATGTTTTAACGGGGTTCATTTTACTTTTTTTTTTCTTTACTATTCAAATAAAGTACTGTAATTTTGAAGATTTTAATGATATTTCGATATTTTGAGGTGAAATATGCTGTACCATATTGTTTTGGGTGATATTGCATTATGGGGGACGTGTAGACATTTTTTTTTTTTAAGGTAAAAAGCTAATGAACTGGTCTCCACGTATAAAAATTAATACTATAAACAACGCGTTTCGAACACGTAGTGTTCTTCCTCAAGCATTAACTAAGGGTGAGTGTCTATGGTACAACAACTGGGTGAGTGTCTGTGGTTCACTCACCCTTAATTAATGCCTGAGGAAGAACACTACGTGTTCGAAACGCGTTGTTTATGCCATTAAATTTTTATATGTAGAGACCACTTCATTAGCTTTTTACCCTAAAATGAGTAAATACCACATAATAACTGATTGCACCACATATGTGGAGACGATTTCATTAGCTTTTTACCCTAAAATGAGTAAATACCACATAATAACTGATTGCACCACATAAGTGGAGACCACTTCATTAGCCTTTTACCCTAAAATGAGTAAATACCACATAATAACTGATTGCACCACATATGTGGAGACCATTTCATTAGCTTTTTACCCTAAAATGAGTAAATACCACATAATAACTGATTGCACTACATATGTGGAGACCACTTCATTAGCCTTTTAGCCTAAAATGAGTAAATACCACATAATAACTGATTGCACCACGTATGTGGAGACGATTTCATTAGCCTTTTACCCTAAAATGAGTAAATACCACATAATAATGATTGCACCACATATGTGGAGACCATTTCATTTGCTTTTTACCCTAAAATGAGTAAATACCACATGATAACTGATTGCACCACATATGTGGAGACCACTTCATTAGCCTTTTAACGTTAGAATTAAATTACTTTTATATCTAGACACAAACCAATGTTCCCGCCTTTTTTTGCATTTAGTTTTTTTGTCAGTTTAATAAGGTTATGGAGATGTTATGTTTTATTTTTTACTGTTGCAAGTGGCATATAGCTTTGAAGGACGGCTGGTAAATTCTACCGTTAGCTGCTTATGACCTTTAAACTATTAAAATCTCAGTCTTCACTTTAAGTCACTTATTATAAGTTAATTTATTTATATAATTAGAATAATAATCAAGTGTTCCATATTTTATAAATATAATAAAATAAAATAATGAATATATCAATATATATTTAATGGCATTTCCATTCATATATATAAAGTTGAATGTCGATTGAGAAAAATATAGAAATTAAAAACACACTCAGTTTCTGATTTTCGGTTTGAACCTTCTTCAGGAGAGATGAGGTGGTTGATGCTAGCGCATTGTAAGAGATGCTTGGAAACTCAAGAAGACTAGAATAGAGACGGTCTCTGTACACTGCGTTTTGTTTCCCTCTCTATCTCTCCTGAAGACGGTTCATTAGAGACTGTAAGAGTGCTTTTAATTTCTGTATGTTTCTTTATGTACATTGAACATTATTTGTCCGTTTCGGATCGTATTTTCATCAAAAAAGCATTCATATATAGGTATAAAATTTACCGAATGTTTTCCTTATCTCGACCACATATTTTTAATGCTATTTTTCTTTTTTATCGAGGTTTGGTCTGGCTTCAATAATACAACACCTTTAAGCTGACGTTTCGTCTATATTTGTAGAATATATATATATATTGTAGACGAATATATGTCTACAAATATAGACGAAACGTCGACTTAAAGGTGTTGTATTATTGAAGCTAGACCAAACCTCGATAAAAAAGGAAAATAGTATAAAATTTACTATAAAATCGGAAATGCGATCCAGAGTGGGCAGACATATTATGAGTCCAAAATCATGATCAGAACCCTGTGGCTTACTCTTCGATTTTGAACTCACATATACATATATTACATTCGCAGAATTTTCAATAAAATATGAAATTGGAGTGAAACGATTTCTAATTTTACTGTTAGATTGATATGTTGTGTGAAATAATAGCGGGGTGTCATGTGAGAGTGTAATCGCGCAGGTAATGGGGGCGTGCCTATGATAGCGTATCACATTACTGCACTCTCATGACTTCATTATCAGTCTTACCCAATTAATCATTGTCAAAGGCAGCATTACATAACATGTTTACTTACATTAAACAAGAGTGTATACCACTCAGATTTTGTTTTAGCATTGATTTTTTTTATTATTATTAAATGTTTGTGGTATCACAATGGGCTAGCCTTTTGGGACGGCCACTGCAACATGAACTAACATATTATTAATATTTCACCTATTTATGTTGGAAGTCGCAGCAAAAGTGGCATTGTAATATTAATATAAATAAACGATTTCAACAAACGAACACGCAGGAACATCAACGTTTCGACCATGTCGTCATCTGGAGAAGATGACGACAATGTTGTGTTCTTGTGTCTTCGTGTTCTTTTCTTTATCGTTTGTAATCTTGTAATTTTCTTTTTTCGTTTCTCTATGGTTTGATAAATTCTCCTAACTGATTGTTTCATGTTTGGAAGGAAATAAATAAATGCTATCATAGGGCATTTACACTATACAAATGACTCTGCTACACGTCTTACTAGGAGTGGTGGCTCTCTTCCAAAGGTATATACATCTGGGGCTTTAGTTGACAAACAATTCACTTGGGTCGTTCGTTTTGCTATGACTTACGAGTATGGATGCTCTGTCTGGTTTAGAGCTGCACCGACTGAAGATCGTTCAGAATAAGTGTTGTCCGCCTTATAGCCAGGGCTCCTTGGTACGCCCGAAATGTAATACTCACCATGATTTGAAAATGGAACCCGTAGATAGTTACATCACTCGACTTACTACCTACTCATCCAAACCTTGTACAAGCTCTCATCCTGCCACCAACCTTCCTCAAACTCACTGAACAATTACTTCATCCACTGACTATTTTTGAATTTATTACTAAAAACAGTTTAGAGTACAGGAAACTATGACTGACAAGACGACATGACCGCGAATACGACAATGTTAGTATACCGACGAACTTAATATCCGACATGACTTGCTCACAGTCCCAGTTATAGTAGCACAGAAATCAAGCAGTAGAAGGTCTAACGGTTAATACTTAATTATGGTAATTTAATGTTTAGCTCCTGAAGAGGGTGACTAGTGAGCACCAAAACATATCGAGCAATGTAGTCAATAATAAGAAATATGGAGAGTTAGAGACACCAAGTGAAGCGACAATTGGAGACCAACCATATATATATATATATATATATATATAAACATTTCTGAGTAAACTAAAAGTATAGAGTAAAAGAGAAACACACTTACACTCTCTAATTTTACTATGTGAGAATAAGTTGCTAATGCAGGTAGGAATTAAAAATCAGGCTTGCCACCCCGAACTCATTTCACTTGATATCTAAAAATCTATATCAACAAAATAATTAGGTTGGACAGCCTGGATTGTATGCCTGTTTCTTCATTATTATTTTGCATTTTTTTTATTGTTGGCTTTTTTAAATTATTAATGTTTAATTAATAATTATTAATTCGGATTTAAGGATAAATTAATTGAATAATTAATTAAGTTATTATTTTTTCATTATTGCCTTGATTAAAATACATTTAATCCCTGTACATCATCTTTTTCAATCTAAATCCCCCACAATGTGAACCAATCTTACATTATTACACGACAACTAGACGTAAAAAGTTACTTTCGTCCTTTCTGCAGATAAAATTTGTCTTGTTAAAAAGTTACTTTCGTCCTTTCTGCAGATAAAATATATTTTGTTTCTATTATTATATGTAAAAATAAGAAGTATTATAGAAAAAGTGTCATGGAAGGATGTAATACAATGTGAGACAATAAAATAAAGAGTGTGGAGGGGGTATAATATAGCTGAAAGGTTGGCATTATGTGTACAGCGAGGTTAGTGGGAGGAAGCAATTAGCAGAGGCTTGATCACGTGTCGCCTCGCATAACAGGCGCGAGCAGAATTATCTCTCTCTAGTTATATCACTGTCATTACTACAAACGCTAAACATGCTGTTGTTTTATTATTCTTTTTTATACTTGCCTGCAGTGGGGGATGTGTGCAAGGCCTGGTATTAATCACAATCATTGATTATATATGTATCTGAGTGCTGCAGGTATTGTGTGGCCTTGGATTGGGGAATATTTATTGCAAAGGCGTGCAATCAATGATCCGTGTCGGCCTTTTATTAAACTAATAAAGCATTAATAACAACACAATTAAACAATGTGTCGTATCACAAGGTATGTATGTGTTCTCTCTTCAGACTACCACTGCAACCTAACCTAACCTACATATATCGTTATGAACTATATGTATATATATATGTGCTTTCGTCATTTATATATATATATAAGTTACGCGTGTCCGGGTAATGAATAGGTTTTTAGAAAAAGGAATTTAAATAAACTAGCTCGCACGTGATTGAAGACAAGAATGGAGTTTATTAGTCAGCTCCTTCTGTTTATAGGAGAGGCAATGTTGATACGGACTTCAACCCTCTAGTCTCTCGCGGGCCGGCGTCTCTCGCGGGCCGGCATTACTGCCCCCTCCCAGCCCTTATCAACAATGCTCTCCGTACAAGTGTCTGAGTTATATCATAAAATAACAAAACAAAACTTGACTCTAAACATAAGAAATGAATATAATGTTTTAACATTCAAAAATAAAATGACGTCCACACAAGTAACTGAATTAACATTGTTTATAGAAATTACAGAAATAACAAAAGATGAACTTCTATGATTATTTGTACAAAACAAAAATAACAAAATTAACAAAGGTAAACACACATAACTACACTATATCGTTCGCACCATTGGTGGGACTTTCCTTCTCACCCGTCGCAGTTCCTGAAAATGAACTATTTCTTGTTTCAGGGTGTCCGTTCCTATCCTCCATATCTGTGCTCTGTACCGTGGTAACGTTGCGAGTACTTCGTATGGCCCTACGTATCTCGGGTCCGATTTCCTTCGCTTCTGCCTATTTAGTTTATATACGAAGTCCCCTTTTTGTATCAACCCTACTGTTTCTTCTGCTTTCCTTTGATTATATTGCTTGGTCCATCTTTCTTTTGCTGCTTTGACTCTATTATGTAACCTTTGTGGATCCGCTTCCTTTTTCCGCAATTCAAATGGTGTTGCCTCTGTGGTCGAGTGAATACTACTGTTGTATGCTAGGACCGCTCTGGCCATTGCCACATGACCCTTTATGTTTTTTGCATCAGCCAATAACTGCAAGTGTTCCGTTAGAGTGTTATGTAGTCTCTCTATTGCTCCGTGGGACCTTGGATGACCCGGTGTACACCAATGGGGGTTTATATTGAATTCTTTTAACAGGGTTTTTATTTTAACGTTGTTGAACTCTCGCCCTCTGTCCATATAGATCGTTCTCGGGCAGTCAAACGTGGCCAAATACGACAGCAATGCCTCTTCTGTACTTTCACTTGATTTACTTGTTAGTGGCCATGCTGAGGCTAACTTCGTTAGTCTATCTATTGTTGTTAAATATTTGTTTCCGTCGTATGTAAATATATCAATTTCTAGCTCCTCAAAGGGTCCCTCGGGCGTCTGACTTTGTAATAATGGAGGTACAAGTGGTACTCTTTCATACTTCCTCCTTTTGCATATTTCACAGTCCTTTATCACTTGGGCTATCCTCTTGCCCATTTGGAGCCAGTAATGCGACCTCTGTAGATGTTTAAGGGTCTCTGTGACACCACGATGGTTGGTTTTTCCCCTGTGATAATTTAGGATGACCTCTTTCTGCTGCTCTTCGTCTTCTACCGTTTCTACCTGGTTCTTACAGATTATGAAATGAGCTCCTTGTCTCAGCTCTCTTTCCTGAATTAGTCGGAGTAGTCTATTTTCAAGTTCTTGTGATTCTATAAAGAAATGGTATACCTTTCCTGGCACTGTTAGTTGGTTTATGACTGTACTTAATTGTTCGTTGTTCGCTTTCGTTCCTCCTGTAATAATATTTATTTTTAAGTGGCCATATTTGTGCAATTGGGTGTTTATTATTTCTTCTGTGTCGTCTTTTATAATTATTTGATTTCTCTTGTTGTTTATTATATCCTGACTAATCTCAGCTTCCGGTCCATTTCGTTGTTCTTGGTCTTCATCTTCGTCTGGTGTCCCGTTGGCGAAGAACTCTCGCACGTCCCTGGAGGTACTTGGCTCTCTCGTACTACTTCTCGTAATGACGTTGACGTTTCTGGACAAACAGTCGGCTACTTCATTATCAACGCCCTTTACGTGCTGGACCCTGAAGTTGTATGCAGCTATCCTTTCTTTCCACTTTGCTATCCGGCTGACGTCTCCTTTAAATTCCCGATCCACATTAGGGGCCTATGATCTGTTCTAATAGTGAACTCAGCCGCAAAAAGGTAGGGTCGGAAATGTTCTACAGTCCACACTATGCCTAACATTTCCCTTTCTATTGTGCTATACCTTTTTTCTGCTGGTGATAATTTTCTGCTGGCGTAGGCTATTGGTCGCTCTCCCTGGATAGTTTCCTGCATCAAGACTCCCCCGATAGCTTCTTGACTGGCATCTGTCATTACAATGAATGGTTTGTTTAGGTCAGGAAATTGGAGCAACAGCGGGCCCCGCAACGCCTTCTTACACTGCTCCACTGCTTCTCTTAGATCTTCTGTTTGTATAAACTTCTTTCCTTTCTTTAAACTGTCCGTCAAGGGGTTCGTGATTGCTGCAAAGTCCTTTACGTACCTTCTGTAGAAACCTATCATACCTAGAAAAGCCCTGATGTCTTTGGGTCCCTTTGGATAGGGTAATCGATCTATTGCTTCAACCTTCTTAGGGTCGGGTCTTACTCCTTCACCTGAGATAAGGTGCCCCATAAATCTAACCTCTTTTTGATATAAGCGGGTTTTATCCATCGCTACCTTTAAGCCAAAGTCCCTTATTCTTTTCAGCACCCTTGTAACATGTTCCTTATGCTCTTCTATTGACTTACTGAACACTATGATGTCATCCATGTAGATTTGCGTAAAGTCTTCTCCCAGTCCTTCAAGCAGTTCATCCATGAGGCGTTGGAACGTGGAAGGCGCATTCTTTAGGCCAAAGGGCATCCTCAAAAATTCGAAGTGGCCTCTATCGAACGTAAAGGCCGTCTTCTCGACATCTCTCGGGTGCATCCTAATCTGGTGATACCCGGCCTTGAGGTCGAAGGTACTGAATACAGTTGCTCCTGCCATATGGTCGAGTATGTCTTCTATCCTTGGCAGAGGGTATCTTTCAAGCTTAGTGTACTTATTTAACTCTCTAAAATCTACTACCAACCGGTATTTAGGGGGTTTACCCTCCTCGACCTTTTTCGGGACCAGCCAAATAGGGCTCGAAAATTGCGACTTAGACCTCTGTATTATGCCCTGGTCCAGCATTTCCTTTATTTGCTCCTGCATTATCTTTTTCAATTGGTGTGGGTACCTTCTAGGTTTCACGTAAACAACTGTACCTTCAGGGAGTTCTATTTGGTGTTTGACCCTACCTGTAGCTGATAACCTCTGTCCTTCACTATAGAATACTTTTTCAAATTCTTTCATTAATTCACTCACCTGATGTTCTCCTGGTATCACTTTTCCACAGTTTACCGTTATTCTCTTCCCTGGTTTAACTCTCCCTTCCACGAAGTATTTCCTTTTTCCTAGTTTAATGTCCCACTTCCCTCTTTTACACTCAGGTTTTGCATTGATTCTCTCCAAAAAGTCGCACCCTAGAATAACTCCATATTTCTGGGTCTCTAAGTGGGTCACATGCACTTTCATCTCCAAGGTCTCTCCTATTAATTCTCCCATCTCTACCTGTAATTCGCCTACCAGGCTCTTCCTTCCTGCCATGGTGACCAAGGTGCAGTTGCACGGTGTCAGCCCTGAATAATTGTCCATCCTTTTTGCCACTTCATTGTCCATAATTGTGCTATCTGACCCTGTATCTACCAAACACTTAGTCTTCCATTTGGGAAAAAAAAATATAGGGAGCTTACCTCTTATGCTATCCCTCTGTTGCTCGCCTATATACCTCTCGCCTAACCTTCAATCCTTCTTCCTCTTCTCTCGAATAGCGATCCTCCCACCACGAGTCTCTTCCAGTGAAGGCCACTTCCCTCGCTCGTACCAGCGCTCGTGTCGTTCTATCGATGTCTCTTGCTCCGACCCTGTTGACTCTGATGAGCTCCCGTCCTCTGAAGAGCCTTCCCCTTTTTGTCTTCTCCTGCCCCACATCTTCTCCCGCCGGGTTGTGTTAACTTCCATGGGCTCATCTCTTGGTGTTGGTCTATACTGTTTCGTTCGTGGTCTCTCCTTGCGATATAAATACGGACACTCTCGCGCGAAGTGACCGAGTTCACCACACTCCCAACATCCTCTTCTTACTGGCTTCTCTCTTCGCGTGTAGCCTCCCACTGCCTCATAGCTGTTCCTCCTGGCTTGAGATCTTCTCTCTTCAAAACGTCCCCGTGGCTTCCTCTCCTGTGAATACCTCCCTTGTCCTCGATCCTCATAGGCTCTTGCTCTGAATTGCCTATCCTGAGGTACTCTCCTCCTGGTCACAACTGCCCATCCTCCTTCTGACTTCCCTCTGTATATAACACCGTTATCTTCTCGGTCCATTTCTTCCTCCCGGATGGTATTAATTGTCTCCTCGAGACTAGTGGGCTTCATGATACGGAGGGCCATTCTCACTCGTTCTGGAGCTGCCTTGAGGAGAATTTCACTGGCTATCTCTTCATATATCGTCGTTCTCCATTTCGCTTCTTGACTGTCTGTGCACTTTTCATTTATCTTCATAGTTAATTTCCTTGTCGCATCCCCCAATCTGCGCCCGAACTCAGCGCAGGTCTCACCATTCTCCTTCCGCATTTCAAAAATTTTTAGCGCACTTCTAGCTACAGGCTTTGCGGCTCCAGCATATCTGTCCTTAAGGGCTGCTCGCACCGCACTCCACTCCGCACAAAACGTAAGTCCTAACTCCAGCATCACCGTAAGGCTGACCCTGGCGAGGAAGTAGGTCTTGATGTTCTTGTCTGTAGCTGGGTCTAGTTGAGTTGTGACTAACTGCTCGTTGATGGAGTCCATTCTCTCTATGAACAAGTCCAACTCTCGAGCATCACCCTCGAACCTCTTTATCGAATCTAATAGGTTCATCAGGTACCCTGCTTTTGCTACTCTCGCTTGTTCTATTTTCACTGCGAGCCTAACATCGGCTCCTGTTGTCTGTTTACTCGTCATGTTGGTTTCTACACTGGACACAACACTACACTATTAAACAGTTGGCGAATGATCCCGGGTTTCGGCACCAGTTACGCGTGTCCGGGTAATGAATAGGTTTTTAGAAAAAGGAATTTAAATAAACTAGCTCGCACGTGATTGAAGACAAGAATGGAGTTTATTAGTCAGCTCCTTCTGTTTATAGGAGAGGCAATGTTGATACGGACTTCAACCCTCTAGTCTCTCGCGGGCCGGCGTCTCTCGCGGGCCGGCATTACTTATATATATATAAACTAGAATTTAAAGAAGAACACATAGAAAGGAAACCACTGAACTCACTACTATATTTCGATGTCCTCGTCTTCAGGAAAAGAAGTGAATCGCTCCAAAGGCTGATAACGACTGACTTGGCGTTCGAACTGAAGCACTCAAACAGTGTAGCCAACTTTCGGAGGAAAGGTAGACAGGGAAGATAAAGAAATAAAAGCCAAATAAAAATTAAAAAATGAAAACATTTAACTAAAATAGAATTAAAAGCTGATAACAACTTAAAAAAAAAAAAAAAAAAAAAATCAACGATTGAGGTTAAGCCCAGGAGCCGATCTACCGCCCAGAAGACTAATAAGTGCTTCTTCTGAAGCTCTCAGAGTAACTTTCGAATTAGTCTGATCAATCTGCCTCAGGACCTGTACACGGAAACAGTCATTAAAACTGAGTCCGTGAGAGCTGGCATGAGTAGCAACGGGAAGGTCACTGCGTTTGCCAACGGATGACCTGTGATTATTCATACGCAGGCTTAGCTTGGTGGAAGCCAAACCCACATAAAAAGAATCACACTGGGTGCAATCCAAACGGTAAACGCAGTTACCAGAGGTACAGGAGGTCTTGTGAGAGATAGGGTAGGTGCGTTTACTATGGACAGAGGTAAAGGAAGGAACAGGATTGATGATAGGACAAGTAAGACATATATATATATATATATATATATATATATATATATATATATATATATATTATTGAAAATGACACCAAATTTAGCTGATACCTGTTTCTTAACAAGTTTCTCAATTTTTCTAAATAACACTCTCGTTATTTCGTCTACACAATAAAGTACATCTCCTATGGTCGACATGTTTCGAATAATCATCATTCATCATCAGGACGTGAATAAGATCGAAGGTGAAATATCTGGTTTATATATACATGGAGAAGGTAGAAGGGGTTGTTTCCATAAAGTTTAAGAAATGGTGGGCGTTAATCCTGTGGGGTGAGTGGCCTCTCGGCCTACCTGCAAGGTAGTGAGTCGCTACCTGCAAGGGTTTCTGGATGTGAACTAAACAGCTTCAAAATACGGCTACTGTTTTTGACCTGAACATAGGAGATGTACTTTATTGTGTAGACGAAATAACGAGAGTGTTATTTAGAAAAATTGAGAACTTGTTAAGAAACAGGTATCAGCTAAATTTGGTGTCATTTTCAATAATGCTGTGTGCTCAAGGACGGACGTACCAAATTTACGAATATATATATATAAAATATTGATAGAAGTACGACGTGGTTTAAAACAAACTATGGCTTATCGGGACTCGGTCAGTTCTTCAGGTTCAAATTAAACTATCATTGCCAACGTTTCGGTTTTTATTTAAAACCTTTTTCATAGGTAGAAGTATACATTTTGAAACAGAAAAACTAAGTATTACATTACAAATTATTTTACAAACAAAAACAGTATGTGGATTTTAACAACAATTGTAGTCTGAATGAACACGCGACACTGAACTGAGAGTTCAAAAAAGAAAGGATCAAAATAGGCATGCAATTTATCAATATATATATATATATATATTATATATATATATATATTTTATTATATATATTTATTGGTATACTTTGGGAGCAGACCTTCTTTCAAAACATACGTCATTAAATTTATTTCAACATTAAATTTAGTATGTTTCCGACATTCCTTTTCAAGGTTTCGAATGCTCCCACTTCGTCATCTTTGTGGTAATATTTATTAACTTTGTGGTTGATTAGTGAATTTATATGCTGCCATCAAATATGGAACAGTAGCATTCGAACACATTTAAAAGGTATTAGGAAACATATTAACTTATGTTGGCCAGTATTTAATGAGTTATTTTTTTATATAAAAAGATTAAATGTGCACACCACGATTAACGATTAGAGTTAACACAGGAAAACTTAACAAACGTTATCAAACATTAACACAGGAATAACTCACTTGTATAATTCGACCATCGTCGTCATCAGGAGGCGAAGAGTCCCGCATGAAGGCAGAGCGGGGACTTATATTATTGTTATATATATAAGTATATAATAATAATAATTATATTATTTTATATATATATACACTTTTTTATTATTCAATTATTTTATTTATTTAATATTAATATTATTATTGTATTCTCAATATTGTTTTCAGTTTATTGTATTAAAGCTTAATCCCTATTTTTTATTTATCTTCATTTTACTATTACGTGGCGGTTACGAAACAATTTCCTTAACTTGAAATGGCTGAGCCTAGGACGTGACGTCACAGAGTCGTCACGTTCATTATTTCAATTTTAAATTAACAGTGGCGGTTACGACTTTCCTTTCCTTGCAGCTGATGGCTGCAGCCGACGTGACGTCACAGCATCGTCACGTTCATTATTTCAATTTTAAATTAACAGTGGCGGTTACGACTTTCCTTTCCTTGCAGCTGATGGCTGCAGCCGACGTGACGTCACAGCATCGTCACGTTCATTATTTCAATTTTAAATTACAGTGGCGGTTACGACTTTCCTTTCCTTGCAGCTGATGGCTGCAGCCGACGTGACGTCACAGCATCGTCACGTTCATTATTTCAATTTTAAATTAACAGTGGCGGTTACGACTTTCCTTTCCTTGCAGCTGATGGCTGCAGCGACGTGACGTCACAGCATCGTCACGTTCATTATTTCAATTTTAAATTAACAGTGGCGGTTACGACTTTCCTTTCCTTGCAGCTGATGGCTGCAGCCGACGTGACGTCACAGCATCGTCACGTTCATTATTTCAATTTTAAATTAACAGTGGCGGTTACGACTTTCCTTTCCTTGCAGCTGATGGCTGCAGCCGACGTGACGTCACAGCATCGTCACGTTCATTATTTCAATTTTAAATTAACAGTGGCGGTTACGACTTTCCTTTCCTTGCAGCTGATGGCTGCAGCCGACGTGACGTCACAGCATCGTCACGTTCATTATTTCAATTTTAAATTAACAGTGGCGGTTACGACTTTCCTTTCCTTGCAGCTGATGGCTGCAGCCGACGTGACGTCACAGCATCGTCACGTTCATTATTTCAATTTTAAATTAACAGTGGCGGTTACGACTTTCCTTTCCTTGCAGCTGATGGCTGCAGCCGACGTGACGTCACAGCATCGTCACGTTCATTATTTCAATTTTAAATTAACAGTGGCGGTTACGACTTTCCTTTCCTTGCAGCTGATGGCTGCAGCCGACGTGACGTCACAGCATCGTCACGTTCATTATTTCAATTTTAAATTAACAGTGGCGGTTACGACTTTCCTTTCCTTGCAGCTGATGGCTGCAGCCGACGTGACGTCACAGCATCGTCACGTTCATTATTTCAATTTTAAATTAACAGTGGCGGTTACGACTTTCCTTTCCTTGCAGCTGATGGCTGCAGCCGACGTGACGTCACAGCATCGTCACGTTCATTATTTCAATTTTAAATTAACAGTGGCGGTTACGACTTTCCTTTCCTTGCAGCTGATGGGCTGCAGCCGACGTGACGTCACAGCATCGTCACGTTCATTATTTCAATTTTAAATTAACAGTGGCGGTTACGACTTTCCTTTCCTTGCAGCTGATGGCTGCAGCCGACGTGACGTCACAGCATCGTCACGTTCATTATTTCAATTTTAAATTAACAGTGGCGGTTACGACTTTCCTTTCCTTGCAGCTGATGGCTGCAGCCGACGTGACGTCACAGCATCGTCACGTTCATTATTTCAATTTTAAATTAACAGTGGCGGTTACGACTTTCCTTTCCTTGCAGCTGATGGCTGCAGCCGACGTGACGTCACAGCATCGTCACGTTCATTATTTCAATTTTAAATTAACAGTGGCGGTTACGACTTTCCTTTCCTTGCAGCTGATGGCTGCAGCCGACGTGACGTCACAGCATCGTCACGTTCATTATTTCAATTTTAAATTAACAGTGGCGGTTACGACTTTCCTTTCCTTGCAGCTGATGGCTGCAGCCGACGTGACGTCACAGCATCGTCACGTTCATTATTTCAATTTTAAATTAACAGTGGCGGTTACGACTTTCCTTTCCTTGCAGCTGATGGCTGCAGCCGACGTGACGTCACAGCATCGTCACGTTCATTATTTCAATTTTAAATTAACAGTGGCGGTTACGACTTTCCTTTCCTTGCAGCTGATGGCTGCAGCCGACGTGACGTCACAGCATCGTCACGTTCATTATTTCAATTTTAAATTAACAGTGGCGGTTACGACTTTCCTTTCCTTGCAGCTGATGGCTGCAGCCGACGTGACGTCACAGCATCGTCACGTTCATTATTTCAATTTTAAATTAACAGTGGCGGTTACGACTTTCCTTTCCTTGCAGCTGATGGCTGCAGCCGACGTGACGTCACAGCATCGTCACGTTCATTATTTCAATTTTAAATTAACAGTGGCGGTTACGACTTTCCTTTCCTTGCAGCTGATGGCTGCAGCCGACGTGACGTCACAGCATCGTCACGTTCATTATTTCAATTTTAAATTAACAGTGGCGGTTACGACTTTCCTTTCCTTGCAGCTGATGGCTGCAGCCGACGTGACGTCACAGCATCGTCACGTTCATTATTTCAATTTTAAATTAACAGTGGCGGTTACGACTTTCCTTTCCTTGCAGCTGATGGCTGCAGCCGACGTGACGTCACAGCATCGTCACGTTCATTATTTCAATTTTAAATTAACAGTGGCGGTTACGACTTTCCTTTCCTTGCAGCTGATGGCTGCAGCCGACGTGACGTCACAGCATCGTCACGTTCATTATTTCAATTTTAAATTAACAGTGGCGGTTACGACTTTCCTTTCCTTGCAGCTGATGGCTGCAGCCGACGTGACGTCACAGCATCGTCACGTTCATTATTTCAATTTTAAATTAACAGTGGCGGTTACGACTTTCCTTTCCTTGCAGCTGATGGCTGCAGCCGACGTGACGTCACAGCATCGTCACGTTCATTATTTCAATTTTAAATTAACAGTGGCGGTTACGACTTTCCTTTCCTTGCAGCTGATGGCTGCAGCCGACGTGACGTCACAGCATCGTCACGTTCATTATTTCAATTTTAAATTAACAGTGGCGGTTACGACTTTCCTTTCCTTGCAGCTGATGGCTGCAGCCGACGTGACGTCACAGCATCGTCACGTTCATTATTTCAATTTTAAATTAACAGTGGCGGTTACGACTTTCCTTTCCTTGCAGCTGATGGCTGCAGCCGACGTGACGTCACAGCATCGTCACGTTCATTATTTCAATTTTAAATTAACAGTGGCGGTTACGACTTTCCTTTCCTTGCAGCTGATGGCTGCAGCCGACGTGACGTCACAGCATCGTCACGTTCATTATTTCAATTTTAAATTAACAGTGGCGGTTACGACTTTCCTTTCCTTGCAGCTGATGGCTGCAGCCGACGTGACGTCACAGCATCGTCACGTTCATTATTTCAATTTTAAATTAACAGTGGCGGTTACGACTTTCCTTTCCTTGCAGCTGATGGCTGCAGCCGACGTGACGTCACAGCATCGTCACGTTCATTATTTCAATTTTAAATTAACAGTGGCGGTTACGACTTTCCTTTCCTTGCAGCTGATGGCTGCAGCCGACGTGACGTCACAGCATCGTCACGTTCATTATTTCAATTTTAAATTAACAGTGGCGGTTACGACTTTCCTTTCCTTGCAGCTGATGGCTGCAGCCGACGTGACGTCACAGCATCGTCACGTTCATTATTTCAATTTTAAATTAACAGTGGCGGTTACGACTTTCCTTCCTTGCAGCTGATGGCTGCAGCCGACGTGACGTCACAGCATCGTCACGTTCATTATTTCAATTTTAAATTAACAGTGGCGGTTACGACTTTCCTTTCCTTGCAGCTGATGGCTGCAGCCGACGTGACGTCACAGCATCGTCACGTTCATTATTTCAATTTTAAATTAACAGTGGCGGTTACGACTTTCCTTTCCTTGCAGCTGATGGCTGCAGCCGACGTGACGTCACAGCATCGTCACGTTCATTATTTCAATTTTAAATTAACAGTGGCGGTTACGACTTTCCTTTCCTTGCAGCTGATGGCTGCAGCCGACGTGACGTCACAGCATCGTCACGTTCATTATTTCAATTTTAAATTAACAGTGGCGGTTACGACTTTCCTTTCCTTGCAGCTGATGGCTGCAGCCGACGTGACGTCACAGCATCGTCACGTTCATTATTTCAATTTTAAATTAACAGTGGCGGTTACGACTTTCCTTTCCTTGCAGCTGATGGCTGCAGCCGACGTGACGTCACAGCATCGTCACGTTCATTATTTCAATTTTAAATTAACAGTGGCGGTTACGACTTTCCTTTCCTTGCAGCTGATGGCTGCAGCCGACGTGACGTCACAGCATCGTCACGTTCATTATTTCAATTTTAAATTAACAGTGGCGGTTACGACTTTCCTTTCCTTGCAGCTGATGGCTGCAGCCGACGTGACGTCACAGCATCGTCACGTTCATTATTTCAATTTTAAATTAACAGTGGCGGTTACGACTTTCCTTTCCTTGCAGCTGATGGCTGCAGCCGACGTGACGTCACAGCATCGTCACGTTCATTATTTCAATTTTAAATTAACAGTGGCGGTTACGACTTTCCTTTCCTTGCAGCTGATGGCTGCAGCCGACGTGACGTCACAGCATCGTCACGTTCATTATTTCAATTTTAAATTAACAGTGGCGGTTACGACTTTCCTTTCCTTGCAGCTGATGGCTGCAGCCGACGTGACGTCACAGCATCGTCACGTTCATTATTTCAATTTTAAATTAACAGTGGCGGTTACGACTTTCCTTTCCTTGCAGCTGATGGCTGCAGCCGACGTGACGTCACAGCATCGTCACGTTCATTATTTCAATTTTAAATTAACAGTGGCGGTTACGACTTTCCTTTCCTTGCAGCTGATGGCTGCAGCCGACGTGACGTCACAGCATCGTCACGTTCATTATTTCAATTTTAAATTAACAGTGGCGGTTACGACTTTCCTTTCCTTGCAGCTGATGGCTGCAGCCGACGTGACGTCACAGCATCGTCACGTTCATTATTTCAATTTTAAATTAACAGTGGCGGTTACGACTTTCCTTTCCTTGCAGCTGATGGCTGCAGCCGACGTGACGTCACAGCATCGTCACGTTCATTATTTCAATTTTAAATTAACAGTGGCGGTTACGACTTTCCTTTCCTTGCAGCTGATGGCTGCAGCCGACGTGACGTCACAGCATCGTCACGTTCATTATTTCAATTTTAAATTAACAGTGGCGGTTACGACTTTCCTTTCCTTGCAGCTGATGGCTGCAGCCGACGTGACGTCACAGCATCGTCACGTTCATTATTTCAATTTTAAATTAACAGTGGCGGTTACGACTTTCCTTTCCTTGCAGCTGATGGCTGCAGCCGACGTGACGTCACAGCATCGTCACGTTCATTATTTCAATTTTAAATTAACAGTGGCGGTTACGACTTTCCTTTCCTTGCAGCTGATGGCTGCAGCCGACGTGACGTCACAGCATCGTCACGTTCATTATTTCAATTTTAAATTAACAGTGGCGGTTACGACTTTCCTTTCCTTGCAGCTGATGGCTGCAGCCGACGTGACGTCACAGCATCGTCACGTTCATTATTTCAATTTTAAATTAACAGTGGCGGTTACGACTTTCCTTTCCTTGCAGCTGATGGCTGCAGCCGACGTGACGTCACAGCATCGTCACGTTCATTATTTCAATTTTAAATTAACAGTGGCGGTTACGACTTTCCTTTCCTTGCAGCTGATGGCTGCAGCCGACGTGACGTCACAGCATCGTCACGTTCATTATTTCAATTTTAAATTAACAGTGGCGGTTACGACTTTCCTTTCCTTGCAGCTGATGGCTGCAGCCGACGTGACGTCACAGCATCGTCACGTTCATTATTTCAATTTTAAATTAACAGTGGCGGTTACGACTTTCCTTTCCTTGCAGCTGATGGCTGCAGCCGACGTGACGTCACAGCATCGTCACGTTCATTATTTCAATTTTAAATTAACAGTGGCGGTTACGACTTTCCTTTCCTTGCAGCTGATGGCTGCAGCCGACGTGACGTCACAGCATCGTCACGTTCATTATTTCAATTTTAAATTAACAGTGGCGGTTACGACTTTCCTTTCCTTGCAGCTGATGGCTGCAGCCGACGTGACGTCACAGCATCGTCACGTTCATTATTTCAATTTTAAATTAACAGTGGCGGTTACGACTTTCCTTTCCTTGCAGCTGATGGCTGCAGCCGACGTGACGTCACAGCATCGTCACGTTCATTATTTCAATTTTAAATTAACAGTGGCGGTTACGACTTTCCTTTCCTTGCAGCTGATGGCTGCAGCCGACGTGACGTCACAGCATCGTCACGTTCATTATTTCAATTTTAAATTAACAGTGGCGGTTACGACTTTCCTTTCCTTGCAGCTGATGGCTGCAGCCGACGTGACGTCACAGCATCGTCACGTTCATTATTTCAATTTTAAATTAACAGTGGCGGTTACGACTTTCCTTTCCTTGCAGCTGATGGCTGCAGCCGACGTGACGTCACAGCATCGTCACGTTCATTATTTCAATTTTAAATTAACAGTGGCGGTTACGACTTTCCTTTCCTTGCAGCTGATGGCTGCAGCCGACGTGACGTCACAGCATCGTCACGTTCATTATTTCAATTTTAAATTAACAGTGGCGGTTACGACTTTCCTTTCCTTGCAGCTGATGGCTGCAGCCGACGTGACGTCACAGCATCGTCACGTTCATTATTTCAATTTTAAATTAACAGTGGCGGTTACGACTTTCCTTTCCTTGCAGCTGATGGCTGCAGCCGACGTGACGTCACAGCATCGTCACGTTCATTATTTCAATTTTAAATTAACAGTGGCGGTTACGACTTTCCTTTCCTTGCAGCTGATGGCTGCAGCCGACGTGACGTCACAGCATCGTCACGTTCATTATTTCAATTTTAATTAACAGTGGCGGTTACGACTTTCCTTTCCTTGCAGCTGATGGCTGCAGCCGACGTGACGTCACAGCATCGTCACGTTCATTATTTCAATTTTAAATTAACAGTGGCGGTTACGACTTTCCTTTCCTTGCAGCTGATGGCTGCAGCCGACGTGACGTCACAGCATCGTCACGTTCATTATTTCAATTTTAAATTAACAGTGGCGGTTACGACTTTCCTTTCCTTGCAGCTGATGGCTGCAGCCGACGTGACGTCACAGCATCGTCACGTTCATTATTTCAATTTTAATTAACAGTGGCGGTTACGACTTTCCTTTCCTTGCAGCTGATGGCTGCAGCCGACGTGACGTCACAGCATCGTCACGTTCATTATTTCAATTTTAAATTAACAGTGGCGGTTACGACTTTCCTTTCCTTGCAGCTGATGGCTGCAGCCGACGTGACGTCACAGCATCGTCACGTTCATTATTTCAATTTTAAATTAACAGTGGCGGTTACGACTTTCCTTTCCTTGCAGCTGATGGCTGCAGCCGACGTGACGTCACAGCATCGTCACGTTCATTATTTCAATTTTAAATTAACAGTGGCGGTTACGACTTTCCTTTCCTTGCAGCTGATGGCTGCAGCCGACGTGACGTCACAGCATCGTCACGTTCATTATTTCAATTTTAAATTAACAGTGGCGGTTACGACTTTCCTTTCCTTGCAGCTGATGGCTGCAGCCGACGTGACGTCACAGCATCGTCACGTTCATTATTTCAATTTTAAATTAACAGTGGCGGTTACGACTTTCCTTTCCTTGCAGCTGATGGCTGCAGCCGACGTGACGTCACAGCATCGTCACGTTCATTATTTCAATTTTAAATTAACAGTGGCGGTTACGACTTTCCTTTCCTTGCAGCTGATGGCTGCAGCCGACGTGACGTCACAGCATCGTCACGTTCATTATTTCAATTTTAAATTAACAGTGGCGGTTACGACTTTCCTTTCCTTGCAGCTGATGGCTGCAGCCGACGTGACGTCACAGCATCGTCACGTTCATTATTTCAATTTTAAATTAACAGTGGCGGTTACGACTTTCCTTTCCTTGCAGCTGATGGCTGCAGCCGACGTGACGTCACAGCATCGTCACGTTCATTATTTCAATTTTAAATTAACAGTGGCGGTTACGACTTTCCTTCCTTGCAGCTGATGGCTGCAGCCGACGTGACGTCACAGCATCGTCACGTTCATTATTTCAATTTAAATTAACAGTGGCGGTTACGACTTTCCTTTCCTTGCAGCTGATGGCTGCAGCCGACGTGACGTCACAGCATCGTCACGTTCATTATTTCAATTTTAAATTAACAGTGGCGGTTACGACTTTCCTTTCCTTGCAGCTGATGGCTGCAGCCGACGTGACGTCACAGCATCGTCACGTTCATTATTTCAATTTTAAATTAACAGTGGCGGTTACGACTTTCCTTTCCTTGCAGCTGATGGCTGCAGCCGACGTGACGTCACAGCATCGTCACGTTCATTATTTCAATTTTAAATTAACAGTGGCGGTTACGACTTTCTTTCCTTGCAGCTGATGGCTGCAGCCGACGTGACGTCACAGCATCGTCACGTTCATTATTTCAATTTTAAATTAACAGTGGCGGTTACGACTTTCCTTTCCTTGCAGCTGATGGCTGCAGCCGACGTGACGTCACAGCATCGTCACGTTCATTATTTCAATTTTAAATTAACAGTGGCGGTTACGACTTTCCTTTCCTTGCAGCTGATGGCTGCAGCCGACGTGACGTCACAGCATCGTCACGTTCATTATTTCAATTTTAAATTAACAGTGGCGGTTACGACTTTCCTTTCCTTGCAGCTGATGGCTGCAGCCGACGTGACGTCACAGCATCGTCACGTTCATTATTTCAATTTTAAATTAACAGTGGCGGTTACGACTTTCCTTTCCTTGCAGCTGATGGCTGCAGCCGACGTGACGTCACAGCATCGTCACGTTCATTATTTCAATTTTAAATTAACAGTGGCGGTTACGACTTTCCTTTCCTTGCAGCTGATGGCTGCAGCCGACGTGACGTCACAGCATCGTCACGTTCATTATTTCAATTTTAAATTAACAGTGGCGGTTACGACTTTCCTTTCCTTGCAGCTGATGGCTGCAGCCGACGTGACGTCACAGCATCGTCACGTTCATTATTTCAATTTTAAATTAACAGTGGCGGTTACGACTTTCCTTTCCTTGCAGCTGATGGCTGCAGCCGACGTGACGTCACAGCATCGTCACGTTCATTATTTCAATTTTAAATTAACAGTGGCGGTTACGACTTTCCTTTCCTTGCAGCTGATGGCTGCAGCCGACGTGACGTCACAGCATCGTCACGTTCATTATTTCAATTTTAAATTAACAGTGGCGGTTACGACTTTCCTTTCCTTGCAGCTGATGGCTGCAGCCGACGTGACGTCACAGCATCGTCACGTTCATTATTTCAATTTTAAATTAACAGTGGCGGTTACGACTTTCCTTTCCTTGCAGCTGATGGCTGCAGCCGACGTGACGTCACAGCATCGTCACGTTCATTATTTCAATTTTAAATTAACAGTGGCGGTTACGACTTTCCTTTCCTTGCAGCTGATGGCTGCAGCCGACGTGACGTCACAGCATCGTCACGTTCATTATTTCAATTTTAAATTAACAGTGGCGGTTACGACTTTCCTTTCCTTGCAGCTGATGGCTGCAGCCGACGTGACGTCACAGCATCGTCACGTTCATTATTTCAATTTTAAATTAACAGTGGCGGTTACGACTTTCCTTTCCTTGCAGCTGATGGCTGCAGCCGACGTGACGTCACAGCATCGTCACGTTCATTATTTCAATTTTAAATTAACAGTGGCGGTTACGACTTTCCTTTCCTTGCAGCTGATGGCTGCAGCCGACGTGACGTCACAGCATCGTCACGTTCATTATTTCAATTTTAAATTAACAGTGGCGGTTACGACTTTCCTTTCCTTGCAGCTGATGGCTGCAGCCGACGTGACGTCACAGCATCGTCACGTTCATTATTTCAATTTTAAATTAACAGTGGCGGTTACGACTTTCCTTTCCTTGCAGCTGATGGCTGCAGCCGACGTGACGTCACAGCATCGTCACGTTCATTATTTCAATTTTAAATTAACAGTGGCGGTTACGACTTTCCTTTCCTTGCAGCTGATGGCTGCAGCCGACGTGACGTCACAGCATCGTCACGTTCATTATTTCAATTTTAAATTAACAGTGGCGGTTACGACTTTCCTTTCCTTGCAGCTGATGGCTGCAGCCGACGTGACGTCACAGCATCGTCACGTTCATTATTTCAATTTTAAATTAACAGTGGCGGTTACGACTTTCCTTTCCTTGCAGCTGATGGCTGCAGCCGACGTGACGTCACAGCATCGTCACGTTCATTATTTCAATTTTAAATTAACAGTGGCGGTTACGACTTTCCTTTCCTTGCAGCTGATGGCTGCAGCCGACGTGACGTCACAGCATCGTCACGTTCATTATTTCAATTTTAAATTAACAGTGGCGGTTACGACTTTCCTTTCCTTGCAGCTGATGGCTGCAGCCGACGTGACGTCACAGCATCGTCACGTTCATTATTTCAATTTTAAATTAACAGTGGCGGTTACGACTTTCCTTTCCTTGCAGCTGATGGCTGCAGCCGACGTGACGTCACAGCATCGTCACGTTCATTATTTCAATTTTAAATTAACAGTGGCGGTTACGACTTTCCTTTCCTTGCAGCTGATGGCTGCAGCCGACGTGACGTCACAGCATCGTCACGTTCATTATTGTATTATGACTGTCCTTCCTTTATCATTACTACATTATTAATGTATTATGTATTGTTATGGAGAACTGTAATTGAGTATATGACTAAGCATAATTTAACTATGACTAAGCATAATATTGAGTATATGGTAAGAATAATTTAACATTTATAGTATCATATACGTTACCTGCTTTGTTTTTACTTTGTTAGGTCTCTGGGATGTAAAATGAAAGGCCTCAGAGCATTTTATTCTGTTGTTTTCCTTTTTAGTTTTGTTTTTATATTTCATATTATCATAAGCGTTATAAAACTGAATCATTAATTCGCGGATTTTTGGGATATAATGGAAGGAAGGTTGATTATGTCAGGTTGGGTTGTAGTGACCGTCCACAAAGGAATACGCACAGGCTGGATATTGGTCCTTTCTAGTAACATATAATGAATATTCTACATATAGTAGACTCAAGTGTATTTAGAGTAGGGATCTTTAAGGAGTACCTAACATCGTACAGGCTCGGGACTGATGGCTTGACGTCCCCTCCAAGGGACGACGTACTCTGATTTATTCACTCCCCGCGTGAATAAATCCGAGGACCAGGTGGGGATCGAACCCAGGAGTATTTGCCCAGTGGCGAGTACGTTAATCACTGGCTAACCTGGCCCTCCTCTTAGTCTTGGTTCATAGTCTTATTTTTACCCTATTTGTTTATTTAACTTATATTAGTCACTAAGTGTGTTCTAGGGGGAGTAACCTAGTATACCTAGGAAACCTAGCATTAATTACCGACCTGCCTTTTGAGTGCAATGTTTTTCACTTTTTAATACGGTAGAATTGCGATGTTTGGTACTGTTGCACGGTTAATATGTTAGTTGTGAGATGCAGTATCGTGCTGGCCGCCTCAGACACCCTATGCTTTGTGGGTAAGCAGGGAGTGAGTAAAGGACAGCGAGTGGTAGCCCAAAGGCTTGGGTACGCGGGTGAAAACAAGCTTTACGTCCTCTCCTAGGGATGTCGTGAGTATATCAAGGGCCAGAGTGGGTATTGAACCCCAGACCTACCAGTCTAGAGGCGAGCGCGTAAGCGTTTGGGCTACCCATGCGAATAGAGTGGGCATACTGTAACACATGTTCGGAATGCAATGGCTGATGATGTCGAAGTGGTTGGTGTAAGTGTTTGTAGAGGCAAGTTAGATCAGTGGTTAACGTACTCACCTCTGAGCTGGTAAGTCCAGGGTTCAATACACACTGTAGCCCTCGATATATTCACGCGGGAGGTGAACGTCCCGAGCTTGTACGACGTCAGGTAATCGTTAAAGATCACTACTCTAATTACACTTAATTTAGGACTTCCAATGTAGAAGCACTGATCAAACAAAAAGACCGTATATGGCTGACGTTTTCAACCTGCTAGGGGACTGGTTTAAACAATTAAACAAAAAGTGTATGTTAGCGGTGTGGTGTGGAATGCAAAAGACTAATGACTGGTGTTGTGTTGGCAGATTGGCTCCCTGCAAGACTACTACCTGCTAGAGCACTCTAGGATCCACAAGCGATCGACCAACCAAAGTCGAGAACACCACGAGCGACTGGAGCAAGATTCGCAGGTAACTGACTGTCTTTCTCTTGTGTGACTCCTCTAAGTCACTTTGACTAGCCTTTACTGTTTCCCTTGTCATCACATCCTCATGTCTTTACTTGAACACCTCTGGAAAACATCTTTCACTCACCGCAAACTAGTCAGGAAGCGGGAAAACCTCAGTAACAAAGTCGTCAAGGTAAACGCTACTGCTAACTTCAGTAATACATGTTTGAGAGAAGACTTGCTGTCATCATACACCTATATATATATATATATTATATATATATATATATATATATATACATATATATATATATATAGTAGGTGTGTTCTCTAATCGGGGTTCGGTCAATTTTCCAGGATAAAAATCAAACTCTCGTTGCCAACGTTTCGGTTTTATTTAAAACCTTTTTCATAGACAGAAGTAAGAATTTTTTAACTAAGAAATTGAAATTTACATTATTTAAAGGAACAACAATGTAAATTTCATTTTCTTAGTTAAAAAATTCTTACTTCTGCCTATGAAAAAGGTTTTAAATAAAACCGAAACGTTGGCAACGAGAGTTTGATTTTTATCCTGGAAAATTGACCGAACCCCGATTAGAGAACACACCTATTCTATGAAACGGTCGATATATTATTGAATCTGTTATATATATATATATATATATAAAAATAAATTCAAAACGAAGGAAACACACAGAAAGACACAAACATAACTCACACCTCCTGATGACGACGATGGTCGAAATATCGATGTGCGTTATGTCTGTGTCTTTCTGTGTGTTTCCTTCGTTTTGAATTTATTTTATTTAAAAAAGTCCACTGGATCGTTTCTTTTAATTGTATATATATATATATATATATATATATATATATATTATATATATATATATATATATTATTATTATATATATATATATATATATATATATGTTAAATAACGTCCCATATGTGGCTTGTATCTGTTTCTTACACAATTTCTCCAGTTTCCGGAATTCCTTCCTCGTCTCTTCATTAAAACTATAAAGCTTATCACCAATATTGCTAGTCGACATGTTTTACGAATGTACCACATTCATCATCAGGACAATAATGAGAATAATAATAGGATTGTCAGTTTATATATATATATATGTTTTATTAAAGATTATGCCTATCTTCATTTTCGTTCGTTTCTTATTTAATTTCTCCAGTTTTCTAAACTTGGTTCTTAACTCTTCAGGTAAACTAAACACTAACTCTCCGAAAGATTTATTCATTAGTTCCATAGTAGTAGTCGAATAATACAATCTAAACCTAACTACAAAAAAAAAAAAAAAAAAAAGAAGAAAACAAACTATACATTAAATGATTCCAACGTTTCGGTCACTTTGACCATCTTCAGGGATTTATTATATGACAATTAAACAACTTAAGTTAAGGGAAAAAAAACACTAACAATAATTATTACAAACAATCTAGTCGCGAATTATTACATAGCTAACATAATGAATTGACAACATCAAGACAACGAGGAGGTTACAAATCTTGGAGGTTCCAAAGTTTCAGGTTTTCCAGTTCGATTCATCGGTTAATTAAATTCACTACAACACTATGAGGCTGTCACTGACTCCAGGTTGCTATTTTGTTGGTGTCCTGCGTGGAGCTTCAAAATCCTACTGAAACTCGCTGTCTGGTTGTTGAGGTTGGGTTTATGCTCTCTAATACACAGGGCTTCTAGAATTTGTAGTCTATTATGATCTTTTTCTTGGTATAGAATTTCTATGTTCTTGGTTAATTCTTCTCTGCTCAGTTTGATGCTATGTATACTATGGGAATGATCTTTTGGGGCGCCAGCAGCAAGGTGCATGGTTAACCTCCGTGATAAAGTAGTTACCGTGGAGCCAATGTATGATGACTTTAGGAACTCACAGTTTCCTGTATTACAATTATAACGATAAACTACATTAGTTTTCTGGAGGGGAGGCTTCTGCTGTACGTTATTTCTGACAATCAAGTTAGTTGTGGAGGCACTTTTGTAATAGATACTTAGCTTAAGCCGGTCTTCGGAATTGTTGCATTTCGTATTAATTTTGACAATGTTCTTGATTATTCTTTCATCAGTTTTATATTGCAGAGAAAATTGGTTTCTGTAGTACACCGTTTCCGTTCTACCTTGGGTGGTTTGCTGGTCCTGCTGTCGGTTGCTATTGTTGATGTAATGCTGCAAAAGGTTATCAAAGTGTTTATTACTGTACCCATTATTAATTAGAACCTGCTTAATCCTTTCTACTGCGGTGTGGAACAAGGACCAATTCGAGGAGGTTTTAAAGGCTCTGTGTATAAGTGCTTTCACAGTTCCATCCTTGTAGCGGTTAGGGCATTCACTTTGAGCGTTTAAATAGAATCCCATGTTTGATGGTTTAACGTAAACTGATGTTTGATAATGCTGACAGTTTTCTTTAACAGTGACCTCAAGGAAGTTAATGGTTTTGTTGGTGCTTGATTCTTGGGTAAATTTAAGAACAGAGGCTGCTTCCATTGCTGTTCTTACTTCTTCAATTTATCGTGGAGTGTTGGCCACTATGAAAAAGTCATCAACAGAACGACAATACACATGAGGCTTACATGTTGAATCTGACGAAAGGACTGTGTTCTCAATGTGGCACATGTAAAAGTTTGCGAAGGTTACGCCAAGTGGGGAGCCCATTGCCACACCATCGACTTGATAATATAGACTTCCGTCTATATGTGTGAAGGGATTTTTCGTAGTACAGGCTCTAAGCAGGTTTTCCAAGATATTCCTCTTGAATGGGGGAGGGGGTAGACTAGGGTGGTTGTAGGTGGATTCGCAAATGATTCTGATGGTGTCTTCGACAGGCACATTAGTAAACAAGGACTCGACGTCAAGTGAGGCCATGGTACCTTGAGGTTTGGTAGCACGTAAGATTTCGAGAAATTCGTCAGTAGATCTTAGTACAAATTTAGCCGGGAGGTACGGAGATATGATCCTGTTTAAGGCTTTTGCTGTATTATATGTAGGTGTGCACACTTGGGAAATAATCGGTCTTAGGGGGTTACCAGCTTTATGATTTTTTACATTTCCGTATAGGTATCCTGGGCTGAACTCGCCTATCACTGGTTTTAGAATTTGTTCACCGCTATCTTTATTGGCATCTTTAATCAGTTTATTTAATTCTACCTTCAATTTGCTGGTTGGAAATAAATTAATAAAACATGTCTTAATGAAGGTCTGCTCCCAAAATATACATATATATATATATATATATATATATATATATATATATATATATATATATCAATGATCAAACCACAATAAGAAATGGGAAAACAAGACTAAGATCTTTCAACCGTAACAAGCAGTCTTCGTCAGAGTCAAAAACCCAACTGAACACTAGGATTGAGTCTGACGAGTTTTTGACTCTGACGAAGACTGCTTGTTACGGTTGAAAGATCTTAGTCTTGTTTTCCCATTTCTTATTGTGGTTTGATCATTGATTGTTGTTTCACGTGTTTATGTGAAATCTTTTATATATATATATATATATATATAGACAGTGGATTAGTATTGGAATGTTTACAGGACATCGCCCTTCGATCAGGGAGCATTATAGGGGATTAAGGTAGGGTGGTTGGACTCACCTACTACCTGGCTTATCTGGGTTGGTCTGTTGGAAAATAGTTCTAAAATTCCACAACAATTATTAAGTTGGATGTTTATGGCTGGCTGCTTTTCTTGAATTATTATTGCTTCTATTAATATACTTATATATATACAAACTAAAGTTTATCGGGATTCGGTCAGTTCTTCAGGTTCAAACTAAACTTAAAACAGGTAAAAACCTGTAAGAAATAATAATAAAAACCAAAACGTTGGCAATGAGAGTTTAATTTGAACCTGAAGAACTGACCAGTCCCGATAAACTTTAGTTTTGTTTCTATTCAGCGTTCGATACTTTTATCAATATATATATATATATATATATATATATATATATATATATTTCACTCAAAATTCGAAAAAAACGATCCAAACTGTATGGAAATCAGCTCCTGTTCTGTAGCTGATATATATATATATATAATATATCGACCGTTAGATAGAATAGGTGTGTTCTCTAATCGGGGTTCGGTCAATTTTCCAGGATAAAAAATCAAACTCTCGTTGCCAACGTTTCGGTTTTATTTAAAACCTTTTTCATAGGCCTACAAACAAAGGATAATAAGAAATCACATATCAACATCAAACATATACACGATATGAAAATGGATTGTTACAACTTATGAATATTACAAGCAGAAATATTTCAGAGATACATAAAACAATATTACTTACAGAAGTAAGAATTTTTTAACTAAGAAAATGAAATTTACATTATTTAAAGGAACAACAATGTTAGCCGGACAAAACCTTCGACTAGACTAATAAGATAGCATTACAAATAACCTCAACACTGTTCACTCAAGGGAACTAATAAATAAATAAGGGAACTCAAATAAATTTGATTTATTTAGTTCCCTTGAGTGATCAGTGTTGAGGTTATTTGTAATGCTATCTTATTAGTCTAGTAGAAGGTTTTGTCCTGTTAACATTGTTGTTCCTTTAAATAATGTAAATTTCATTTTCTTAGTTAAAAAATTCTTACTTCTGTAAGTAATATTGTTTTATGTATCTCTGAAATATTTCTGCTTGTAATATTCATTACAAGGTATGCACCTTCCTTGCATCAGTTGTTATTTATAGTCTTGTTTATCGCTTAATTTCTATTCTAATTTTATTCCATTTTACTTTAGTTTAGTGCTATATATGGTTTTACTTTGTACAGTACCTTCTGTTTTGTTTTCTACCTGATGATGGCTAATGTGAGCCGAAAGCTTGATATAATATAGATTAGTAAAGGTATTCAAAAACAGTGTAGTTAAAATGTACCTAGGAGAGTTACTCCACCATTAAATGTTCAACACCGGAAAGTGTTCAGAAAAAAGGAACAATTACTGAGAAAGATCGTAAATACTGAAGCCGCTGTGGCCTTCAACAACATTTGTTTAGAAGAAGATTTGCTGCCCATTTATACGAATATATATATATAGTTCAATATAGACAAAGAAATATAGAAAAATCAAAAGAACACACTTACAGTCTCTAATTTTCGGTTAAACCGTCTTCAAGAGTCACTTCAGGAGAGACAGAGTCTCCAACTTGGTTTCCCTCTCTTTTCTCTCCTGAAGACGGTTTAACCGAAAATTAGAGACTGTAAGTGTGTGTTTTTAATTTCTCTATGTTTCTTTATGTACATTGAACTGTATTTGTCCATTTCGGATCGTATTTTCATCGGAAAAGTATATATATATATATATAATGAAGACATACTAAAGGCATGTGAGTTAGTTTGGCTTTAAACTGGTTAGCTAGGGGCAGGGAGTGGGTATAAGGTCTGCATTGTAATGCAGGCATGGTGAGGCGAGCGACACAGGACCTTGGCACAGAAGTGCATCCTCTCGCTGTACCGGCTACACGTGACCTACTCCACGCACCCCAAACCAAAACCTTCAATCATATCCCTAATCACACTTTTATATCCTTTAAAATACTCCTCATAACGCTTTTCTCTACATTTACATTCCAACTGTTATAATTTATCATAGTATTTCATTTGATGCTGCCTTCCGTATTTGTAGTCGTATTTAGGATCCACCTTTGGCTTAAACAAACAAAACTGTTTAACTTAAGCTTTGTGCTGTATATATATATAATCAAACTACAATATGAAATGGCAAAACAAGACTAAGATCTTTCAACCCAACTCAGTTGGGTTTTTGACTCTGACGAAGACAGTTTGTTATGGTTGAAAGATCTAAGTTATTTTTTTTTATAAAAAAAATGTTTGTTTGTTTGTGTGTGTGTGTGTGTGTGTGTGTTTGTGTGTGTGTGTGAGAAGAGAGAGAGAGAGAGAGAGAGAGATGTGTGTGTGTGTGTGTGTGTGTGTGTGTGTGTGTGTGTGTGTGTGTGTGATAGATAGATAGATAGAGAGAGAGAGAGAGAGAGAGAGAGAGAGAGAGAGCGCATATGTACGCCTCTGGAAGATATCGGATATATTAAAGGAAAAACAAAGAAAAGAGCAAGTTTGAGAATAAGCTGCCCTTAGTCGTGAAGCACACGTCAAAGCCTCTGCAGCAATATCGCAGCTTTTTATAGGCTACTTTATTTGAAAGACATTAGCTTCTTTCCGTTTGCTGTGTACCATGTCCAAGCGATTTTTATAAAATCGCCATGTCATATCGGCATTCAATACTTTAGTCATTATCTTTTATGTTATAAACTTTAAAATTAGTTAAATACAATTTGTAATTTTATTAATAAATAAAGATCTGTTACTACTAAGTTGATGTTGTTAAGCAATATGCAGACAAAGTAGGTTAGGTTATGAATATCAAATAAAAGTCAATAGTAAAGGGGTGTTTAAGAAATGCAAGTCACTGATTATAGTCTTTAATTCTATTTACTGGTAAGACAAAGCGAATTTACTGCAAGTCATCTTGACGAGTGAGTTTAATGCAACGTGTTGAGTATTCAAACACGCCATTTCACTAACACATAGTGTTTATCTTTACTGCCATACTGAACAGATCAATCACTATTTAAACTCACGAGATTTATTTAAGTACTTTGCTAATTAAGAAGCTAGGAGACAGAATATGTCAATAACTTTATTGATTGCTGTAGAAAATTGAGACATTATTATTAATTAGGTCATTGGTATAGAAAATTGAGACATTATTATTAATTAGGTCATTGGTATAGAAAATTGAGACATTATTATTAATTAGGTCATTGGTATAGAAAATTGAGACATTATTATTAATTAGGTCATTAGTATAGAAAATTGAGATATTATTATTAATTAGGTCATTGGTATAGAAAATTGAGTCATTATTATTAATTGGCTCATTGGTATAGAAAATTGAGACATTATTATTAATTAGGTCATTGGTATAGAAAATTGAGACATTATTATTAATTAGGTCATTGGTATAGAAAATTGAGACATTATTATTAATTAGGTCATTAGTATAGAAAATTGAGACATTATTATTAATTAGGTCATTGGTATAGAAAATTGAGACATTATTATTAATTAGGTCATTAGTATAGAAAATTGAGTCATTATTATTAATTGGCTCATTGGTATAGAAAATTGAGACATTATTATTAATTAGGTCATTGGTATAGAAAATTGAGACATTATTATTAATTAGGTCATTGGTATAGAAAATTGAGCAATTACATTGTATAGAAATTAGACATTATTATTAATTGGTCATTGGTATAGAAAATTGAGACATTATTATTAATTAGGTCATTGGTATAGAAAATTGAGACATTATTATTAATTAGGTCATTGGTATAGAAAATTGAGACATTATTATTAATTAGGTCATTAGTATAGAAAATTGAGACATTATTATTAATTAGGTCATTAGTATAGAAAATTGAGACATTATTATTAATTAGGTCATTAGTATAGAAAATTGAGACATTATTATTAATTAGGTCATTAGTATAGAAAATTGAGTCATTATTATTAATTGGCTCATTGGTATAGAAAATTGAGACATTATTATTAATTAGGTCATTAGTATAGAAAATTGAGACATTATTATTAATTAGGTCATTAGTATAGAAAATTGAGTCATTATTATTAATTGGCTCATGAAATCTCGATATGTTATTGATGGGCAGAAAAAAAATCTGGATATTGCTATTGTTATCATCATTGTTTTAGAATATATATATATATATATATATATTCTTGAAGACTGAATAAACCGTAACATAATAGATCCCACATCATTTTTTGACATTATAAAGATTACTATATTTCAGTTTTAAGTTCTAAATTTCAATATGCAGGAAACTAGAGATGAAAATAAAATGTTGGTTTTTCTTGTTCATTTTACGCATTTTGTAACCAAAGTAACATACTAGCTCTTGAAGGCTGTTTTCATTAATATCAGTGCTGATGCTAGCATACTAGAAAGTCAGTAAATGATGGAGATCTGTTAAACTAACATTACAGATCATTACAGAATACAGGCAAATAACAAGTACAGTCGACCCTCGATTTCCGAACTTATAGAGACCTAGAGAAGTGCGGTAGCTGAATGGTGGGTAGGGTAGGCATAAGAGACGGGAGGCATAAGAGCTAGGCTATTCTCTACCTCACCTTGCTTTAAATCACAATCATCAAATACAGGTCGATACAGTTAGTTTATGTTTATTATACATTAAAATACGTAATTATTTTTGCATAATAAAGATATAGTTTGCTTAAGATAACGAAATGGGAGTAACCTAGGCTACTCGGTCTCCCTCTACTCTCATTAATTCAATTACCAATACCTGGATGATAATTTATGCTATTCGGAAGAAAAAAAAAGTACGCAAAGTTGAAATTATGGTTTTTGAAGGACGGTAACTCGAGGGTTGAGTGTACTTGTGTTTTTATAGGCTGTCCTCAAGTGAGGTCAGTAGGATATATCTGGTTAAGTGGATTATCAATGATTTGGCAATACATTTACATATAGTCATGCTGGGTGAAGAGCAGTTCACATATATGAGAATCTGTTAAACAAGTTAACTTTGTTTATCAATGTAGTTCTGTACGAATGAAGATCAAGATGAAACTGTTTCCAACTTTATAATCCTATTTGATGATTTCTGGTGGCATTTGATGATATTTGTGGTATTTGATGATTTCTTTGGTATTAATAGCTAACATGATAATCTGATGCAAGAATCAATATAGCTAATGCTATAAGTTATACTTACAGCATTACAGTATATTGATTGGCTCATGAAAACTCGATATTGTTATAAATTGACTTGAAAAATGTCATTATGTTATCGAGGTAACTCGATTACTAGTTAGTTAACGAGTAGTTTTTGGTGAGAAAAATCTCGATATTGTTATAGATAAGCACAGAAGATCTCGATATTGTTTTAGATAAGCACAGAAAATCCCGATATTGTTATAGATAAGTCCAGAAAAATCTCGATATTGTTATAGATAAGCCAATGAAAACCTCGATATTGTTATAAATAAGAACAGAAAATCTATAAAACAGAATCCATATGAATGGAGGTTGCTCCAGAGAAAAATATTTTTTGTTTCAAGAAAAGGAATAAGAGTGAGTAGCCAAACAAGAGACTAAAGGGCTGAACTGTTTTACTTGTATTTATAAGGAATGTTGACAAAGGCCCTCGAACTCTGACACCGGAGGTCAAGACTTACGTAAACAGTGTAGTACATCGGCAAAAAAACAACAGTACTCACTTCTTCAAACAATATATAAAACATATAAATTTATATTTTACACAAAAAAGGCTTTGGGAACAATTATATTTGATGAGAAAGTCACTTTTTTTTTAAAAAAAAAAAATGTGTTTTAAGACATTTTCTTTCTCCTAAACTATTAATCCTAGAGTCCTGAAATTTTCGCATTATCTTTGAGGCTACAAAATCGATAAACGAAAAATATCGTCAGATTTTTGAAACAGCAGAATATATTTCTTTTTCAATAAAATGTAAAATTTTGACTTATAATTCAATGTGAATGCTTGTGAGAGCGACACAAGTCATACTGTTTGATGGAGCAAAATGAAAATATACCTAAAAATAGAACTTTCTCAGGAGGATGAACAGAGGTGATTTTTTTGCAAATCACGTTAACCAAACGGCCGTTTTCAGTTTTCAGAAAATATTTTTTTAACCCTAAACGGCTTTGTTTATTAAACTTTTTATTGTTTTATCAAAAACAATACAATTTCGCAAAAAATATAACAGATAATTAACAGTTTATAAAAAAAAAATAAATTCAAAGAGGAATAAAGCTATGTAAACTGAATATTGATCCTGGACTAATGGTTTACTTGCTATACTTGTCGTATTTGATTGTATTTATTTACATTGTTTAAATTGACTTAGAAATTTTTTGAGTGCATCCACTGAAATAAAATTGATGTTTAGAGGTTTAATGAAGAATTCTTAAATAATTTAATAACTTAATATGTGATGTAAAAGAATAATGCACAATGAAACATATGATTTCTGATGCTTTCCATGGCATGATGGATTTGTCTCACAAAATGCTCTAATCAATAATCTAGGTTAGGTTAGGTTGCAGGGGCAGTTCCACAAGGGAACACACTTAGGTCGAGCATTGGCCCTTTGTGATACCACACAATGAAGATTGATTCTACAGTGGGAGTACTAAATTTTGCCTAACTCAAATGTATTTAGAGGAGGGATCTTTAACGAGTACCTGACATCGTACAGGCTCGGGACCGACAGTTTAACGTCCTTCTCCGAGGGACGACGTGCTCGGATTTATTCACCTCCCGCATGAATAAATCGAGGGCCAGGTGGGGATCGAACCCCGGTCCTATCAGTTCAGAGGCGAGCACGTAACCACTGAGCTAACCTGACCCCCAATCAATAATCTATATGTTGCGCCTGTGAGCAAAACTTAACATCAAATGTAAATTATTTTCTGTTTATGAATGTTATTAACTTTGGGCAATATTGAAGTGTGAGGAATATTTCTTATTATGTTTGTTGACAAATATCCAGTTCTTTCACTATTCTAGTCTAATAGTTCATATTTATAATTTTCAAAAATTAGCAGCTCCCAACTATAAAACATTTAAATAATACTGAATAGCTGGCTTTGAATTCGATTTGAGTATATAAACTGGCTAATTACTAATATAATATAAATTTACACCCTTCGCTTTTCAAAAATGTTTTTACTGCTGTAGTTATACTAAATATATTGGCATCAGTGATGTGATATATATTATATAAGCATATATGCAGAAAAATCACAATAAATAAACACGTGATGCAATCAATTAAGTTTAAATCACTATGGAAAAAGGAAAACAATAGAAAAAATGCTCTGAGACCTTTCAATGTAAGTCATCAGTGAGCAAACAAACTCACTTTGTTTGCTCACTGATGACTTACATTGAAAGGTCTCAGAGCTTTTATTTCTATTGTTTTCCTTTTTCCATTGTGGTTTAAACTTCATAAGCATATATATTGATAAATGTATCAGTCACTATCTGTACTACCTCCAGGATGTAAGACTAATAAACATCACTCATTTAGACATTTATGTTATGCTTGAATGGGATATTATATATTATATAGCCAAGAAGACTTATATGATGTCTACTTATAGTAAAGTTGAGTGTAGGCCACTCCAGCTTTTTCTTATATTTTATTCAACGATAACATCAGCAATACTTGACCAATAACATTTTAAAACATTCTAACGTAGTGCAATCAGTTATTACGTAGTATTTGCTCACTGTAGGTTAAAAAGCTAATGAAATGGTCTCCACATATAAACATTTAATGGTATAAACAATGCGTTTCAAACACGTAGTGTTGTTCCTCAGGCATTAACTAAAAAATACAATGTCATCAGAGAGTTATCTATAGTATACAAAGTAAATAAGTACAAAATACAAATAACATAAAATAAGGAAGATAGTACGAACCTAAGGGTGAGTGTCTGTGGTATAACTGACCCTTCCTCACCCACGTCCATCCTATTCCCAGTCAGTTGTACTACAGGCACTCACCCTTAGGTTCGTACTCTCTTCCTTATTTTATTTTATTTGTATTTTGTACTATATTTACTTTGTACTATAGATAACTCTCTGATGACATTGTATTTTTTAGTTAATGCCTGAGGAACAACACTACGTGTTTGAAACGCATTGTTTATATTATTAAAGTTTATATGTGGAGACCATTTCATTAGCTTTTTAACCCTACAATTTTAAAACATGTTTATTTTGGATCATTTATTGCTTCCCATTTGCTTGGTAGCCTGTTGACTCCGAAATTGCTGTTTTTAGAGGCAATCCACTCTTGGATGGCTTTCACTTAGTCATCCACGCTGTCATGGACTTTGTTTCTAAACTAACTTTTCATTGAGCGATTAAGGTGATTGTCTGTAGGTGCTTCTGTGGCGGCATATGTTGGATGAGAGAGCAAGTCCTGACCTTTGTCGGTGATATATCTGACAACGCGACGATCGATTCCATTGCACTGCACTCCAACCTTTCTCGAAATGCTAGAGCATAATATGACGAATACGCAAATAATTATTGATACACAATAAAAAAAAATATTTTGAATATATAAAAAAAACTTAAACAAAACCTTAAGCTATTTTTATTGTAATTTTATTAATATTTTTAAAAAAAAAATTGAAAAAATCTGCAATCATTATGCACTCACCTAATAAATAAATTATTTCTTTTAAGAAAAAAGAGTAATTTAAACTTTTAATACTGCAATAGATAATTAGAAAGACTATCGAAGAGAAAATAGCATTAATATAGTTTAGTGCGCTAAAAACTTGTTAGTTTCTCTCTGGAAGATGGATAGGATTAAAAATGGGTCAAATAAGGAAGGAATTACTCGTACATTGTCTTTTTATTTATTTTTTTTTGTCATTTAAAAATACTTAGTGGTTACAATTTAAATATAAGATCTATAAGCGTGAATTGTGCTTTTAGGATCAAGTGGTTTTGATTTAATACAGCGTGACACATCACGATATTTAAGAGGCGTGACAAAGACTGAAGTCATTCGATTTAAATGCTGCTAATTAAGTGGAATTGGTCCTTAATGCCGCGACTCTATTACATTAAGTGACGAGCAGCTTTCGCAAACAAGTGCCAATTAAACGCAGATACAATGCTTCTGAGCAGTGCGCTTGCGTCAACCGAATCATGTTTGGAATGCGTTGTGTCGAAACAGCTAAATGTTTTACTTATTTTGATTGCAAGCGAGGCGTTCTGAAGGTAGCTAGGTTAGACCCTTTGTGATATCACTCAGAGAGCATTCTGTGAGTCCTAAATGACGCCTAGGTTAGGTTAGGTTACAGTATATCATGTCGCATAAAAACAACACTTGCTACATAGTCAAAACTGTGAACATATGATCGTGACAAGTGTACCAACATAACAAACAATTTTGAAATTAGAATATAAAGATAGCGGGAAATTCAAAAAGTTCCCTTATTCAAAAACTTTTTGATCACACCTTGTATATCTACAATAACAAGATTTCACAATAAACACGTAAAATAAATTTTGTTTACGTAGAATATGCCAAGAGTGGCTATGACTTTAAAAATAACATGAGTAAAGTACGCACTTTGGGATAGTGAGCACGGCAAGTCTTTATGACCGCGTCAATGTTTTATAAATAACTATAATCATTGAGAATAACACAATTAATATAACAGAAAAAGTTAGTCGGTTATTTCTTTCTTGTATAATGTGAAGTCAAATATTTCCTTTGTATATAACAGAATAGAAATCGGCCTTTAATCGTGAAAATAAAACAAAAACTGAGAAAAATAGAAAGACACAGTTTTAATGCTAAGTTGTAATTGCTCATCTTGAGGTGAACAAATATTTGATTAAAGTCTCTTGGTGCAGAGTGTTTTTGGTTATTGCAAGTAGGATCAAACAAATACAGGTTTGTTGTTGTTTGTTTTGCAAGCGGAAAGCAGTTACATGTAAAGGTAGCCACTGTGGTGGACTGCTAAACGTTTTACTCTATTAAGTGAAAGTGCGAACAAACGTGTGTGTGTCATGCGTGAGACGCATTACAGAATTAAACAGCACACTGCCAGTCATGGTGGCTTTGATTTAACTATCAATGATACACCATGACTTTGAATAAACCACTCAGCCAATTAGTCAGGCGCAATTAGGAACGGTTAGTCAGCACTTCTCGAGTTATACTAATTACCAATAATTACTAACTAAATTAATCTAATTACCAACGACGTACACGTCATTACGTCAATTATTTATTTACTTTAGCAAAAATATTTACCATTTCATCCTGGAAAAGTTTTTAAAATTAATATAATAAAATTTCTCGTTTGTATAATTTAAATGAACTATTTGCTTTATTAAAGGTAACTTTACTCGGATGTTTTGTAATTTACAATGGAAATTAACGAGGCACTACACATGCATGTTATCAAATACGGGTTTAAAGTACACTGTTTGACTGTTACATTTAATTAACATAGGCTTATTGTTACTTTATGGTCTGGCAAATCTACCATGAACATTTTTAAAGCTGTCTTTTTATTTCAGTCTCATTTAAATTCTTTCTTTTTTTCTTTTTAATTTAAAATAAAGTTTTCCAATATTTTTCTTTTAACTATGAAACTTTATAATACGTTATATATGTTATTATTTGTAACGTATTAACTATTATGTATTATTTAAAACATATAACTATTAAATATATGTTATTTAAAATTAATTATCTCCAAGAAGGTCTGTATAATAATAATAATAATAATTTATTAAGTGTTAATTAATATAAAAACAATTGATATTAACTCTTAATAATCCAAAATAATGGTTTCAGAAAGCTAAATAAAAGTATGTAAACAAAACAGAGAAGATAATTAGCAATACTGGAGGGATTTAAACATCAGGCTTGCCACCCTAACTCTCCCGATCTCATTTCCCTTCATATCTAACAATCGAAATCAACAAAATAATTAGGTTGGACAACCTGATTTAATCTCTGTTATTTTTCTTCATTATTGGCCCGTTTTTAAGTACGGTCATTAAATGTCTCACATTATTAAACGAAAGCTAGACGTAAAAAGTTACTTTTCTGGAGATAAAATTAAATTTTGTCGTAATAATTTTTCTGAAAAAAAAAACTCTCATTTTCATTGGTTTTTAGCGAAAAGTAAACAAAATAGAGGTAGGGGTAAAACATGTATAATACCTCCTCCCTGTGATATTGCACACAGAGCTACGCGACTATTTCAGCACCCCCCCCCCCCCCCCCACTGCTGTTGATAATAGTCAACCTTCAAAATTCCATAAAGTCCTATAAAATATCTATTTTCATGGAATTACAATCAATGTTCTAATTTTAGACTGCTGTTATTAGTCCCAGACTTTCATCTTATTACAGAGTACTCGTATACATACATAGTCGTCATCAAAGAAAACGAGAACTTATTCAAATTAAAAACGTTGAATTAAAGAGATAAAAAAATGGTTAAATTAAATTGACTGGTTATGCAAAACAAATATAATAAACTTTGTAACTCCTTTAAAAAGTTTGTTTTGAAAAATGTAAAAATAAATTCATTTTGTTAATTTGTAAATATTTCACTTGAAAAGTTCGTTTAAAAACAGTAAATCAATTACGACTTTAAAAACTGATTTTAGTATAAAATGTAAGATTTTATACTAAAATCTTATTTTATACTAAATCCCTCCCTCTGTCCCTTGCAACGCCAGTGATTACACTTCGATAGAGTTAGCGTCAGTTTGAGGTGCATATCTGCCAGTGTCAAGTTTAATAAAGCCATTCGGGATGATATAGCAATATCACAGACACACAGAAGAGTGATTCTTAATAATAGAATTCAGAAGAACTTGGAATGTTTAATCTTTTTTTATAAAGTGTTTATTCGCAGATCTATAAATAGCCCTTTGAATTTCTCCCCTGCGCTTGTAACAAAGGTCTTCTTTGAAGGTCAGGGTAGCCCAGTGGCTTGCGTGCTTGCCTCCTGACAATTAGATTTAATATCCCCTCTGACCTTTGATTTATTGACGTGAGAGATGATTTTATATTTTGCTGATATTTTTTTTTTAAAAATCTCTCTTCTTTTCCTTTGTCAAAAATCATAAACATCCAATTTATTCTGAGCTTGTTAAATCTTTTTCCTGCGTTTTGAACTCTGTTATAAGATGCTGTAAATGATTTTGAGAAAAAAATTATTGGTAATTAGCCAGTTTCGCATACTGAAATAAAATTTCAAACAGACTGTTCAGTATAATTTTGTTTACATTTATCACAGTTGATTTATGATATTCGCTGTGGTTGGTATAAAAAGCAGCACTGTGCGAAATGCAGTGGCGTAGGATGGGGAGGGGGGGGGGCGAAATTTTGAAAGAGTAAAAATAGAAAATAAAAAAAAAAATTGTAAAAAGCTAACAAAAAATCTGAAAATTTATACCAACAAGTGTTTTTAAGATCGTAATTGTTTTTATGTTTTATGTCTATAATATTGTTTTTAAACGGACTTTCCAAGTGTAATATTAGCAAATTAAAAAAATGAATTTAACAGGCAAAGCAAGGTGCTATGAATCTATGATGTGTTACAAGTGAGTATACATAGAATCTCTGAATTAACAGGCAAAGCAAGGTGCTATGAATCTATGATGTGTGACAAGTGAGTATACATAGAATCTCTGAATTAACAGGCAAAGCAAGGTCCTATGAATCTATGATGTGTGACAAGTGAGTATACATAGAATCTCTGAATTAACAGGCAAAGCAAGGTGCTATGAATCTATGATGTGTGACAAGTGAGTATACATAGAATCTCTGAATTAACAGGCAAAGCAAGGTCCTATGAATCTATGATGTGTGACAAGTGAGTATACATAGAATCTCTCAATTAACAGGCAAAGCAAGGTCCTATGAATCTATGATGTGTGACAAGTGAGTATACATAGAATCTCTCAATTAACAGGCAAAGCAAGGTCCTATGAATCTATGATGTGTGACAAGTGAGTATACATAGAATCTCTGAATTAACAGGCAAAGCAAGGTGCTATGAATCTATGATGTGTGACAAGTGAGTATACATAGAATCTCTGAATTAACAGGCAAAGCAAGGTGCTATGAATCTATGATGTGTGACAAGTGAGTATACATAGAATCTCTGAATTAACAGGCAAAGCAAGGTCCTATGAATCTATGATGTGTGACAAGTGAGTATACATAGAATCTCTGAATTAACAGGCAAAGCAAGGTGCTATGAATCTATGATGTGTGACAAGTGAGTATACATAGAATCTCTGAATTAACAGGCAAAGCAAGGTGCTATGAATCTATGATGTGTGACAAGTGAGTATACATAGAATCTCTGAATTAACAGGCAAAGCAAGGTCCTATGAATCTATGATGTGTGACAAGTGAGTATACATAGAATCTCTGATTAACAGGCAAAGCAAGGTCCTATGAATCTATGATGTGTGACAAGTGAGTATACATAGAATCTCTGAATTAACAGGCAAAGCAAGGTCCTATGAATCTATGATGTGTGACAAGTGAGTATACATAGAATCTCTGAATTAACAGGCAAAGCAAGGTCCTATGAATCTATGATGTGTGACAAGTGAGTATACATAGAATCTCTGAATTAACAGGCAAAGCAAGGTCCTATGAATCTATGATGTGTGACAAGTGAGTATACATAGAATCTCTCAATTAACAGGCAAAGCAAGGTCCTATGAATCTATGATGTGTGACAAGTGAGTATACATAGAATCTCTGAATTAACAGGCAAAGCAAGGTGCTATGAATCTATGATGTGTGACAAGTGAGTATACATAGAATCTCTCAATTAACAGGCAAAGCAAGGTCCTATGAATCTATGATGTGTGACAAGTGAGTATACATAGAATCTCTGAATTAACAGGCAAAGCAAGGTCCTATGAATCTATGATATCTGGCAAGTGAGTTTACATAGAATCTCTGACTAAACAGGCAAAGCAAGGTGCTATGAATCTATGATATATGGCAAGTGAGTTTACATAGAATCTCTGACTAAACAGGCAAAGCAAGGTGCTATGAATCTATGATATATGGCAAGTGAGTTTACATAGAATCTCTGACTAAACAGGCAAAGCAAGGTGCTAAGTACTATTGTGTAAGGACGCAGCGGCAGCGGAGGGGGTCTGGGGCCACGCAACAGGTCTTGTCTTATTACTACCGTCTCGTAACCGTGTTTACGCAAAAACATCATAATCCTGGCAGTCGTTTACGTTTAGCTTATAGCTAATCCATGCCAACAGTGTTTTGAGTTGTGTGTTTTTATACGTAGGTCCCATTACAGTAACCACCTTCTCACAGTCCTATTCATGTCACTTACTTTAGATACGCAATGAATTTTGTGTACATGCACGGGGTCTGCTTCAAAACCAAGAAGTTTTTATATCCTTTAGACGGTACTTGGGTCGTCACACGTGACTGTCTGAGAAACACTGAATTTGCTCACTGAATAAGTTAAGTGTGATAAACCATGCAATGATGAAGTATTACCCATGACGAGTCATGGTCATGGATGACACAGCCATGGACTAATATCGATTAACACCTAGAATTCTGAATGGTTTGTCATAGGCCAAGTGCCACAAACCATGACTGACATAGATCAAGCTTAATTGTTTGATTGATGTTTGTATTAAAATAACACGGCCAGGTAATACTAGCCAGAATGCAATGCTTTCATTTACTGCTGAGAGAGTTAGGCAAAGTAAAGAGGACACTACGAGTATGTGAAGGCAGCCTGCGGCAGGAAATCCACTTCTGTTCCACATCCAACCTCTTCGACTCTCCTAGTCAACATTTCACCGTCGAGTAGCAACTATTTGCCCCCCCCCCTCCACGCTACCCGCTAATAATCACATAACCTTTAAAATTCTAATCTAATTTTAGACTGCTGTTACTAGTCCCAGACTTTCATCTTATTACAGTACTGGTATATACACAGTCGTCATTAAAGAATACGGAAGGTTTTTCAAAACAAAAACGTAATATTCAAATTATAAAAAAAAATGGTTAAATTAAATTTACTGACTTCGCAAAGAAACATAATAAACTTTCAACCCCTTTAAACATTTTGAAAAAAACACCGAAAATTCTTGTCGGTGTGGGGGCCAGGTTAGCTTAGTGGTTAACGTACTTGCCTCTGAACTGGTAGGTCTGGGGTTCGATACCCACCTGGGCGTCGATTTACTCGTATTTCCGTGGGGGGGGGGGGGGGGTGTGAATAAATCTGAGCATCCCTCAGAGAGGACGTTAAGCCGTCGGTCTCGAGCCCGTACTATGTCAGGTACTCGTTAATGATCCCTAAACTAAATACAGTTGAGTTAGGCAAAATTTAAAACTTCGAATGTAGGATCAATCTTCATTGTGTGCTGGTACCACAGAAGGCCCAATGTTCGGGCTATGTGTGTTCGCTTGTGGGACAGCCACTGCAACCTAACCTAAATCAGTCTTGACAGAGGACCATTAAATTCGTAATTCCAGTACCAGTGTACAGGTTTATTATTTTTTGTACAAAGAGATGAATAGGGAAGTGAATAATTCTTCACTATTAGTATTTAAGAAATAAATCTTATTTTATAAAAATAGAATAGAGTATAAGGGAGCGAAAGGTTACTTGGTCTCAAAGTAGACAAGGATTGATATGAAACTGGTGACTTAGAAAGCATGCGTCACTGACAGGCCAGACTCGAAATGTAAACAAACAGTTAACTCTTTGTGACCTTAAATCACGTTGCACTTTAAGATGTTTCTAATAATACTGTGCAAAACATTGGGGTTTTAAGATATTTGTACAATCAGAAATACAGGGTAGCTCAGTCGGTAGCGTACTCGCCTCTCCACTGGTAGGTCAGCGGTTCGATTCCCACTCTGGCCCTCCAGTTATTCACTTGGGAGGTCAATAAATCTTAGCATATCGTCCTCGTTAAGCAGTTAGTCCCGATCTTGTACAATGTCATTTAAGATCCCCCTCTCTAAATATTATAAATATTGATAAAAGTATTTATCAATTATCAAAATAGGACAAATTATTTTACAAAGAAAAATAGTCTATGGATTTCAAGAACAACTGTAGTTTGAATTACAGTTTAAAAACAATGTAGCTTTCAAACTACAGTTGTTGTTGAAATCCATAGACTATTTTTCTTTGTAAAAGAATTTGTAATGTAATACTTAGTTTTTCTAGTTCAAAATTTATACCTCTGACTATGAAAAAGGTTTTAAATAAAGACCGAAACGTTGGCAATGAGAGTTTAATTTGAACCTGAAGAACTAACCGTGTCCCGATAAACTTTAGTTTTGTTTTGTCCAAGTATTATAGGTAGACAGACACAATTTAGGACTCCAAGTGTAAAATAAACAGGTAATGTGGCTGGCCCATTACTAAAATGGGTACCAAATAATAAATGAATCAGACATATTCTCCTTTAGAACAGCACTAATAGGTGAAAACCTTATAAGTGTGGGTGTTAGAAAATGTAGTGTTATTGAATCAAGCCGTTATGGTTGATACAGTATTATATAATAAAAACGATGTACACGCCTATAGCCACCGAGTCTATCATTGATTTACATTGGCAGGAATATTTACTCTGTGATCCTGGAACAGCTGTTAAAGTGAATAGAATCAAACTCCTCGCTTAATACTGTAAAGCAGAGTTTTCAGACATTTTTCGACGCGGAACCCTTTTCCGTTCCAGTAACTTTCCCAAGAACCCCAGGATTCTAATGATTTTATACAATCATAATATAAATATTTTCATATACCTTTTTAAATAGTATGTATGTTTAAAAACAATTAAAAAGTAATACTACCGCAAATGTGTTTTTTTCGAAGAAAAATTCAAAACTAAAAAGACTTCAATTTTCATATCTTCCACAAGTACATAATACTTGATATAGCATTATTAGCAACTTTAACACAAAGTTTATTTTATAATCATTTTTGGTTTTATAGTTCAAAGTTTGATTCTCAAGTTAGCCCGAGCAATAAGTCTACTTTGGTATTTAGTTTTTATGGCAGTAGAAAGTCCAGTTTCACATAAGTAGGTAGTGGGAAATGGCAGCAATGTGTGAAGTACTACTTCATTCTACTATCAGATAGTTCCAAAAACTGACTAGTGATTCATCCTAAATATGAACAAAATTTTGACCACTTCTACTTATGTATATGTTATATGTATACTTATGTCTACTTATCTATATCTATATTATTGTTATCTATACTATTATTAACTATATTATCTATATCTATATCTACTTATGTATATGTATATGTATATGTAGATATAAGCATTATTCGGTTTCATGATTCGCAACAAATATAGAATAAATCGATACCTACTAAAAAAAATTTTTCAGAAAAATGTTTTTCACGGACCCCAGACAGTCCGTTTAAGGAACCCACTTTAGGAACCTCTGCTGTAAATAATCAAAGAAGGAGAAATGCTTGAAAAGGACTGTTAGTTGGCCAGTACACTGGTGGCTTTGCTTGTCGTGATGACTCTTTGTTTCTTTAGCTATAACAAGCTCGTCAAGATGTGTTTGAGGTTATCTTTTAATGACTTCCTGTTTACCTCACTGGCTGCAGTTATTTCCTTGCAAGGTGATGGGCTAAATACTTGATTGCTTTGGCAGCCATTGGTTGTTCTTATGGAGCAATTGAAATCGACGCCTTGTAGCGGCAGAGGGGGGGGGGGGGTAGGCGCCTCGAGACCTAACCCCCTCCCACTGCCTCGTGGCTTTAATGTTATCGCTGTGTCACACAATGTCAACCAATCGCCTTGCTCTGTATTACTCCATTGTTTATTCTAACTTTCATTTACTCCCTATATCTAATAAACACAGAGATCAAACTATTGCATTCAAGTCACCATTAGACCATGCCTTTCATCGCAAATAGCATACATGTTCAAAATTAAACCGTAACAAATTAATATGAAGCATAACAAAGACTCACTTTTCAATATTTCGACCGTTATGGCGGTTTATTTGAAGTATAATCTGTCCTGCCGGACCGTTTTTCTTTAATCATGGTGTTTATATATATATATATATATATATATTTTTTATTTTATATATAAATTTTATAAAATATATAAATTATTATTTATATTTATTTTATATATAAATATATATATATATATATTTTTTCCATCTGTTTTCTTTTTTTTCATTGTGGTTTGTTTTCATTGATTGCATCACATGTTTATTGTGATTTATCTGCATATATATTATATATATATAATAATAAAATATATAATATATAATAAATATAATATAATAATAATAATAATAATAATATAATATAATAAATATAATAATAATAAAATATATAATAATAAAGATGCATATGCATATATATATATATATATATATATATATATGATTAAATTTTCTGCCCACTTTTGTCTTTATCAGTTTTCTGGATTTATTTTCCAAATCTCGTAGTCTTACTTTGATTTCTCTAGGAACTAGGTGTATTAACTTACCATATGATTTGCTGTCCATTTTTTTATTGTTACTGACGTTTCGGTCCTCTTCGACCATCTACAGGGTGATTTTTGAACATATATACATAATATTTTAAAACTATTTAACAATTTTTTAACTAAAACTAAATTCTAACGCCTGACTAACAAAATAGAAATATAAAAATTAAAACTGGCAGGTTGCAATTCCTGTTATATATACACAGATGTGTCATAAATCACCCTGTAGATAGTCGAAGAGGACCGAAGCGTCTGTAACAATAAAAAAATGGACAGCAAATCATATGGTGAGTTAATACACCTAGTTCCTAGAGAAATCAAAGTAAGACTACGAGATTTGGTACTGAGGCAGATTGATCAGACTAATTCGAAAGTTACTCTGAGAGCTTCAGAAGAAGCACTTATTAGTCTTCTGGGCGGTAGATCGGCTCCTGGGCTTAACCTCAATCGTTGATTTTTTTTTTTTTTTTTAAGTTGTTATCAGCTTTTAATTTTATTTTAGTTAAATGTTTTCTTTTTTAATTTTTATTTGGCTTTTATCTCTTTATCTTCCCTGTCTACCTTTCCTCCGAAAGTTGGCTACACTGTTTGAGTGCTTCAGTTCGAACGCCAAGTCAGTCGTTATCAGCCTTTGGAGCGATTCACTTCTTTTCCTGAAGACGAGGACATCGAAATATAGTAGTGAGTTCAGTGGTTTCCTTTCTATGTGTTCTTTTTAAATTCGAGTTTATGTATATATATATAATGGATGATGAAACCACAATATGAAAGATCTTACTCTTGTTTTCCCATTCCATATTGTGGTTTGATCATTGATTGTTATTTCACGTGTTTGTGTAAAATCTTTTTATATATAATGGAATGTGTATTGAAATTGTCTACATGGTCAAAAGTTAAAAAAAACTGGTTTTTAATTATGTTTAACGAATTTATTAATGAAATGGTCTCCACATATACAAATTTAATGGTATAAACAATGCGTTTCGAACACGTAGTGTTCTTCCTCAGGCATTCACTAAGGTTGTACCTCCGACACTCATCTGACTCATCTGTTAATTCTTTTAATCATTACAATTGTAATATTGCTTATACTTTTTACTCTAGAACAAAAAAATCATTTAAACAGGAAGAACACTACGTGTTCGAAACGCGTTGTTTATACCATTAAATTATTATATGTGGAGACCATTTCATTAGCTTTTTACCCTACAATGAGTAAATACCACATAATAACTGATTGCACTATGTTAGAATAGTATTTTACTTGATTTAAAATTAAATTTAAATTTATAAGTGTAATAAAAAAAAGTTAATGGGAAATGTATAAATATCGAGTTTGATGCCTCTTTTGATTAAGGTGAATGAAGTGGTGTTCAGTATTGGGGAAATGAAGGCGAGTATTGTCTAGAAAAGAAGTATGAGCTTTGAGTAGGAGAGGCGATTTGGGATGTTTGCTTGTAAGGAGGTGCATGGCGGGGAGACTGAGGGTGAGTGGGTGATTAGAGACGCCTTGAGGCCTGTGGAGTGCCTCGTGTGACACCTACGGGTGAAAGGAGCCTCATGACAGAACGTAACAGTGAAAGTCAGGCTTGGACAGGCGACAAAGGTCAACTGGCTTTCCTACTGCCGGATTAAACCAACAAGCCGTCGGACTTGAGGACGAATTCCTTTGGTAACAACCTTAGCAGTAAGTGCTTGCATCACGCTGGTGTTACGCGTGTATTTACAATAGGAGAGCTTTAACGAGACCCTGACATCACACAGGCTTGGGACCGACGGCTTTCATTGCTGTTTGTTTGTTTTTGTGTATTTAAGTAGTACCTGACATCGTACAGGCTCGAGACCGGTGGCTTAGTCTATTACAGCTTGATTGCCTACCACTTTCATTACTGTTTGTTTGTTTTTGTATATCTAACGGGTAACTGACATCGTAAAGGCTCTGGACCGCCGGCTTTCATTGCTGTTTGTTTGTTTTTGTATATCTAACGGGTAACTGACATCGTACAGGCTCGAGACCGGTGGCTTAGTCTATTACAGCTTGATTGCCTACCACTTTCATTACTGTTTGTTTGTTTTTGTATATCTAACGGGTAACTGACATCGTAAAGGCTCTGGACCGCCGGCTTTCATTACTGTTTGTTTGTTTTTGTATATCTAACGGGTAACTGACATCGTAAAGGCTCTGGACCGCCGGCTTTCATTGCTGTTTGTTTGTTTTTGTGTATTTAAGTAGTACCTGACATCGTACAGGCTCGAGACCGGTGGCTTAGTCTATTACAGCTTGATTGCCTACCACTTTCATTGCTGTTTGTTTGTTTTTGTATATCTAACGGGTAACTGACATCGTAAAGGCTCTGGACCGCCGGCTTTCATTGCTGTTTGTTTGTTTTTGTGTATTTAAGTAGTACCTTGCATCGTACAGGCTCGAGACCGGTGGCTTAGTCTATTACAGCTTGATTGCCTCCCACTTTGATTGCTAACATTATATATCTTCTACGATGTTATCTAGGCAAAAGAATTCTTAAAAAATTATGAAATTGGGAATCACCGCGTTGGGAATTCCCAACGAAGCACGTTGTAGACGCAACGGCAAGTAACCCAGTATTGTGTCCAGTTTGGATTGTGTTTCGTTTAATTAAGTGAAATATATATATATTTTATTAAACATTATACCAATTTTAACTTTTGTTCGTAATTTTCTCTTCTCGGACTGCTGGGTCATAAGTACGACATTTGTGTATTTTGGGAGCAGACCTTCAATCAAACATGTTTTATTAAAAATTATGCAATTTTAACTTTTGTTCAAAATTTAAAATTGAACAAAAGTTAAAATTGGCATAATTTTTAATAAAACATGTTTGATTGAAGGTCTGCTCCCAAAATATATATATATATATATATATATATCAATGATCAAACCACAATAAGAAAATGGGAAAACAAGACTAAGATCTTTCAACCGTAACAAGCGGTCTTCGTCAGAGTCAAAAACCCAACTGACCAGTTTGATCAAACTCATTTTCTTATTGTAGTTTGATCATTGATTGTTATTTCACGTGTTTATGTGAAATCTTTATATATATATATATATACGAAAAATTAATTATCAACAATAACTCTTGATATAAAATATGAATTGATATAAATGACCACAATGCAAAAATATATATATTGGATACAATGGATACCTCTATTGGATACCTCTACAAGGCCTTTCGTTATAACATCATCAGAGAGCTAAGCGAACTAGAACAAAAAATAATTACAAGTTAACCCGGTTGATTGAACTCTTCAGAATTGCTGGCATCCTTCACTGAATTTAATGTTCCCAAAATTGAAGGAGTCTTGATCTACTTAATTAAGCAATTTTGAAGACTTCAATCAACCGGGTTAACTTGTAATTATTTTTTGTTCTAGTTCACTTAGCTCTCTGATGATTTTATAACGAAAGGCCTTAGAGCATTGTATCCAATATATATTTTTGCATTGTGGCTATTTCATTAATATATATGTATAGTGACGCGGGGGTCTGTCTAAGCCATTGCAATAACCATCTGATATCAGCCTCAACTGTACTGCATTACTAGATAAAGATGAATAAAGGTTTTCTTTATCTGGGGACGAAAAGTCGATTTGCTTTCGGGTTGCGTGTCGGATTAACATACTCGTATCTATCTGACATGAGCTACTAGTGCTGCTTAAGAGGGGGAATGGGGAGGGGGGTTCAGTCAGGGTGATTGAGTTGTGTGTGTGTGTATGTGTGTCTGTATCACTGTGTGCGCGCTCGCGCGTGCTCTCTCTCTCTCTCTCCGTATATATATTTGTGTGCTTGCGTATGTATGTGTGGACGTACACCTGTCTCTCTCTCTCTCTCCGTATATATATTTGTGTGCTTGCGTATGTACGAGTATGTGTGGACGTACACCTGTCTCTCTCTCTCTCTCTCTCTCTCTCTCTCTCTCTCTCTTCCTCTCCCTCTCTCCCTCTCTCCCTCTCCCTCTCTCCCTCTATCGGTGTAAGTGGTAAGAAATCTTCTTTTAGACAAATTGTTGTAAATTTTGCAGCAGCTTCTGCATTGTCTAACCTCTTGCTGGTAGCCTCCAATTATGCACTAGCTTACGCTGGGTTGGCTCTAATGTCCATATTAAATTGACCACAGACATTCACAATACACTACACTAAACATTTCACAATAATCGTGGGGGGGGGGGGGATTACACTAAACTAGAATGCTTAACTAACTGTACTTTTAATCACTAGAACTTAATTTTAAATTTTATAGATAAAATTGAGATATAGTCATTACAAATACAGTTAGTTATGTATTCTAGTTTAATGTAATAGGTATTAAAAAGAAAGAAAAATGAACAATAAATTCTCTCAACTCAAGTCAGGTAAAATTAATGACTTGAAATGTAAAATCTATTTACGTTATAGAATAAACCTGAGGAGTTTTTCTACTTAAGATGTCAGTCCCATTTTTGGAAATCTTAGGTACATCTGTTTCTTATTCGAAGGCAGGTAAATTTCATTGTAATCTTTTTTTTTCTCTTAAAATTTAGGCAGGGCCTCTACATTTTCTTTTAGACTAAGTGTAGGAAACATATTGAAAATATAACACACAGAGCTATAACGGAATATAAACCAAATATATGTATAGGGAGAAAGTAGAACTTTTATATATATATATATATATATATATATAAACTTTTTTTCGTTGGAAATACGATCCAAAACGGACAAATATAGTTCAATATAAACAAAGAAACATAGAGAAATCAGAAGAACACACTTACAGTCTCTAATTTTCGGTTTGAACCGTCTTCAGGAGAGATAAGAGAGGGAAACCAAGCGCACTGGATCAGAGACGGTTGGAGACCAACAGTGTTGCCGCATGCGCGCCCGTTCACAGAAAATAAGGTAGACAGGAATCAATTTATAATTAATTTATAATTTATAAAATAAAATAATGGAATATGAAAACAATAAATACATAAAAAAGAAAAAATTGAAAAAATAAGGGAAATTGATACAGAGAAATTGATACATAAAAATTATGTATATTATGTAATTATTATAGTATTATGTAATTATGTATCAATTTCCCTTATTTTTTCAATTTTTTCTTTTTTATATATTTATTGTTTTCATATTCCATTATTTTATTTTATAAATTATAAATTAATTATAAATTGATTCCTGTCTACCTTATTTTCTGTGAACGGGCGCGCATGCGGCAACACTGTTGGTCTCCAACCGTCTCTGATCCAGTGCGCTTGGTTTCCCTCTCTTATCTCTCCTGAAGACGGTTCAAACCGAAAATTAGAGACTGTAAGTGTGTTCTTCTGATTTCTCTATGTTTCTTTGTTTATATTGAACTATATATATATATATATATATATATATATAAATTAAGAAAAGTTGTACATTTGGGAATTTGCTCATTGAGGCAAGTAGAAGAATTATCGCGCACTCGTTTATTGATTTCGTAGCCTTCTAAAATAGTTATTTCCCGGAATTTATTGTTTCTATGTAGTATTTGTATATTTTGGTCTGGGAAAAATTGGTGGTTCTTGGTGACTAAATGTTTGGCAAAATGGGACATAAATTGTTTATTGTTGAGGGATTTGAAATTTCATTAGTTTTTACCCTACAATGAGTAAATACCACATAATAACTGACTGCACTACATTAGAATATATAAAACAGTTCAAAATTGAGGATAGGTAACACACTTACAAACTTAAATTTTCGGGCAATCCGTCTTCAGGAGAAAAGAGAATGGGAGACCAAGCACGTTATAGACGCAACGGCTAGTAACCCTCTTTTCTCCTAAAGACGGATTGCCCGAAAATTTGAGTCTGTAAGTGTGTTTCTTTTACTGTCTGTGCTACCTATCTTCAATTTTGAACTGTTATTGTGTCCAGTTTGGATCGTCTTTCCGTTTATCAAGTATATATATATATATAATGAAAAGGAAGACGATCTACAAAGGACAAGAAACGTTTCACAGTAAACTATAGAAACAGAGTAAAGGTACGAACACTTGCAGTCTCTAATTTTTGGTTAGAGATTTTTATTTCATTAAGTGTTGTTATAATTTCTTGACAGTGCATGCCAGGAGGGGTGAGGGGTCGTCTAGTGAACACTAAACAGGACAGCTAGGCCTGCCTCGAACTGGGCTTTGTATATTGGTATCACAGAGGGCAGTGAGTTAGCCTTGGAAGGAATGCTATTCGGAGTGATTGGACACTCGAGCTGCGTTCGCAAAGGGCTGGCCTTTTCGAGTGCTCCCCCCCTATGCATCAAGAGCCACTTGTATCCAACAGTCATCGCTTTTTAGCCTAAACATCTTCGAAATTAGATTCTCAAGAGCTCCACTGGGGTTTATTTATCGTTTGTGTTTATTTTAACGCAATAATGCTGGCTTGGTTCATTGAGTGTGGTTATGGAAAAGGCTTTGCAGGCAGTATTGTTGGACACAGGTCGTCATGCTATTGTAGTTAATATGACTGTGAAGGTGTTTAGATATGTAGATGAAACGAAGGCTTAAAGGTGTTTAAGACGCGGAACTAAACATCTGTAAGAGAAATAGTGTATGTCCGAGTCTATGTCCGAGATAAGAAAGGTTTATGGTAGAGGAGAGAGCGCATGCGCCAAAGGCCTCTTTTAACACTAATAATGATGGCTGTGAAGCCGTGTGGGAGGTTACAGTGGGGGCAGGTTGTGTTAGAGACGACAGACCCGCTCTATTAGAGCTGCGAAAAAGAACTTTTTCCCATCGCTGTAATGCGATTGGTTTGTAAAAACCTTTTCCCGCCCTTACCGGATATTTCTCTGCCTTTTAAAGGAAATAGATTTGACGCTTTTACTTAAAACGTCTTGCCTTCAAGCGCAATTTTATATATTTCTCTCAATTTAATTTGGTTTTAATTGAATGAGTAGTCCATGATCATTGATCATTCATGGTATGTTATACATTGCGGTATTTATTTTTCAAAGACACTGTTGATTTCTAAAATAAACTTTTCTTTTTTTATTTAGTGTATTTTTACCATCAGTTGTCAGCACTGTATTAAATTAGAAACTTCTTTTGTAGATGAATATTATTATTACCACTGAGGTTAGTATATTATTCATGATTTATATTATTAATATGGCAAACCGTCATACCAAGTAAAATGATATTGTAGTCGTTGGAGCGCTTTCAGATGTTGTCCATCTTCAATCGCAACTAACTAACTAACCTACTGAGCTGTTAATAAGAAGGAACTAAATATAATTAAAAATATAGCAACGAAAACGGTTATAATGCAAGCTTAATAGAAAAAATATTAAAAAATAGAAAGAATAAAATTAATAACAAATACGAAAGCCCAGTAATAATAAATACGCGTCTATAACATACCTAGGAAATATTAGTCATAAAATAGTGAACTTAACACGATACAACATAAAAGTAGAATTTGAAACTAATAATTCTATAAGTCAAATATTAACTTGTTCAACCGAAAATGTAATTAATAAATATTAAAAAAGTGGAGTATATAAATTAAAGTGTAGTGATTGTAACCAAATATATATTGGACATTCGGGAAGAACCCTAAAAATAAGATTTAAAGAACATCTTAAGGACTATTTAAATAATTTAAATAAATCCAATTTCGGAAACCACCTAACTGAACACGGACATACACCTGACAGCTTAGAAAACACAATGCACTTACTACAGACAGGACAGAAAGGACAGAGACTCAACATAACTGAACAAATAGACATATATAAACATAAAAATGCGGGTAAATTAATAAATGAACAAATAAGCCACCAAACTGACATTTTATGTGAACCAATAATACAAATAAAAAGACGACTGGACAGACACTATGCGACGTTAGAAAATATAAAAAAAAAATCAAACTAGATAATAGCTAAAAACTAAAAATCAAAAATAACTAAATAAAATCAAAGTAATAATATCAGGATAGCAGTGGACTTGACAGAAAACCAACCCCCTTTATAACAGACAGCTCAGTAGGTTAGTTAGTTACGATTGAAGATGGACAACGTCCGAAAGCGCTCCAACGACTCCAAGACCATCTTACGATGTATAACGGTTTGCCGTATTTATAATATAAAACTTCTTTTGTATTTCAAATCAGGTTAAACCCTAGGACTTACGAATGTGACTCATTCGGTGACCGACATCGTATATCGAAATGGTCGCATGTTGAGACTAATTGTCTCAATTAGTATTATAACTAATATATTATATAATATAATATTATATAATATATGTATTATAACTAATACATTATAACTCGATTAATCTGTTTTACAGCACAAAACCTACGATAAATCCTTAATAAATACTGCATAAATATGGGTATAAATGATCAAACCACAATGTGAAATGGGGGGGGGGGGGGGGAAGACTAAGATCTTTCAACCGAAACAAGCGGTCTTCGTCAGAGTCAAAAGCCAACTGTAATTTGGGTTTTGTACTTTTCACATACCCAATTCACTTGGGTTTTTGACTCTGACAAAGACGGCTTGTTACGGTTGAAAGATCTTAGTCTTTTTTTCCCATTTCATATTGTGGTGTTGATCATTGATTGTTGTTTTACGTGTTTATGTGAAATCTTGTTGTCGATGTATATGAGTATAAGTAAGAATTATTAAAAGTAAGAACACCTTTTTAAATTTCTGATTACAAATTTGTTGTTTTTGTGTTGATACCCTAGTCAAGATCGTATATTTACAGTTTTGACTATATACCGTGTGTTGTTTTATGTGAATTTTATATGAATATAAATCAATTAAATTAGGCAGACTTAAAACAAATGAATTATAAATGAATAATAAATAATGCATAGAACATCGCCTTACTGAGAGACAGGCGGCTAAAGGTTGGAGGAACAAAGGGTATGGAGTAAAGTAGAGGAGGATACAATGGGACGTGGAGCGTGCCATAACATAAGCTCTAATTCAGAGGTTCCCAAAGTGGGTTCCGCAGAACCCAGGGGTTCATTAACGGACTCTCTGGGGTTCCGTCAAAATCATTTAGTAAAAACATTTTTCTAAAAATTTTTTTAAACAGTATGGATTTATTCTATATTTCTTGCGAATCATGAAACCGAATAATGTTTATATCTACATATACCCATAAGTAGAAGTGGTCAAAATTTTATTCATATTTAGGATGAATGACTAGTCGGTTTTAGGAGCTATCTGATTCCCGAATTTGCTTCTATTTCCAAAATAGTACTTTACACATTGCTGCCACTTCCCACTACCTCTACTTATGTAAAACCGGTTTTTCCTTTTATACTGCCATAAAAACTAAATACCGAAGTAGACTTAATGCACGGTCTGACTTGAGAATCAAACTTTCAACTATAAAACGAAAAATTATTACAAAATAAACTTTTTGTTAAAGTTGCTAATAATTCTGTTTCATGTGTTATATACTGTGGAAGATATGAAAATTAAGATCTTTTAGCTTTGAATTTTTATTCGAAAAATACGCATTGTAGTAATATTACTTTTTTAATTGTTTTTAAACATAACTATTTAAAAAGGTATATCAAAATATTTATATTATGATTGTATAAAATCATTAGAATCTGGGGTTCCTGCGAAAGTTACTGGAACCAAAAAGGGTTCTGCGTATGTAAGACGAAACGTAGCTGACTATGTTTGTATGGAGCGAGATTTTTTCCTCCTTTTCTTTCTAATTATCACCTCGACATTCCTCACTCTCTCTCACTTGTGGCTTTTTATTTCATTTAAAATCATTTATATTATGCGACGCTTCATCGTGCATCGTATATCGAGCATATTTGTGATTCGAGATTTACATCGTACATCGTATATCGAGCATATTGTGATTCGAGATTTACATCGTACATTGTAATAATCGTATAAATGGTACGACCTCATAAGTCATTGGTACCAGTGTACCTATAAAAAAATAATAATAAAAAAGAAAGGAGGTATTTTTTAGTTATAGTATAGTTTTATATTCAGTTGGTACCACTGTTCGAAGACGTGTTTAAGTGTCATTCCGACTGTATGTTTGCTCCCCTACCGCCTTTGCTCCTTAGGTCTTTACTATATTCATTTACTACTTAATTCATATTTATGTGGTTTTTATTTAATGTAAGTCTGACAATTTTACTAATTGTTCTTTCTGTATGATTATTTTATTGTATATTTTTTAATTCGAGTTCTACGTATGAATGGATACGTGTGAATGGAAATAGATTCATTCATAAAGCTATGTGAAGAAAAAAATTACGGGTATAGTCCCAAAGTAAACACAATAGTCCAGTCTTAATGGAAAACAGGATTGACTCATTTTTTTGTGTTTCTTTTTGTCAAGATTCAGATTTATCCGGTTGACAACATTGTTTTCCAAATTCCATACTTATAATTAATAATTATCATTTATAATTGTAATTATAATAATAATAATTACATTATTATAATTTATAATTTTTAATTATAATTAATAAATAATTATCTGATTATAAAGATAAATTACTGTTGATACTAGTGTATTTTTTATATTGATGTTGGCAACACTGTTATAATTTACAAATTTATTTTATATGTGATCTGGCAACAGTGTATTGCACTGCAGCAATTAAAAAGTTGTTTGAGTGGTAATTATAGATAATTATATCAGTTAATTAAATTGATTGTTCATTCTTTTTTTAATAATGCTTTGTTTATAATAGAGTTGAGTATGAATCGACACACGGATTTAGAGCCTTCGATTACCCCTTCGTTTATTTTATATTTATCGTTGAAGAGTGAATGCGTATTGCATTATTTCTTATATCACATTATAGGTTGCACAGTTTATCATATCTTATTGTGATTTGATTAAACAGATACTTGTCGTGGATAGTAAGATTAACCCTGTTGTTTGTCAACACCATTGCATCATGGAATGCATGACTTGCAGTCAGTGAGGCGGTTACAGATTTATGCCTGTTACGCTTATAGCGCTATCCGAGCAAAATGATTCAGCTCATTTTATAGTTCTATACTCATTAACCATCGAGGCATCGTTAAAAACCATTACGTAATCTTTAATAACAATATTTTATTATCTTTTGTATATATATAAATATTCAAAGGAAAATAAGAAATAGTAAATGAGAAAAATACTAAGATCTTTCAACCGTAACAAGCGTAACATCTTCATCAGAGTCAAAAGATCTTAGTCTTTTTTTCCCCATTTTTTATTGTGATTCGAACATTGACTGTTGTTTCACGCGTTTTAAATTAGAGACTGTAAATGTGTGCTTTTAATTTCTCTATGTTTCTTTATGCACATTGAACTGTATTTGTCCATTTCGGATCGTATTTTCATTGAAAAAGTGTCTATATATAAATATGTCGCCGTTCCGCCTTCGTGTGGGACTCTTCGCCTCCTGATGACGATGACGGTCGAAATATAGAAGTGAGTTATTCCTTTGTCTATCTGTGTGCTACCTTTTTTTAATTGGTTTATATATATTATATATATATATATTAGCTCAAAAACGAAGAAAAGCAACACACAGAGAAAGATAAACACTTACAAACTCAAATTTTCGGTTGATCCGTCTTCAGGAGAAAATAGAAAGGGCGACCAAGCACGCCGGAAACACAACGGCAGGAAACCGTCCCGGCAACCCAGGGTTGCAAAATTTGAGTTTGTAAGTGTGTCTCTTTCTCTGTGTGTTGCTTTTCTTCGTTTTTGAGCTGATATATATATATCCTTGCGACTTTTTCCAGTTTGCGGAAGATTCTTTTTTCGTTGTTAGAATCTTCCGCAAACTGGAAAAAGTCGCAAGGAAAATTATCAAGAGGAAACACTCTATCGTGTTCAACGAAACCTGTCTATCTGAGAGACTGCTGTCCAAGTATACTAATATATATATATATATACAATTAAAAGAAACGGTCCAGCGGACTTTTTTAAATAAAATAAATTCAAAACGAAGGAAACACACAGAAAGACACAGACATAACTCACACCTCCTGATGACGACGATGGTCGAAATATCGATGTGAGTTATGTCTGTGTCTTTCTGTGTGTTTCCTTCGTTTTGAATTTATTTTATATATATATATACCAGAATAGGGTCGGGTCGGGCTTGGGTCGGGTTGGACTAGATTTTTTAGGTCCGAACTCAGCTGTAAACTTGAGTCTGCGTGGTAAGGTCAACTGTTTGACCCCCAGGGGTGAATAGTTACCTGGCTTACAGGTGGTAGTTCCCCCTGATGGTATTTTTGATTCGAATACGGATACAGTGGTGGCGAGGCTGATGGTGTTGGTTGCGCAGGTGCTGTGGTGGGCCCAGCAGCAGGAGAAGCGCCGGCTCAAGAGGGACGGCCTGGTGGACTGGCCTGGCTTCATCTCCCGCGCCGCCGCCACCCACCTCTCCTTCCCCGACCCCCTCTTCAAGGAGGAGTGGTACTTGGTAAGTACTCCTTACTTATTACTGTCTATACATAGAATGAAATGTTACTTACAATTAGAACACACCAAAGAAAAAGGACTAATACTCACCATTCTCGATCTGGCCTTCTTCAGGAGAGGAGAAAAACAAAAAGGAAGAAGCATCGCAGGATTGCAGACGTCATCGCGTCCACCTTTCGATACAATATATATCATTAACAACCGTACAGTCCCTGCAGACGTTCATCATAATTCAGGTCCTAGGAGGGATCGCAGTGACGCGAATTTCCTCATCACCACTTATTTTCCTGGTGCTCATAGGCTGGGTGCAGTTGTCAGGGAGTTTTTCCCTATACTTTCTTCTTCCTCCTGTACTTCTTCAGTCTTTAGTGAGGCACCTTCCATTTCCTATCGCAAACCTGCTAATCTTTAATCTATCTTCTCTCACATCTCTTCTCCTAAGCCTCCAAAAACTGCTGGTGGTATGGTTCAATGTGGACGTCGTGGATGCCTTACTTGTCCTATCATCAATCCTGTTCCTTCCTTTACCTCTGTCCATAGTAAACGCACCTACCCTATCTCTTACAAGACCTCTTGTACCTCTGGTAACTGCATTTACCGTTTGGATTGCACCCAGTGTGATTCTTTTTATGTGGGTTTGGCTTCCACCAAGCTAAGCCTGCGTATGTATAATCACAGGTCATCCGTTGGCAAACGCAGTGACCTTCCCGTTGCTACTCATGCCAGCTCTCACGGACTCAGTTTTAATGACTGTTTCCGTGTACAGGTCCTGAGGCAGATTGATCAGACTAATTCGAAAGTCACTCTGAGAGCTTCAGGAGAAACACTTATTAGTCTTCTGGGCGGTAGATCGGCTCCTGGGCTTAACCTCAATCGTTGAGTGTTTTTTTTTTCCTTATAAGTTGTTATCAGCTTTTAATTTTATTTTAGTTAAATGTTTTCATTCTTTTAATTTATATTTGACTTTTATCTCTTTATCTTCCTTGTCTACCTTTCCTCCGAAAGTTGGCTACACTGTTTGAGTGCTTCGGTTCTAACACCAAGCCAGTCGTTATCAGGAGCGATTCACATCTATTCCTGACGACGAGGACATCGAAATATAGTAGTGAGTTCAGTGATTTCTTTTCTATGTGTTCTTTTGAAAATTCTAGTGTATATTTAATACACTAAGAGTGTATCTTTAACGTTTCATAATTCCCTCTCTCACTTCTCTTCTTCAGGTGCCTAGTGTATCTTTAACGTTTCATAATTCCCTCTCTCACTTCTCTTCTTCAGGTGCCTAGTGTATCTTTAACGTTTCATAATTCCCTCTCTCACTTCTCTTCTTCAGGTGCCTAGTGTATCTTTAACGTTTCATAATTCCCTCTCTCACTTCTCTTCTTCAGGTGCCTAGTGTATCTTTAACGTTTCATAATTCCCTCTCTCACTTCTCTTCTTCAGGTGCCTAGTGTATCTTTAACGTTTCATAATTCCCTCTCTCACTTCTCTTCTTCAGGTGCCTAGTGTATCTTTAACGTTTCATAATTCCCTCTCTCACTTCTCTTCTTCAGGTGCCTAGTGTATCTTTAACGTTTCATAATTCCCTCTCTCACTTCTCTTCTTCAGGTGTCTAGTGTATCTTTAACGTTTCATAATTCCCTCTCTCACTTCTCTTCTTCAGGTGCCTAGTGTATCTTTAACGTTTCATAATTCCCTCTCTCACTTCTCTTCTTCAGGTGTCTAGTGTATCTTTAACGTTTCATAATTCCCTCTCTCACTTCTCTTCTTCAGGTGTCTAGTGTATCTTTAAGGTTTCATAGTTCCCTCTCTTCATAGTTTCATAGTTCTTCCCTTGTTGAGGTGTTTTCTTGAGTTCTCCCAGTAGTAGGGCAGTGGTTGATGATGACGCGATGTGGAAGGCTTGTACGAGTGTGCGGGGGCACAGTGTGTGGGGGCCTAGTCACGGTGAGCTTGCTGTGACAATGCTGCCCACATTGCAGACATGTCATTGTGGGAGGAGGTCTCTCGACCTCCACGCAGTGTAACACTTGATTAGTCGCTTGTCCTCACGCTGTGTTTAATTCACCATCCCTGAAACGCTTTCACCTTTCAGTGCCCTTCAATCACCGATAAGTGCTGCTCACATGCTAATTGAGGGTCACCCGTGCAGGGACGTAGCAACTATTTTTACCGCCTCCGGAGTGGTCGTAACATTTGTTCTGGCTGACCGTTTATCTTAACCTTCATAATCCAATAAAGTCTCAAAATATCTTTTTTACTGGAATTAGAATCAAGGATTTAATTTTAGACTGCTGTTATTACTCACAGCCTTTCATCTTATTACAGTACTCATATACAGATACAGTCGTCATCAAAGAAACTATAAGTTATTCAAAACAAAAACGTATAATTCAAATCATAAACAAAATATTAAATGCAATTAATAGGCTAAGCAAACAAAATAATGAACTTTCAACCGCTTTGATAAAGTCAAAATACATTTATTTTTAATTTGCTAATATTTCAGTTAAATAATCCGTTTAAAAACAGTATTACATACGTAAAATATAAAAAAACAATTATTACCTTAAAAATTCATTTTGGTATACAATTTCAGATTTGTTGTTAGATTTTTATATTTTAATTATTTTGTTCTGTATTTTAGATTTTTATAAAGATTTTCTATATATTAGATATTAAATTATGTTTTAATTATTTTTTTTCTGTATTTTAGATTTTTATGATTTGATTTACTTTTTTTTTCTGTATTTTACACCCTTTAAATGTTTCCCCCCCCCCCTTTTCTGCTATCCCAAAGTGTAGTATCCTGAATCCTGAATAGTCTTGATGCTTTTTACTAATGCTGACTGGGAAAGTGGAGGAGGCTTTTAGGCTGTCTGGGCTATGTGTGTGTGTGTGTGTGTGTGTGTGTGTGTGTGTGTGTGTGTGTGTGTGTGCGTACGGGATTGCTGGTAATTGAATAAGCCGCAGTCACTTTGGCCCTCCTCTACATTCAGAATTCAAACCCAACTACCTCCCTCTCATACTTCCTTTAACTATGTTATCAAGCAATAACCATTCCTTCTCTCTCCGCTGAACATACATACATACGCAATACACTGTACAACTTATTTAAAAAACAGCCGCTTTCAACTAACTTAGCTCTGCAGTCATTCAGCTCCGCTGTCTCATGACAAGCAAACTAGTTAAAGTATTTATCAGTCTAAACAGAGTTGCCGATTTAGTCCGAAACGGGTTAAATTTAGCCCTTTTCAATCTCTTTTAGCTATCGAAATGTTTAATTTAACCTTGGTGCGTTTTTTATCCCCTTTTGTGCTAATTTATCTCCGTAAACATATAATATCGTATTTATTTTGAGCATTTTTATACGCATTTGTTGTCTCTATGCATAGTATCTATTAAATCATTAGTTGTGCAATCCGTAATTGTGTGGTATTTACTGATTCTGAGGTAAAATGGATAAACAAACAGAAGTCTCCGCACAAATGAAGTTTTGTTCAACAACAACAACGCGTTTCGAACACTTTGTGTTCATCATGAGGAAGACACCAAAGGATGTGGTGCTGAAGGGTTGATCCAGTGTCCAGACTGGACCAACCCTTCAGCACCTCACCACATCCTTGGTGTCTTTCTGATGATGAACACAAAGTGTTCGAAACGCGTTGTTTTCACTGGACCAACCCTTCAGCACCTCACCACATCCTTGGTGTCTTTCTGATGATGAACACAAAGTGTTCGAAAGGCGTTGTTTTCACTGGACCAACCCTTCAGCACCTCACCACATCCTTGGTGTCTTTCTGATGATGAACACAAAGTGTTCGAAACGCGTTGTTTTCACTGGACCAACCCTTCAGCACCTCACCACATCCTTGGTGTCTTTCTGATGATGAACACAAAGTGTTCGAAACGCGTTGTTTTCACTGGACCAACCCTTCAGCACCTCACCACATCCTTGGTGTCTTTCTGATGATGAACACAAAGTGTTCGAAACGCGTTGTTTTCACTGGACCAACCCTTCAGCACCTCACCACATCCTTGGTGTCTTTCTGATGATGAACACAAAGTGTTCGAAACGCGTTGTTTTCACTGGACCAACCCTTCAGCACCTCACCACATCCTTGGTGTCTTTCTGATGATGAACACAAAGTGTTCGAAACGCGTTGTTTTCACTGGACCAACCCTTCAGCACCTCACCACATCCTTGGTGTCTTTCTGATGATGAACACAAAGTGTTCGAAACGCGTTGTTTTCACTGGACCAACCCTTCAGCACCTCACCACATCCTTGGTGTCTTTCTGATGATGAACACAAAGTGTTCGAAACGCGTTGTTTTCACTGGACCAACCCTTCAGCACCTCACCACATCCTTGGTGTCTTTCTGATGATGAACACAAAGTGTTCGAAACGCGTTGTTTTCACTGGACCAACCCTTCAGCACCTCACCACATCCTTGGTGTCTTTCTGATGATGAACACAAAGTGTTCGAAACGCGTTGTTTTCACTGGACCAACCCTTCAGCACCTCACCACATCCTTGGTGTCTTTCTGATGATGAACACAAAGTGTTCGAAACGCGTTGTTTTCACTGGACCAACCCTTCAGCACCTCACCACATCCTTGGTGTCTTTCTGATGATGAACACAAAGTGTTCGAAACGCGTTGTTTTCACTGGCCCAACCCTTCAGCACCTCACCACATCCTTGGTGTCTTTCTGATGATGAACATAAAGTGTTCGAAACGCGTTGTTTTCACTGGACCAACCCTTCAGCACCTCACCACATCCTTGGTGTCTTTCTGATGATGAACACAAAGTGTTCGAAACGCGTTGTTTTCACTGGACCAACCCTTCAGCACCTCACCACATCCTTGGTGTCTTTCTGATGATGAACACAAAGTGTTCGAAACATGTTTTTTCACTGGACCAACCCTTCAGCACCAGCACCACATCCTTGGTGTCTTTCTGATGATGAACACAAAGTGTTCGAAACGCGTTGTTTTCACTGGACCAACCCTTCAGCACCTCACCACATCCTTGGTGTCTTTCTGATGATGAACACAAAGTGTTCGAAACGCGTTGTTTTCACTGGACCAACCCTTCAGCACCTCACCACATCCTTCACCAGCACCACAAACTTCATCTGTGTGGAGACTTTTGTTTCTTTATCCATTTTACCTCAGAATAGTATCTTTTGAAAATCACCAAACATCTGGTTCGAATCAAGTTCATTGATCTTTGAAAACTCGTTGAAACACCCGTCCAACGGTTTGACCTGACAGAGAGAGAGAAGGTAACTTGTTCTCTTTTAACTCTTCTTTATTTTTCGCAATTTGTTGCAAAAAAAAAGACGTGAATAATAAATAAAAACTCTCAGCTTTCCACTCCACAATAAAGGTTTTCTGGCTTGCTTTATAGCACTTGACTGTTTGTAAGTGTACCCTGCTCCTTTGTCACCTACCCCTCCCTGTCTATCTCATTCGCTGTGTCTTCTCAGTCTAATGGTGATGTTCAGAGAACCACTCAGCCAAATAAACATCCTTACAGTGTTGTTCTTCAGGTTCAAATTAAACTCTCATTGCCAACATGTCGGGTTTTTTATTTATTTCAAACCTTTTTCATAAAATAAAATTATAACATTTTTGAAAGAGAAAAACTAACTATTACATTAGAGATTATTTAAAAAGAAAAAAAAAAAACAGTTTGAGGATTTCAGAAACAACTGTCTAGTTTGAATTATTGTGTGTATGTAGTTTCAAACTGGATATTTGTTTCTGAAATCCTTAAATTATTTTCTCTGTAAAATAATCTCTAATCGAATAGTAAGTTTTTTTCTTTCAAAAATTATATAATTCTGTCTATGAAAAAGGTTTTAAATAAAAGCCGAAACGTTGGTGATGAGAGTTTAATTTGTACCTGAAGAACTGATCGAGTCCTGATAAACATTTATTTTGTTTCTACTTCTCTGTCGATACTTTTTATCATCAAATATATATATATATATATATATATATTTATCAAAATAAAAAACTCTCCAAGCGAATTGGAGTCCGCTGGTATTTATAAAATTCCATGCAAAAATTGCCATAAAATTTATATTGGTCAAACTGGTAAATCATTAAAAACACGTGTAAAACAACACCAATATAACGTAAGTAGACAGGAAAACAGTAGTGCCTTATTCTTGCATATAAAAAATGAAAATCATCATATTGATTGGACAGGAGCTAAATTTATTACCTATGAAAAATCAATGTTGTTAAGAAATATTATTGAATCGTCTCTAATTAAATTTAATAGATCTAATATTATAAACATTAGTAACGGTCTCTTCAAACTTGATACTTTCGTCACGAGGGCAATAGCCTCTTCAAAGAGGGTTGACAGCTAGCGGATAGTTTTTTACTTTTTCTTACTGTACTCCTTTGTTTCCCCAAACATCCCTTTCTGGACATTAGTCCTTTCCTGTGCTTTCACCCTTTTAAAATACCACTCTTCCCTCCCACTCTTCTCAACTCCTCACCAGATGTTTTCTGCATCTAGTGTTCAGTTGGGTTTTTGACTCTGACGAAGACCGCTTGTTACGGTTGAAAGATCTTAGTCTTGTTTTCCCATTTCTTATTGTGGTTTGATCATTGATTGTTGTTTCACGTGTTTATGTGAAATCTTTATATATATATATATATATATGATCAAACCACAATAAGAAATGGGAAAACAAGGCTAAGATCCTTCAACCGTAACAAGCGGTCTTCGCCAGAGTCAAAAACCCAACTGGCTTCTTAGTCTTTGTCTTGTTTTCCCATTTCTTATTGTGGTTTGATCATTGATATATATATATATATATATATAATAAAATAAAAAACGAAGGAAACACACAGAAAGACACAGACATAACTCACATCGATATTTCGACAATCGTCGTCATCAGGAGGTGCGAAGAGCGAAGAGTCCCGCAGGAAGACAGGGCGGTACTAGTGAGTACCGCCCTGTCTTCCTGCGGGACTCTTCGCTCTTCGCTCTTCGCACCTCCTGATGACGACGATTGTCGAAATATCGATGTGAGTTATGTCTGTGTCTTTCTGTGTCTTTCCTTCGTTTTTTATTTTATTGTAAAAAAGTCCGCTGGACCGTTTCTTTTAATTGTGTATATATATATATATATATATATATATATTACAAGTAGAGAGATGAGGGAGGATAAAAGTGTGTATGGTATCTATAAGCGTAGGAGTAGTTTGATGCAAACCGCCGACAGACCCTGCATGTGTTGTGGAATGGGATTGCGAGTGTAAGACTGCAGGCTGTGGCTTACTGGCTAGATTGTGTTTTACCTGTGACTGTGTTAGGGGAATGATACAGGTCTGCTTGGTATAAAGAGGAGTGGGTGTGGGGCTAGTGTTGAGGCTGGCGATGAATCGAAACATTTCAAATGCAAACTGGAATGGAGCGCCTGTGGGGGGAGGTCGGAAATGAGGGAAATAGCGTGGCGGTGACCACTGCTGCGACTGTGTCTGAGCATTCATCTCGACTATCGCACCTTTAGATCACACGCAGCGTCACTACCTACAATATCAATCATTTGTATTACATACAAAAATAATCTCTAATGTCATACTTAGCAATACATTAGTAACTTCTCTCACTAATTCAAAGTCAAATTGATGTATAGAGGTTTAACGAAAAATGTTTAAATAATTTAATAACTCTTTATGAGATGTAAAAGAATAAATTTCGCACAGGTAAAAAATCCATGCCAATGAAACATATAATTTCTGATGATTTCCATGGTATGATGGATTCGTCTCACAAAATATTCTAATCAATCTATATATTGCACCCTTGAATAAAACTTAATATCATGTAAACATTTTGTATGAATCATATTAACTTGGGTAATACTGAAGTGTGAAGAATGGACTCTTTCCTCCTATCTTGTTGACAAATATCCAGTTTTTTCACTATTTTCGTCTAACAGTTCATATCTATTATTTTAAAAAATTTCAAGCTAAGCTAAGAAAGTTTTAAATGATTCTGAAACGCCGGCTTTGTCTTTGATTTGAGTATGTCAACTGGCTAATTATTAATATACTTTTCTCAACATACATTCAGAGCAACCTTATAACAGAGTACAGCACGCACGAAAAACACAACATTTGCTTACAGTAAATTGGTATGTATGATTTTTGATAAAGGGAAAGAAAGTGATTTTTATTAAATACTAGGAAGCCATGAAATCCCCAATATAATTCTATAAAAGTTCAAAAATGTAAAACATAACTTAAAATTGAAAAATAATATTTTTCAGTAAACAAATATTATTGTTAAGATGTGGCTTAATATTCTGCCACTATTCATTCTGCCACTGCCTTATGAATGTTAAGATGTGGCTTGACATTAACCTACATCTTAAATTAAAAATGATCATAAACGACATTTTTTATTAGATATTTCTGACATTTTTAGGGGAAAATAGGAATATTTTCAAGTTGTAAATGTTCAACTTTGTCTTGCATATTCAATATACGTAGAAAGACGTGAGATAGACTATGTAAAAGATCCACTGGGCTAGAGGAACAAAAGCCATGTTCTACTGTAAGAGATTATGTCGTAACAAGAAATCTGCACTTTCGACTTTCAAAAATCTTATTACTGCTGTAGTTATATTAATGATATATATGCATCAGTGTTGTGATATTCAAAAATAAGCTTATATATTGATAAGTGGATGAAGCATTATCTCTACTATCTCAGTAATGAAGGACTAATAAACATCTCGCATTTTAATATTTATACTATATTAAATGGTACATTATATATTATGTACCCAACTAGTACGATATTGTGTTTACTTATAGGAAAATGAGTGTAAGCAACTCCAGTTTTTTAAGTAAATTAAAATTGTTATTTAGTGATTTATTTTTTTTTGTGTTTTTGGATACTTCGACTACGATTTCATGTATTTTGAAGTAATTTGTTTCAAGGTTTCTCCTTTAGCCTATTGATTTTGTAGCGGAAAGTATTTTTTTAAAAAACAATTTGAAATGTTCTGATGATAAAAATATAATATGTTAAAAGAATAAAATTGTTAAATGTAAAAATTAACCGTAATCAAAGGTATGTTTTGATGCATCCATGCTGTTGACATCCATTAGCTGGTTGATATGATGTTTAGAAGTGTGTTTGATGGATGTGATTTGTTTCAGAACGGAGGTGCCAAGGATGGATACGACATGAACGTGGGTCCAGCGTGGTCCAAGGGGTACACGGGGAAGGGCGTGGTGGTGTCTATACTGGACGACGGCATCCAGACCAACCACCCCGACCTAGCCGCCAACTACGTCAGTACAGCTAGCCTGCGCGTGTGCGAAGTACAGTTAACTTTGACTGGCCAGGCGCCTTACAGTTTAACGACTACCACAGGATTCATGAGAATTCGGTCATCGCCCTCCAAAGAGGGCAATGCCTGCTACCCTGGGATCAGGGCTTGCAATGATAGTTCATTTGACCATTGAGGGCCTCATTATGGGAAGTGTTTAGTACCATAGTGAACGACTCATAGACAGATTGCAATCTCTCGTTGGCTAAACGCCACCTGGTCTGTGCCAATAAGTGCTAGAGAGCCTTTAAGTTCTCTCTATACTGGAATATAAATTGGCTCGAAGGGGGTGATATCTAGTCGTTCCCACTCTGAGATACCGTAAAAAAGGCCTCTACCAGGCAAGTAACAGTTGTCCAGTCCATTCAGCTGAGTTCATGGCCCGTTCCCTCTGGTAGGGGTTTGGGGTCTCCAGCTCCCCTGCATGCTAAGCAGACATCCTCCAGAGAAGTTACTGCTTCTCACACAGCGACCACAAGGGTCTACCAAACTTGGGTGAGAACCAACAGCCACTACGAGTCAACCTCAGTTGGTGGGATGGAGAGGGAACCCTCTATAGGTCCCCACCGCCCGTAGTACCGACTTATTTTAAGAGTTTCGGATCAAACTCCGGACCAAAGGTCCTACTGAACCTGCTCATCTACAGGTAAGGTTAGTGACCTTATTTTACCACTGGTTCAAAGAACCTGTGGATATATATAAGCCAATGCAGCTAGTGGTAGAGCTGTATGGTCCCACCAGGGGCGGAAGCAATAAACTGTCATTGAACTTGTAGTAATGAATCACATATTCGTATTGAGAAGGCCACACTACAAACTATGGTCTATCTCCCAAATGCCACATGTAGTCATTGACATTGTGAAATGCGTAGACTGTCTCTCTTGAGATCGGGGAGTGGGATCGTATTACCGGTTAAGACATGCATATTCAAAATAACATATCTAAATAGTTGAATTGTAGGGTTTATATAACTGTATTAATTACTGTCGAATTTTAATGTCATATTATTATGCACTTCGCATGTAAAAAGTATTTATTTATTTATGGAAAATAATATAAATGAAAAGAAGATGTTATAATAGTAATAGGAAATATAATGTAGTCACCAGTCAGTAGAAGCCTATATAAACCTAGAGAACAGGGTGGTCCAGTGGCTTGCGTACTCGCCTCTGGAGGGGTATATCAGTGGTTCAACAATAATAGTACTACTTGAAGAGGCATGGGTAGCCCAGTGGCTTGTGTGCTCGCCTCTGGACTGATAGTTCAGAACTTTTATAATAATAACAGTAATACTACTTGAAAGGCTATAATGCCCACTGGCCTGCTCAGGATTCAAGACCGGCAGATCCGATGTCCAATACCCACTCTGGCCATCGAATCTTCATGTGGAAGTGAATAAACCTGTGCGTGTTGTCCCTAGTGCAGGACGATAACTCGTAGTCCCTTAGGTTATACGATAACAATAATAGTTTTAAGATGTCTACTCTAAATACAGTTAAGTTGTGCAAAAGTCAGGATTCTCAATACTAAATGGTGATTGTGTGCTATCATAAAGGGCAGTCAATGACCTATGTGTGTCCTCTCGTGGGACTGCCACTGCAACTTAATCTAACTTGCCGTAAGTGTACATGCTCTTAATAAGGATTGACTAAATGAATGATGTTGATGTTGATTTTGATGGCAGGACCCGTTGGCGAGTACGGATATCAATGACAACGACCCGGACCCAATGCCTAGAGACAACGGCGACAACAAGCACGGAACCCGATGCGCAGGCGAGGTGGCGGCCGTGGCACACAACCACTACTGCGGCGTCGGGGTGGCTTACAACGCCAGCATTGGAGGTATGAGCAGTGCATGCACCAAGTTTGTGTGATTGTGTATGTGTGTGTTTAGAGTCCAAACTGTACACTTAACAGATAGTTATGGATGTTTTACTGTGTCTCTCCTATCATTTCAATTGGGTGCCAAATCGAAAACTGGTTTAAATCGTTAGGACCTCTTTCGTGCCCTGGACATAGTTTTTTTTGTTGTTGTGTGAATAGTTTCAGGATTCACAGTACTGTAGCGTCAAGTTTTACTGTACTAATAGCGTTATCAAGACCTTACTGAACTCTTTGCAGTATATTCACATATAACATGTTTTTACGCCTTTACGGGGGACAGGGGAGCCCAGTTGCTTGCGAGCTCGCCTCTGGACAAGGTACAAGATCCGGTTCAAAACCTTCACTCTTGCCATACGATTTCATTTCACGGGGGAAGTGAAGCATTTTGAGCTGACGGTAGTCCGGGTTAAACCCCTCTCTTTTCCGAGTTTCTCCCTTCCGTCCTGCTACAATATCAGGTAATCGTTAAAGATCTGTATTCTAAATGTACTGAATTAGGCTCATTTTAGGACTGCCAGTGGAGATTGGTGATTCTATAGAGTGGTCATAGAATCATGACTACGTTCGTTCAATCATAGTTCGTTCGACTACGACGTATGAATGCTCAGTCTGGTTTGGAGCGGCCCCCACTAACAAGAACTGCATCCAAATAGTACAGAATAAATGTGCCCGCCTCATAGCTAGGGTACGCCAGAAATGTGGATGTTTAACGTAATTTGAGTTCGGAATCAATTGTGCTACATTAGTCGACTTGCTAACAATGAAGACAAAAAACTGCCCACACATCCAAATCTCCTTGTTCGAGAACTGAATCCAACACACAACCCTTCCCAATCCCATCAGTACTAATAGCTCTCCTGAACTAAATATGACGACCTGATGACTTATAAATAATGTAGTACTTCAGATAATGCAAAACTGCAAGACCATACGACCACGAATACGACTCCTTTCCCTGACAGACTAACGTCCCCAGTATTGACAATGCTTACTGACCTAAACAAAAACAGTAGGATGAGCATTTATCAGTAGAGCGCCTCTGGACCGGAACTGCTAATTACGACGTGCACTGTTGTGCATGGTAATATTCGTTGGTCGTTAGTCATGTTCAAATCGAGAAGCACTCCAACAGTCAATGGTTGCATTGATGCATAGGTTTAGTGAGGTGTGTTGATTAAGACAGATGGGAGGTAGCGCAGCAGACAGGAGTGGCTCGAGGCTTGAAGATGGTTCTGGAGCGGCAGACAGTCAGAGGTGTAGCAGCACACTCCAAGCCGTGTGTCGCCTGACCTCATTTGCTAAGTACATGCTATGTTGCGTGGTCGACACGCGCTCCCTCCGTATTGATAACAGAATTACCTCTTTCTTATAAACACCCTTGGCACTCTTTTAACACAATCCTTTCGATCGATTCAAAAAAAAGACATGGTTGTTTTTACAAAATAACAAACACTAGTGATTCTTTATGGCGCTTGCGCACTGTATGATTTAGAGTGTCGCATTGCTTCCTTTAGATAAAGATGACTTTTAAGTTATATTTTGTGAATATCCTTTCGAGGAAACGTTATGTTCTTGTCATTAATCTGCTTCCAGATTTTTTATTTAAATTTTTTTTATTGTTTAAACCGATCCCCTAGCGGGTGATAACGTCAGCCGCTTACCAGCTTTTTTTTTTTTGATCGCTGATTCTACAGATTCTACATTCGCAGTCCTAAATTTTGCCTAACTCAAGTGTATTTCGAATAGAGATCTTTAACGAGTACCTGACATCGTACAGGCTCGGAACCGACGGCTTAACGTCCTCTCCGAGGGTTAACAAACTCAGATTTATTCACCTCCCACGTGAATAAATGGAGTGCAGGTGGGTATCGAACCCCGGACCACCAACCCAGAGGCGAGTACGTTAACCTGGCCCCTTTGCTTCCATGCAAGATTAATCAAACGAGATGGAATTTTATGTGTTTCCATTTTGTGAAAATTTCTCAATTATTGCTTTTATTTATTTTCTTTAATTTATTATTATGAATATATAACAATCAAATATAAAACAATGTTATATATACAAGAAGAACAGATGTTGGGTTACAAGAGATTTATGGTGCATCTGATAACTATTTGGAAGATTTGGCGCATTGTATGTTGTAGTTAGGCCGTCCCTGCTTTATACGTATTATAGGGTAGGTTGGAGTCGGCGTTGTATGCGACAGCACACATAGGTCCAATATCATCCCTTTGTGATAGCACACACTGAAGATTGATTCTACATTGGAAGTACTAAATCTGGCCTAAAGTACGGATCTTTACTGAATAGTTGACATAGTGCAGGCTCGAGGCCGATATGTGTGGACTAAAAGCCCTCCACCTCGATGTCCACTTTGAGCACATTGGCTTGTATGTTCGATGTTGTAACTTGCGGCACGCTTGCGTGACCCCAATGTCCCTAAAGGGCTTCACGTAAAAACAAATAGTGATAAGGTCGAAAGATCAGGGCTCATAAATCAAAACTGATAACGTCCTTTGTTTATATTAATCCTACTAACTAAAGTGGGTACCAAATCATAAATGACCAAATTAAGTATTACTTTTTATTTTTTATTAATCTTAGCACTAAAATTGATGCCTAATCATAAATGAGCCAAATTAAGTATTGTTTTTTATTTTTTATTAATCTTCGCACTAAAGCGGATGCCTAATCATAAATAAGCCAAATTAAATATGGATTTTTATTTTTTATTAATCTTAGAACTAAAGTGGGTACCTAATCATAAATGAGCCAAATTAAGTATTACTTTTTATTTTTTATTAATCTTAGCACTAAAATTGGTGCCTAAACATGAATGAGCCAAATTAAGTATTATTATTTTGTTATTAATCTTAGCACTAAATTGTGTACCTAATCATAAATGAGCCAAATTAAGTATTGTTTTTTTTTTATTAATCTTAGCACTAAAGTGGGTACCTAATTATAAATGAGCCAAACAAAGAAATACTTTTTATTTTTCTGTTAATCATACAACTAAATTGTGTACCTAATCATAAATGAGCCAAATTAAGTATTACTTTTTATTTTTCTATTAATCTTAGCTCTAAAGTGGGTGCCTAATCATAAATGCGCCAAATTAACTAAATTAGCTTAAAGAGTTATTACAGTTTTGCTCTAATTTCCTTTGTAATATCTATCCTTGCCCCCCGCAGCAATCCCCACTCCGGCCACCCACACACGACAATGAATATTGTTGAAAGTGAAAGTACTCAATGCACATATACTGCTAATTAGTTCACAACGGATGGCTTGTAAGCAAATAATAACTGTAAGCTAGCATTTCTCTTAATGTGCTACATAAGGAGTCGCATGGTGACATTTACTATGTGATTCCACATTGTTTTGAAAGCATGCGGGGATATATATGTAGTGTTTGACAAAGGCGACAGGGTTGCGTCCCCGGCGGCTAAACTTGCTTCCTGCACCACCATTCCCATCTCCTCTTGCCACTTCCCTGTAAAGTCTTGTCCATAAACAATAACGACCCCACTTACAGCCTTTCTACTTTAATCAAGGCCCTTTAGTTGGGCTCATTTATGATTTAGCACCCACTTTACTTTTAAGATTAATAGAAGAATATAACTATATGATTTGGCACCGTCATTTCTTTTTATTGTTTAAGCCGTTCCCATAGCGGGTGATAACGTCAGCTGTTTACCAGCTTTTTGTTTGATCGGTGATTCTTAAAGACTCTACATTGGGAGTCCTAAATGTTGCCTAACCCAAGTGCATTTCGAGTAGTAGGCATCTTTAACGAATACCTGACATGCTACAGGCTTGGGACCGATGGCTTGAATTGTGAGGTGAATATTCACCTCACGCGTGAATAAATCGTGGCCAGGTGGAATATTGAACCCCGGATCACCAGCCCAGAGGCGAGTGCGCTATTCACTGAGCTAGCCTGGCCCTCTTTGGCACCCACTTTAGTTGTAGGGTATATAGAAAAATAAAAAGTAATGCTTAGTGTGGCTCATTTATGACTTGACACCCACTTTAGTTGTAGATTAATAGAATAATAAAAAGTAATGCTTAGTGTGGCTCATTAGTGACTTGACACCCACTTTAGTTGTAGATTAATAGAAAAATAAAAAGTAATGCTTAGTATGGCTCATTTATGACTTGACACCCACTTTAGTTGTAGATTAATAGAAAAATAAAAAGTAATGCTTAGTGTGGCTCATTTATGACTTGACACCCACTTTAGTTGTAGATTAATAGAAAAATAAAAAGTAATGCTTAGTATGGCTCATTTATGACTTGACACCCACTTTAGTTGTAGATTAATAGAAAAATAAAAAGTAATGCTTAGTGTGGCTCATTTATGACTTGACACCCACTTTAGTTGTAGATTAATAGAAAAATAAAAAGTAATGCTTAGTGTGGCTCATTTATGACTTGACACCCACTTTAGTTGTAGATTAATAGAAAAATAAAAAGTAATGCTTAGTGTGGCTCATTTATGACTTGACACCCACTTTAGTTGTAGATTAATAGAAAAATAAAAAGTAATGCTTAGTGTGGCTCATTTATGACTTGCACCCACTTTAGTTGTAGATTAATAGAAAAATAAAAAGTAATGCTTAGTGTGGCTCATTTATGACTTGACACCCACTTTAGTTGTAGATTAATAGAAAAATAAAAAGTAATGCTTAGTGTGGCTCATTTATGACTTGACACCCACTTTAGTTGTAGATTAATAGAAAAATAAAAAGTAATGCTTAGTGTGGCTCATTTATGACTTGACACCCACTTTAGTTGTAGATTAATAGAAAAATAAAAAGTAATGCTTAGTGTGGCTCATTTATGACTTGACACCCACTTTAGTTGTAGATTAATAGAAAAATAAAAAGTAATGCTTAGTGTGGCTCATTTATGACTTGACACCCACTTTAGTTGTAGATTAATAGAAAAATAAAAAGTAATGCTTAGTGTGGCTCATTTATGACTTGACACCCACTTTAGTTGTAGATTAATAGAAAAATAAAAAGTAATGCTTAGTATGGCTCATTTATGACTTGGCACCTCTAAATGAATGTAAGTTAGGTCATTTGTTCATATCGTCATATTTGTATAATATGTATATAATGTATAATATAATGTAATACATTAGTATAATATAATGTATAATAATGTACGTGATGTGTGCAGGAGTGCGGATGCTGGACGGGAGCGTGAACGACGCCGTGGAGGCGCGCGCCTTGTCCCTGAACCCCGACCACATAGACATCTACTCGGCGTCCTGGGGTCCCGAGGACGACGGAAAGACTGTCGACGGACCTGGACCTCTGGCCAGGCGCGCCTTCATCAACGGCGTCACCACTGTCAGTCCCCTCGCTTTTATTAAATCTAATCCATGGTATGTCTAGCCAAACTTAAATGTCTAGAGACAAGTAACGCCTTAATGGTACCATTGTACTTAATCAAATTAATATTAGTGTGATTACTTCACATAGTTGTAGATTAATAGTATAACTCCAAAGTAATGCTAGTGTGGCTCATTTATGACTTGACACCCACATTTAGTTAGTAGATATAACAATCAAATTAATGCTTAGTGGGCTCATTATGACTTGCAACATCTAATATGAATGTAAGTTAGTCATTTGTTCATAATCGTAATATTGTATAATGTCATAATGTATAATATAATATAACTCCAAAGTATAATATAAGTATAATTCAAATGTAGTATAGTGATGCAGGAGTGCGGATGCTGGACGAGCGTGAATGAACGTGGAGGCGCGCGCCTTGTCCTGAACTCCGACCACATAGACATCTAGTCGGCGTAACTGGTCCGAGGACGACGGAATGACTGTCGACGGTACCTGGACCTCTGGCCAGGGCGCCTTCATCAACGGCGTCACCACTGTCAAATCCTCTATTAGTATAACTCTAATCCATGGTAAGTCTAGCCATAAACTTTAAATGTCTAGATGCTAGTAATCTTCAAAGATAAATGACTAATTTCAAAGTAATATACTAGTACAATTCAAATTAATATTCTAGTATAACTTCAAATAAATATTCTAGTATAACTTTAAATTAATATACTAGTATAACTTCAAATTAATTTAAAAGGTTTTGTCTGTGCATTGCTTAGAACTAACTCATTTCAAGTTATCTTTACGTTTTATATATTAGTGGAACCGAATCCACTCTTAGAAAAATGTCTGTCGCTTGTCGGTTTTTCCGCAAGATTTTATCAAAAAAACATAGCAACAAAAAAGTCACTTGAAAGAAATAATGAACACAATGAAAGCACCAACGGTTTTGTAACAAGAGATCCAATATAGCTAATCTTAGTGTAATTTATTATAATCTCTTGAAATAGTCTGTAATATTAAAAATAAATGTATTCTTAAATTTTTGAAAACTTTTTTTTTAAACAGTTTGAAAGTTAATTACATTTCTTTGCGTAGCCAGTTAATTTAATGTAAACAATTTTTTTTATAATTTTTTAATTATTCGTTTTTTTTTAATTAATTTTTGGTTTTCTTTAATGACGACTGTATATTGTATACGAGTATTTGTAATAAGATAAAAGTTTGAGACTAATAACAGCAGTCTAAAATTAAGATCCTTGATTGTAATTCCATGGAAGTGAATATTTTGAGGACGTTCTTGAGTTTTGAAGGTTAATTGATTATGAGTGATGAAGAGGGGGGGGGGGGGGGTAAATATTATGAAAATGGTTGCTCCGTCACTGATATAGAGTAATTATTTTGAACTCTGGGTGGTGGGGGGTCGGCTTGTTTCGTTTATGGTTAAGTAACCTCCCAGTTTTCCCGTCTGTTTGCTCGTTATACTAATATATCACGTGTGGTCGTTAATTATTATTTATCTATAAACAAAATTATTAGTTAATATTCGAAACAAATTTCAATGTAAATTCAGTTCACTTTTACTAAAATATATTACAAAATGAAGGGACTCGGATAATACGTTGAATAATTAGTTGCATCAATAAGGTAACAAATAAAACTTATTTATTTTTACTAAGAACAAATTCATTTTATTCATTCATTTATTATGAATAAAACTTCATAGATTTTAGTTTCTCTCTTTGTTTGTTTATTTTTGCTTATTCTGCTTTTTTTTCTTTGTTATTCTGTGGTTATACTTTTTCCAATGTTACTTATACTTGTATGAATTCTTAATAAACTCTTTGTAAGTCTGGTAATAATAATAATAATATAAAGAATACTTCGTTCTACAAGGCAATAACTTTATACATTTTGTTTCTATTGTTGTTTATTGTGTTTTTGTGTTTATTTAATGCAAAATAATAATGTTTTAGAGTAATAATGCAAAATAACTCTAAGGATATCTCTAACAGAATATTCAAGAACAGAACCACAATAAGCAACAATACAAACAAAATGTATAAAGTTATTGCCTTTATACTTATACATAAACACTTGAAATAACAATCAATGATCAAACAACAATATGCACCTTAACAAGCGGTCTTCATCAGAGTCAAAAACCTCATTGATTGTTATTTCACGTGTTTATGTGAAATCTTGTATATATATAAATTAAAAAGAAAAGAATATATGTATAATTCTAAGTAATAATATTAATTAATTCATAATTTGATTTCATAGAATAAACAATAATAAATAAATAAAATTTATTGTCTTTATACTTTATACATTTTGTTTGTATTGCTGCTTATTGTGTTTTTGGGTTTATTTAAAGCAAAATAATAATGTTTTAGAGTAATAATGCAAAATAACTCTAAGGGTATCTCTAACATAATATTGAAGAACAGAAACACAACAAGCAACAATACAAACAAAATGTATATAGTTATTGCCTTTATACTTTATACATTTTGTTTGTATTGCTGCTTATTGTGTTTTTGGGTTTATTTAATGCAAAATAATAATGTTTTAGAGTAATAATGCAAAATAACTCTAAGGATATCTCTAACAGAATATTGAAGAACAGAAACACAACAAGCAACAATACAAACAAAATGTATAAAGTTATTGCCTTATAGAACGAAGTATTCTTCTTCATATTATTGTTATTACTTTTTAAATTGTTCAAAGCCTTAATAATAATGATAAAAGTGATTGTGTTAGAAACACATCTGTCTACAAAAAACAACATTGTCCATCATGGTTTTCTTTTACGTTTTTTTTGTCTTTGGTTGCTTATTGTGTTTTTCTTTGCAGTTTGCTGATATTTTGTACAGGTATCTGTTTTCACAGTTTATTTTTTTTTATGTTAGTACTAATTATTTCATGACACGTTGACTCGTAATCAGAAGTTATTAATTTTGGACACAATCCTAAACAACTAAATTAACACATAGCTTAATGTTTTGTTTAATTTATTTTCTTTGATTCTTGTTTCGTTTAGCTATTAATTTTATTTATTTATTATTGTTTATTCTATGAAATCAAATTATGAATTAATTAATATTATTACTTAGAATTATACATATATTATTTTCTTTTTAATTTTTATACATATATACATATACAAGATTTCACATAAACACGTGAAATAACAAACAATGAGGTTTTTGACTCTGACGAAGACCGCTTGTTGTTAAGGTTGAAAGATCTTAGTCTTGTTTTCCCATTTCATATTGTTGTTTGGTCATTGATTGTTATTTCAAGTGTTTATGTGAAATCTATATATATCAAAAAAAGAAAATAATCTGAGTGTTAATAAGCTAAAATCTGACGTGGTTCATCTTTAAGGGAAGAAAGCACGTAATATGAATGGTATTTCGAAGGGCTTTGCATTATGAGGGGAAGATAAGAAGAGAATGCCTGTTATGAATCAGTGTAATGTTTGTTTTATGATCTCCTGATGCACTGGTCGGCGGTGACTGTTGCGTTCTAATGGTGTTTGTGATTACTGTGGACAGGGCCGCAGAGGAAAGGGCTCGATATTCGTCTGGGCCAGTGGCAATGGGGGTCGCCACACGGACTCGTGCAACTGCGACGGATACACCAACTCTATCTTCACTTTGTCTATCTCAAGTGCCACGCAAGGAGGGTAAGCCAACCCATCATAGTCTAGCACCAAACATAAGGCAACCTCCAACCCGCAAACATTATCTCCAATTCCGTCGCTGAAGCTCACCAAGGCTTTGGCAAGGAAAGTACATCATCTTTGGAAAGTGAAAGAGAGAGTTGGGTTTTCAGTTCTAGGAACTTTTCTTTTCTGGCTTCACTTTTCTGAGAACCCGTTTCAGTTGGATTTTTGAATCTGACGAAGGCCGCTTGTTACGGTTGAAAGGTCTTAGTCTTGTTTTCCCATTTCATATTGTGGTTTGATCAATGATTGTTATTTCACGTGTTTATGTGAAATCTTTATATATAATCTCAATAAATTGTTCTTGACCTCTTCTATTCTATTGTATGTTTTGTTATTGAGGGCTAGGTCATATAAAAGAAAATAAACTCCTTCCTAGGCCAACGTTTCGATGTATTTGTATATCATCTTCAGGGCTAAAATTAGAGTAAGAACTATAATACATTTACAAAAACAATCTACAACTCACATAGAGAACTAAATTATTGAGACCAACAAATACATACAAAAGGTTATTTTACAATCAGAGTTGTTAAGTACACATCTATTTCAAAATATCGAAACTATTTAAAAATTTTGAAATAGATGTGTACTTAACTCTGATTGTAAAATAACCTTTTGTATGTATGTAGCTGTTAGCCTCAATAATTTAGTTCTCTATGTGAGTTGTAGATTGTTTTGGTAAATGTATTATAGTTCTTACTCTAATTTTAGCCCTGAAGATGATATACAAATACATCGAAACGTTGGCCTAGGAAAGAGTTTATTTTCTTTTATATGACCTAGCCCTCAATAACAAAACACACAATATATATAATCAAACCACAATAAGAAAAATCCATTTTCTTATTGTGGTTTGATCATTGATTGTTATTTCACGTGTTTATGTGAAATTTTATATATATGGTATATGTACACAAATACCCCAGAAATTACCATGCGCGGCGCGCGGTCACTTGGAGATTATATATTGTGGCCCCCAGTACACGGAAGGTTGCACATGCCTGGTCTAGCACAATTCTTAATGTTGAGTGACTTGCTTCTTACCAAATGTCCACCCATACCTAAAAGCATTGCGAGTTACATTGCTTTTTGTGTGTTTGTTTTCATTTAACCCTGTGCATTCAATATGAAAATAGTCCTTTTGCCTCAACATTCCGATCTTTCAAGTTTCAAAGTCCCCTAAAGCTTATTTAGTAAATTTTGCTGCATCTGTGTGTATGTGTATGGTATGGTGTGGTGTGATGTGTGTGTGTGAGGGAGAGAGAGAGACCGAGAATGTATATATGTATGGTATGTGGGTGAGAGAGTGTATGTAGGTGCATGGAAGGGACCGTGCATGTGTATGGTGTGTGTGTGAGGGAGAGAGAGACCGAGAATGTATATATGTATGGTATGTGGGTGAGAGAGTGTATGTAGGTGCATGGAAGAGACCGTGCATGTGTATGGTGTGTGTGTGAGGGAGAGAGAGACCGAGAATGTATATATGTATGGTATGTGGGTGAGAGAGTGTATGTAGGTGCATGGAAGAGACCGTGCATGTGTATGGTGTGTGTGTGAGGGAGAGAGAGACCGAGAATGTATATATGTATGGTATGTGGGTGGAAGAGTGTATGTAGGTGCATGGAAGGACCGTGCACGTGTATGGTGTGTGTGTGGGGAGAGAGAGACGAGAATATATATATATGTATGGTATGTGGGTGAGAGAGTGGTATGTAGGTGCATGGAAGAGACGTGCATGTGTATGTGTGTGTGTGAGGGAGAGAGAGACCGAGAATGTATATATGTATGGTATGTGGGTGAGAGAGTGTATGTAGGTGCATGGAAGGGATCGTGCATGTGTATGGTGTGTGTGTGAGGGAGAGAGAGACCGAGAATGTATATATGTATGGTATGTGGGTGAGAGAGTGTGTGTAGGTGCATGGAAGAGACCGTGCATGTGTATGGTGTGTGTGAGAAAGAGAGAGAGGGAGGAGTGTGCTTTCAACATGTACTTCTTTATTGTTGTATGATTGTCTATGATCCCATAGACAATCATACAATGGCTGTAAGATAAGTATGTGTGGTGTGTATGAGAGTGTGTGTATGTGAGTGTGAAAAAGATAGGGTATGTATGTGTGTGTATAAGAGTGTGTTTGTGTGAGTGTGAAAGAGATAGAGTATGTATGTATGAGAGAGAGATAGAGTATGCATGTATGAGAGAGAGATAGAGTATGTGTGTGTGTGAGAGAGATAGAGTATGTGTGTATGAGAATGTATGTGTGTGAGAGAGATAGAGTATGTATGTTTGTGTGAGTGAGTGTGAGAGAGGTAGGGTATGTATGTGTGTGAGTGAGTGTGAAAGAGATAGAGTATGTGTGTATGAGAATGTATGTGTGTGAGAGAGATAGAGTATGTATGTTTGTGTAGTGAGTGTGAGAGAGGTAGGGTATGTAGTGTGTGAGTGAGTGTGAAAGAGATAGAGTATGTGTGAGAGAGAGAGAGATGGAGTATGTGTGTATGTTAGTGGATGTATGTATGTGTGTGAGAGAGATACGGTATGTATGTGTATTTGAAGAATATCTAAGAAAACAAAAGGAGTGCAGTTTTTGTGGATCAAGTGTCGATTTTTGAAGCACTCAAACCATGGGAGGTTTGAATTCAAATATCACCAATATTGATATTTAAGTTGCTGTTACCCTGAGACGGTGCAGAAATCTCGGCTCCAGTCAATACTGCACTTTTACTACACTATAAGTGTAGTATAGTGACCATGAAAATATTCGCCCTATTAATATTGATGGCGTTTACGTCTTCTGAGGTCTTTAAAGTCCTTTTTTTTGACGTTTTTTCGATAGTGCCTGTATGCATATGTGTGTGAATCCAAAAGTTTGTGAAGACGCTACAATCCACAATGTTTGATAGATCTAATTCATCTTATACAAAAACAGAAATCATATAATGTGGGTGTACCCTATTGTTTAGGATGTAATATGACATGAGAGAAAATCCCTTTTTTTTAAAAAAGATTACTTGATTTGAAAAACTAAAACAAAAGTCGTGATTTAGTTAAAATCTGTCAAAAGATTTTTCAGTAAAATCTCTGTTGGTTCTGGCTGGTTTCCTTGTGTAAGGTGCATTTAATTTAGAAATTGTTTTGTAATTTTTTGTATTGTATAGTTTAGCTAATTGAAAAGTTTATATTGTTATCAAAAAATATACCATATATCTTGTAAACTTGAATGTATCGGAATTTTTTTCCACTCTCTATTGTAGGTAATTGAAAAACTTTTATTTTTATAAAAAATATATACATTTCCTGTAAAATTCACATTATCGGATTTTTTAAGACCATGCCTGCTATTTTTTTATCATGTTCCACATTATGTATTACATGCAAGTGATACATTCTTTACATACGTTTTTTTACAACCATATAACTTAGAAGTATAATTTGGCTATATACAATGTTGACAATGATGAAGTATTAGCAATTAGACTATATACAGTTGTTATGTAACTATATATAATATGACAATTTTAGTACTTCAATTTACAAATATTATGCGAAGTGTTTTACAATTTACAGATTACAAATTACAAATAATAACAAATTACAAATAATATAAATTGTATATTACAAATTTACAATTATTTAAATGCAATGAATTATACTATATACAATGGTAGCTTATGTAATGCCTGCTATTAAAGTTGTGGACTGTGACTGATATTGAAAGTCATTACGTATCTTAGTGTATCCTATAGACGTAGCACTTTAATATGAACTGAAGTCATGGTGGGTGGTGTGTGTTTTAGGTACAAGCCATGGTACCTGGAGGAGTGTTCCTCGACGCTGGCGACGACCTACAGCTCCGGCACTCCAGGCCATGACAAGAGCATCGCCACAGTTGACATGGACGGCAAGCTGAGGCCAGACCATATTTGCACTGTTGAGCACACAGGTAACATGGGCGTTACCTTATTAGCTTGTGTATTCATGAGTTAGCTATGCAGAGTAGGTCCAGCAAAAGTGCTGAGCTTTTTGAAGGCACTGAAGCTAACTGGGGTACTTTAGTACAGAAGGGTGATAGTACAATAGTTCTTAAGGAATCGCGGTGCTATAGTCACTCTCAAGAAAGTGCTGAGCTTGTTGGAGGCACTGAAGCTAACTGGGGTACTTTAGTACAGAAGGGTGATAGTACAATAGTTCTTAAGGAATCGCGGTGCTATAGTCACTCTCAAGAAAGTGCTGAGCTTGTTGGAGGCACTGAAGCTAACTGGGGTACTTTAGTACAGAAGGGTGATAGTACAATAGTTCTTAAGGAATCGCGGTGCTATAGTCACTCTCAAGAAAGTGCTGAGCTTGTTGGAGGCACTGAAGCTAACTGGGGTACTTTAGAGGGGAAGGATGATAGTACAATAGTTCTAAAGGAATCGCAGTGCTATAGTCACTCTCAAGAAATTGTTGAGCTTCTTGGAGGCACTGAAGCTAACTGGGGTACTTTAGAGGGGAAGGATGATAGTACAATAGTTCTAAAGGAATCGCAGTGCTATAGTCACTCTCAAGAAATTGTTGAGCTTCTTGGAGGCACTGAAGCTAACTGGGGTACTTTAGTACAGAACGGGGAGGGGGTAGTACAATAGTACTAAAGGAATCGCAGTGCTATAGTCAACCTCAAATTTTACATCTGGAGTCAGAAAAAGTGCTGAGCTTCTTGGAGGCGCTGAAACTAATTAGGGTACTTTAGTACGGAAGGGGGAGGGGGGTAGTACAATAGATCTAAACGAATTGAAAAATAATAATCTAATAATAATATTTGAAAAGTTCAAATAATAATCTACACTATTATAAAAGAAGCCGTGTCAGTCTGTCCCTCACGAATGTAAACAAACCCCGACAAGTACAGCAAGTGATCCATTATTCCAAATGGAGTTTTAGTTTTCATATATTCCCCTTTGCCATTATCGGAATTTTATAAAATATTTTTTTGTTAGTTGCTAATTTTAGATTTAGTTTTTTGAAAAAATTTCATTATTCTATATTACGTGATTTAGCGCTAAAAAGAAAAAATGTTTGAAAACATAAAATGTATCATACCGCTCCTTTTTGTTGATGTTAAAAAAAAACGATTTCATCGCACTCCCAAGTAATGCTCTATTTTTAGGAATATTGACATCCCAGCCACCCGTCAAACAATGTGGTCTGTATCCTTCTTACGGCCATCATAAGTCAAAAGGTTTACATTTTATGAAAAAAAAATTCAGTTTACACAACACAGAAATGTTGTGTAGTCAGAAATTATTCAGTAATTTTCCTTATATAGTTGCTAGATATATGTAGATCAATGATCAAACCACAATATTAAATGGGACAACAAGACTAAGATCTTTCAACCGTGACAAGCTGTCTTCCTCAGAGTCAAAAACCCCACTGACGAAGACAGCTTCTTACAGTTGAAAGATCTTAGTCTTGTTTTCCCATTTCATTTTGTGGTTTGATCATTGACTGTTATTTCACGTGTTTATGTGAAATCTTTTTATATATGTAGATATGTACACAAACAATAAAGGCATGGATATAAAGACAGGTATTATTTTACGGTTACATATATTATTTTAATTCATATAATAAATATGTCTTATGCGATAAAAGATAAATGTGCTATTCGCAGGTAGTATAAAATATGATTCATTAGAATGATGTCATAGGAAATACAGTTGTCCTGTTTTTTAAAAAATCATGGAATTATGTGTTAAATTGAATCATTTTCGAGGCGAGGCAAATTGTTTAGGTTCATTTTCATTTTGTAAACAAGATTCATTAAATACGTCTTAAAATGATCACTTTTTTATATAATTGACGTTTTTCTTTGTGATTTTGTGATATATGTATATATAGGTGTAAAAAAGTGATTATATTGATTGGCGAAGGGATGGGTGTTGAACTAGTAATAATAACAGTCATGTGGAAGGGACATGGCGAGGATGGCTGCTCTATACTGTGCTGGCCTCTTGCGGCGGACTGCTGAACTAATGAGCTTAGGCCTCAGCTGTTATCACTCACAAGTCAGTGGTGGGCAGACTTTCTTGATGGCGCCCCATCGAAGTGCGACTTTGGATCCATGCGGACATCATTTATAAAAATCAACTGACAATATTTTTAAAGGCGGCTATAAACCTATAAAAGCACAATTGATTGGAAGTAATATTTGTGAAATATTCATTTTTTAAGGGATTTATTTTATTTTTTTAGAGTCTTCGATTCATGTTTCCGATTATTTGTCCCTATAGTTGAAATTATTACAGCGATCCATTACTTTTGAAAATAGATTGTCTCATAAATTTAAATTGGACATGGGTGCAATGGCAAATATAATGAATGAAAAAATTGTTAACTTACCGAAAAATCAAAGAAATGTAATTCTCCCGATAAACCAACGTCTAATGACTTATACAGGTGAAAAGATAAAAATTACTGGTAGTGTATATCTAAATGCTGGCCATAATAATACAGTAAACCCTCGTTAGTTCGCGGTTCAGTGTTTCGCGAAGTCCTGAAATGTTCAATTAAAATTGAAGTATATTGAACTGTACTTGCAGTAAAAAATAAAAAAAATACAACTCGTAATGAAAAAGTACAGTAGTTAGTATTAGAGTAGAAAATATACAGGATTCTTCTTGTACGATCGAGAAAGATATCAAACAACCAGTGACTTGCTGGGTCAAAATATATTCTACAGTATTAAATTAAAGGTTATTAAAAGTATTCAAAAATATTCAATAAAGACTATAATATTAATGAAAAATATTTAAAACATAATCCATTGTAACAAGAGAATAATAAAAATATCAAAAAATAGGCCTTTTCATCTATAAAGTAAAATAAAGGATAGTTAGGTATTTTTTTATTTTATTTACTTGCATTATTATTTACTGTACAATACATTAATTCTCTCTCTTTTTCTCTTTTATAGTTGGTAAAGATGTAATTTTTTTTATCAATTATTTCTTATTTATTTCTTTTTGTTTTTCATTTTTATTACAACACAGTAGAGTATTGAGTAAGGTCAGGATTCTCTCTCTGTTGGAAAGGTCGTTGTTTGAGCTTTAGAGGCTTTTATAAAGGCGCGTCCATTATTCGCGGGTGCCTTCGGTCCCCATTATCCGCGAAAAGTGAGGGTTTATTTTAGAATTTTTTATTTTAGATGCCGTACACCTTCAATTCTTGGGTTAGAAATAGGTACTTAGATCTAATAAGAAAATTAAATAAAATTAATGAAATAGAGGATATTTTATATAAATATAAATCTGTTTTTAAAGGTATAGGCTGTTTGCTTTACACTGCATAGAAATTGGGGTTCTTTAGAGCTCTCGGCGGGCCACATGAACCTTTGCCCACCCCTGCTCATGTTGTATACAGGACTGCTGGGTCGAGACTCTGGATTTTGTTATTCGATTATAACAAAATGAGTGATTATGGACTCCGACTGGTCAATAATCACTGGATATTTACGCATATGTTGTATGTTACCTATCAACATTTCATTAATTCCAAGTCAATCATCAGACTAATTGTATATATTACTAAATGTAAGAAACGTTCCACAAGGACTGTAAAACTTTAAATTACACAAAGCACGACACAGACAAAGGAATAAAAAGTACACTTACAGAATTCTCAATATTTCGAACTGTTCATCATCAGGAATACACTAGAAGAGAGGACAACAACAGTTCGAAATATTGAATTCTGTAAGTGTGCTTTTTATTCCTTTTCCTGTATCATGCTTTGATAATTTTAAATATTGATATAGCTTCTCGACCATTTATTCTTACAATTCAAAACCAGGTTTTTTTGAAGGTTTTGTCCAAAGAATGAACTACCGATTATAAGCTGACGTTGGCTTATAATAAAAGAATTTATTATAAAATTTGGATTATAAAAATATCAAAAAAAAATTTGAATGTTGGATTATAAAAATTTTTTTGGTATTTCCAAGGGTCTTTTTTCAGAAGGAAACTACTTCAGTTAGATGCAAATTTTATGTAACCTCCCTTTGTTTGCATGTAACTTAAATAGTTTTCACTTAAATAAAAAATGTCTTGAAATGCCAAACAATTTTGACAAAACCTCGACTTAAAATCAGCAGTTGATTCTTTGAACCAAAACTCAGTTTTGAATTGCTTCTTTTATAGTCAATAATAACTTTTTCATAGCTTCTTTTTATCGACTTTATTTAAAATGATATTTTATGTAGCTCAATGTTTACTGTTTATACTGTAGAATCTTACAATAATGTATTTCCACAGACATTATTGTAGCACAGTCCCTAGTATCTTTATATCCATGCCTATATTGCTTGTTTACATATCTACAGATATAAAAAGATTTCACAATAAGTCAGTGAAATAACAGTCATTGTTTAAACTAGAATGAAAAATGAGAAAAAAGACTAAGATCTTTAAACCACAGCAAGCGGTCTTCGTTAGAGTCAAAAACCAACTGAAACACTAGATGCAGAAAACATCTGGTGAGGGGTTGAAAAGAGTGGGAGGTTTCTCACTCTTTATTCATATGTTCTGTACATATAAGTGATAGGTCGAATCTACTAGTTTTATTAATATTTAACAAATGAATGTTGTTAAATATATTAAACGTATATTAAACGTTTTTGCGTTTAAGATAAAAATTTTCTACAGTTCTGGGTTTTATTTTCTTTAAGCTTTTTGCATCCTTACTGGTGTTTCTAATTAAACATTATGCTTCATAGTTTTTAACATTTACTATTCCTTCTGGAATTTCCATTTCATTAATTTTTTAAGTTTGGTATATAACCTTTGCCTTCTTTTAAATTTTGAACTTTTAATTTGATTACTTGTTCTTTTCTGGGGGTATGTTGTTAATTGTGTTTTCATTTGTGACGTTTCTTTGTCTGTTTAGTTGAATTTTGTTTTTTGTGTCTCTAAATATTATGTCGATTTCTTGTTTAGGTGTAATTAATTTGTCCTTAATTAAATCTATTTTTGTTTCTATGATTTTTAAATTATCTAGACCAATTAATCCATCAAAAAATGAGTGGAATTTAAATAAATGAAATTTAAGACTTGACTTTTCGGTGTGAAAAAATTTAGAACTTGGTATAGAAATGCTAAACTTTTGAATTGAACTTCCATGGGGGGATGTGATTTTATAGGGGTCATATTTAATTAATTGTGAGAAATATTTCTTTGCAATTAGTGGGTTAATAAATGATTTAGAACTACCAGTATCAATTAATATTTTCAGATTTGTGTGGGGCAAAATGAAATAAGGTAGGATACTAAAATTATTGTTCAGATTCATAATTTGGGGTGATGTGACGTGGAGGTGTTTTCTCCTAAAAAAATGATCTTCGTGTTCTTTACTCTCTGTATGCTTTGTAGTTTTGGGTTGTTTAAAATTTGTCTGTGGTGTTTCTAATGTGTACATTTGGTTTTGTGGTCTGAATTTGTTTGAAAATGTATTTTGTGACGAGATTGACATTGCTGTCGGTTTGTACATGTGTGATGTACTTGGTGGATTATATTGTTTGTTTTGTTGAAATGGGTCCTGTGGTTTGTATTCCTTGTTTTGGTAAAATGGATTCGATGTGTTATGTTTTTGTTTACTTTGATATACTGTGACTTTCCTAACGGGTTGTTCAACAAATGTGGGTTTTCTAAATGTTGTGGCAGGTTTCTTTTGAGTAGTGTATTTTGTCTCTACTGAATCATTAAACTTTGCTTGTAACTGGAAATCATTTGTGAGCATGTTTAAAGCTTCATTTAAGTCACTGGGATTCTTCGTTCTCATGAGACATCCTATCAGTTCTTTAAGACATTTCAATACTACTCTCAGTTCTAATTTCCTATTGTAATTGCAAATTATGTCTGCTTCCGTGTTGTTACATTGTTCCTCCAGAACGCGATTTGCAAATTTAATAAACTTTGGATTCGTTCGAAGAAGTCAAATGGACTTTCAGTACTATACTGTTTCAATGCGGACATTTCAATGGCAAGGGTGAACCCGTCCCTTCTATCACTATAACTATTTAATAGGGCAGTTTTTAATTCTTCCCAACATATTATCCTATTATTATTTACTGTTGCGGCTGCCGGTCCTTTTATTTTAGCCATTAGACTAAACATGAGAAATTCATTTTGAAAATCATTCACGTCTTTTTTTATTGTAAAATCTGTTAACTAACTTTTCTGATATTTCAATGAATCTAGAGGGAAGTGAAGCTTCTCTAATGAAATTCAGGAACCATGTCTAAATATTCTTTCTTTAAAGTGTTCTCCATGTCGAATGTATCTGCTGTGTGTGTACAAACAAAAATACAACAAATATAAATTCAAATAACATCACAAAAATAAGCAAAAAAAATATAAACTGTTAAAGTAAAATTATTTAATTATTCAAGTTAAAATGATTGAATAATAATAATTTGAATTATTATTATTATTATTAATAATAATAATAAAACTATTAATATTTTTATAAAAAAATGTAATTAGCAACAATTTCTAACTTTATGACAATATTTAGAAAGCAAAATAAAATATTTTCTACAAGACAGTTCTCTCCTAACAAAGGTAAAAGTAACTGTACTCACAGAAGTAGGATGAAGAGCATTTCCTCTGCTTCGTTCACTCCTTGTGTGGGCCTTCCTTGGTTGATTTTCCTTCTTCCAACTATGTCCGATCCGACTGCGCCAGTTATGTTCTTTCCTCTCAATATTGTCTTTTTAAAAAATGTTTATTTACTAATTACTTATGTTATGGTTTACAGTATTAGTTAATACTTTACTATTAGATTCTTCTAATAGGAGTCTGTCTAATGAAAAATATAATATAAGGAATAATACAATAAACAGTTGATCATAAGACTCCTGAGGCAAGACTAAGGATTCGACAAGACTGAATGAGAGTGTGGACAAGACTGGAGCTGCGGCGCAGCGCTAGCTCTTATATAAAGTTTTAAAGCTTACAATGCACTTTAAGTTCAACACTCCTGCTGGTGCAGCTGCCTCTGGGATAAAGAAGGTGCTTGTTTGCTACCAGATAACTTTTATATATATATATACAGGTTTGATTAAATAATACGCCATATTTACGGTTGATTAGTTTCCTTGTGTATTTCTCAAGGGATCTGAATAATCTTCTTGTACAAACATCTAAATTGAATAGAACATTTCCAATGGTTCCATTGTCTTTACATCTTGCATTTCCACTAATTTTACTATTGACACAACAGTCACAACTAGTACTATTACTATTACTACTACTTCTATTATCACTACTACTATTATCACTACTATCGACATGTTTCGACTGCTCGTCAGTCATCTTCTGGATAAGGAGGTTCTTTGCTGAGTTGTTGGTATTTACTGCAGTTGTTGATCAGCTACGAGTGGTCTAATGGTGGGTTTCGGTAATCAGTTTCTGATTGGCTGGTTGTAGGGATGGAGAGGGCATGGTTATGCAGTACTGTTATCTGGTGGCCAGCAGATGAAGTTATCGGGGCCAAGAGCTTAAGCACCCTGCTACTACTATTAAGTTGAGTGTTGAGAGTCGGTTTCCTTTCCTGTATTAAAATGGCTTCCAGAATTAGCAATTTTTGTGGATCCTTTTCCTTTAGTATGATTGTTGTATTATTCACAAGGTCTTCCCTTCGAATATTGGTTTTATGAATAGATTCAGCATGGTTTCGAGGAGCACCTCCGGCTAAGTGCATAGTAAGTCTCCGTGATAGGGAAGTAGTAGTCATGCCAATGTACGAATTGTTACGGGTTTCACAGTCCCCGGTTCGACAAGTGTATTCGTACACTAGGCCTGCTTCCTTCAACGGAGAGTCCTTGGGCTGGTTGTTGTTCCTCATGATTAAGTTTCTTATTGTTGGGCCCTGGTAGTATATGTTGAGTTCTATACGATCTTGGGGGTTGGTACATTTTACATTATTCTGGATGATGTTTTTTAAAATCCTCTCGTCTGTTTTATAGTGGTCACTGAATTGATTTTTGTAATATATTTTGTGCGTGGTGCCTGTAGGTTCAGTTTCTTCGTTTCGAGTATTTTTCTTGTTCAGGTATTGCCGTAATAATTCTTCGAACAATCCATCGGGGTACCCATTATTTATTAGCGCCTGTTTGATGGTTGCAATGTCTTGGTGGAACATCTGCCAATTAGAGGCTATCTTGAAGGTTCTTTGGATGAGGGCTTTAACAGTATTTTTCTTATAACGCAGGGGACATTCACTGTGGTAGTTGAGGAACGACATAGTGTTGGATGCTTTCCTATACAAAGAAGTTACTGTTTGGTCAGTTGAAAAATCTATTTTAACATCTAGGAAATGAATTTTGTTTTGGATAGAAGGATCAATGGTAAATTTCAAGCATGAATTATTTTCCAGCTATATTCTTAAGTTTAGATAGCTTTTCTGGTGTTTCCATAGTGACAAAGCAGTCGTCAATATAACGACAATATATCTGTCCAGTTTTTTAAAAAACATCATCCAGAATAATGTAAAATGTACCAACCCCCAAGATCGTATAGAACTCAACATATACTACCAGGGCCCAACAATAAGAAACTTAATCATGAGGAACAACAACCAGCCCAAGGACTCTCCGTTGAAGGAAGCAGGCCTAGTGTACGAATACACTTGTCGAACCGGGGACTGTGAAACCCGTAACAATTCGTACATTGGCATGACTACTACTTCCCTATCACGGAGACTTACTATGCACTTAGCCGGAGGTGCTCCTCGAAACCATGCTGAATCTATTCATAAAACCAATATTCGAAGGGAAGACCTTGTGAATAATACAACAATCATACTAAAGGAAAAGGATCCACAAAAATTGCTAATTCTGGAAGCCATTTTAATACAGGAAAGGAAACCGACTCTCAACACTCAACTTAATAGTAGTAGCAGGGTGCTCAAGCTCTTGGCCCCGATAACTTCATCTGCTGGCCACCAGATAACAGTACTGCATAACCATGCCCTCTCCATCCCTACAACCAGCCAATCAGAAACTGATTACCGAAACCCACCATTAGACCACTCGTAGCTGATCAACAACTGCAGTAAATACCAACAACTCAGCAAAGAACCTCCTTATCCAGAAGATGACTGACGAGCAGTCGAAACATGTCGATAGTAGTGATAATAGTAGTAGTGATAATAGAAGTAGTAGTAATAGTACTAGTTGTGACTGTTGTGACAATAGTAAAATTAGTGGAAATGCAAGATGTAAAGACAATGGAACCATTGGAAATGTTCTATTCAATTTAGATGTTTGTACAAGAAGATTATTCAGATCCCTTGAGAAATACACAAGGAAACTAATCAACCGTAAATATGGCGTATTATTTAATCAAACCTGTATAAATGAAGGACTGCTTCCTAAATATAATAATATATATATATATATATATATATAAAATAAATTCAAAACGAAGGAAACACACAGAAAGACACAGACATAACTCACATCTCACATCGAAATATCGAAACACAAGGAAACACACAGAAATACACAGACATAACTCACATCGAAATATCGATGTGAGTTATGTCTGTGTATTTCTGTGTGTTTCCTTCGTTTTGAATTTATTTTATTTTAAAAAAGTCCGCTGGACCGTTTCTTTTAATTGTATATATATATATAATCTAGGAGGTGTCAGAGCTTATTATCCTTATTATCCTAGATTATATAAAGAAGAGTAAATAAATAAATAAATAATATATATATATATATATATATATATATATATATATCAGTTCACAAACGAAGAAAAGCAACACACAGAGAAAGAGACACACTTACAAACTCAAATTTTTGGATGATCCGTCATCAGGAGAAAAGAGAGAATGAGCGACCAAGCACGCCGGAAACACAACGGCCAATTTAAGTTTGTAAGTGTGTCTCTTTCTCTGTGTGTTGCTTTTCTTCGTTTGTGAACTGATTTGCGTCCAGTTTGGATCGTTTTTTCGAATTTTTAGTGGATTATATATATATATATATATATATATATATATATATATATATATATTTGTAAATTTAGGGAGCAATCCTTCTTTTATGCATGTTTTGTTGAACGACCTTTGTACTGTTGCATGAATCAATTTCATAGTCGATCTTTCAAGTTTTCTCACCTTTGATTTAAATCTTTCTGGTATTAAATATACCAGTTCTCCAAAAGATTTATTTTTCAATACTGACATGTTTCGGTCTCCTAGACCATCTTCAGAGTTAAACATATTTACAAAAACTTATTCCTACTAATCACAACTATATACACTATACTATACATTTCCTAAATTAACACAATAATTTTCAAAAACATCAAGAAATAATTCTATCACCAAAATAAACATTTGCTTAAAGCAGTTTTTGCCACCTGTCATAATCAGGTGTACCTATTAACTTCATAAAATGCCTCTAGGTTCCATCTGTTGGGCTTTCAATCTTGATTCGTGTTCTTGCGTCGTTTTAGAATATAGTTTTAACGTCCTGTTGAAACCTGTGGTTTGGTTGTTCATATTTGGTTTCAGTTCTATTATCTTAAGTGCTTCAGCAATTTGTAGTCTATTATGATCATTTTCATGGTATAAAACTTCTGTGTTTTTCACTAGCATTTCTCGAGTCAATTTTATTTTATGTTCATTTATGGTATGAACAATAAAATTGTTCCCCAAAAGAACATACCATAAATGAACATAAAATAAAATTGACTCGAGAAATGCTAGTGAAAAACACAGAAGTTTTATACCATGAAAATGATCATAATAGACTACAAATTGCTGAAGCACTTAAGATAATAGAACTGAAACCAAATATGAACAACCAAACCACAGGTTTCAACAGGACGTTAAAACTATATTCTAAAACGACGCAAGAACACGAATCAAGATTGAAAGCCCAACAGATGGAACCTAGAGGCATTTTATGAAGTTAATAGGTACACCTGATTATGACAGGTGGCAAAAACTGCTTTAAGCAAATGTTTATTTTGGTGATAGAATTATTTCTTGATGTTTTTGAAAATTATTGTGTTAATTTAGGAAATGTATAGTATAGTGTATATAGTTGTGATTAGTAGGAATAAGTTTTTGTAAATATGTTTAACTCTGAAGATGGTCTAGGAGACCGAAACATGTCAGTATTGAAAAATAAATCTTTTGGAGAACTGGTATATTTAATACCAGAAAGATTTAAATTAAAGGTGAGAAAACTTGAAAGATCGACTATGAAATTGATTCATGCAACAGTACAAAGGTCGTTCAACAAAATATATATATATATATCAATGATCAAACCACAATAAGAAAATGGGAAAGCAAGACCCAACTGTTTTGGGTTTTTGACTCTGACGAAGACCGATTGTTACGGTTGAAAGATCTTAGTCTTGCTTTCCCATTTTCTTATTGTGGTTTGATCATTGATTGTTATTTCACGTGTTCATGTGAAATCTTTTTATATATATATATATATAAGCAAAATTAATGAATAATCTTTTTACACAACATTTATGTGTTGTTTGTTTTCCCATAGAATGTTGAAATTGATCTATCTGTCGAAAAATTTTGGGAATTTTATGATTTTTTTAGATTGAAAGAAAAATGTAATTCGGGGTAACAATGTTTGTTTGTTTGCCTAATGCCTATGGCTTTATCTATATAGATTGGTCTTAAGATCGCAGAGATGGAATTACCATGCTTTTGAATTGTCCCTTGAACCGTTTTTTTTTCTCCAATATTAATATTCCGTTAGAATAGGTAAACATCAAACACCCTTTGGTTTTAGTCGAATGGTCCGACTAAAGGTGACGATGTTCAGTGTTATTCTCTAATGTCATTGAGTACCCAGTAAGTCTCTGAAACTTCATAGCCCAGTCCTTCTGGCTTTTATTTTTCGTCATTCCAGTTTATTATTTATCTATGAGAATGTGTATTGTGGCAGGTATTTTCCGGGCTGTAAGTCGCGATTTTTTTGTAGTTTGGATGGGGTGGGCCTTATACTCTGCAGCGACTTATGTGTCAAATTATTAACACATTATGTCAATGTGTCATTTCACATGTTATTTATGCTATAGTTATCAGAATAGCTCTTAATATGTTATTCTATCATACCAGGCACGTTCTCAGTTGTGTAATGTAACGAAAGCACACAGTTCACACTTATATATGGTTTTTCCTTCTATATTATGCATTTTATGGCTGGTGTGTCTTGTGCTCCGGAGCGACTTATTGTCTGGAAAATCATTTTGTATTAATATGAGATATGTAGTAGTAAGAGAGAAGTGTATGTCATTTAATATCTGTTTTATTAATTACAATAATATCCTTTACATTGTATTGTACAATATTTAAATAGCATATACTATGTATAGAATATACTATGGTATGTAGTATTTTATAGAAATGCAATGTATGGTATAGAATAGCATAGAGCAGAGGTGCCAACCTGGGAGTCGCGAGCCACATGCCGCTCTTTGAAGAATTATTTGTGACTTTCAATATATATATAAAGATTTCACTTAAACACGTAAAATAACAATCAATGATCAAACCACTATATGAAATGGGAAAACAAATCTAAGACAAGATCAGTTGGATTTTTGACTCTGACGAAGACCGCTTGTTACGGCTGAAAGATCTTAAGTCTTGTTTTCCCATTTTCATATTGTGGTTTGATCATTAGAGGTTTATGGCTACAAATTTAAATGTTCTAATGAATTAAGATAATATGTTAGAAGAATGAAATTGTTAAATGTAAAAAGTTAGCCTCAATCAAACATGTATTTCTGATGCATTCATAGTGTGATGGATAGTTGTCGAACAAGTGTTTGACTGATCAAACAAAACCTTAGTTGGTTGTCAACGAGTTTATTTTGTTTACTTTATAGTAAAGTTGAGTTTAGGTCACTCCAGATGTTTTATGTTAGTTTTTATTCCTGTTGGAGTTTAATATATTATAGGTAAGGCAGGACAGCGTCTTTTGGGTTAGTTATTGTATTTATAATTAAATACCAAATTAAGGCTAGCTAAAGATAAGACGACATTGACTGACTGTGAAGTTGGCCAGGTCAGCTAGTTCTTATTATGAGTATGATAGATGTACACATGAGTAGGAGAGCTAGCTTAAAGCGCATGTCACTCGCTTTACAATACTTACTACTTACTGTAACAATGGACAAAGACATGTTGACTTGGTTTCTGCTTCAGGAACATCAGCCTCCGCTCCATTGGCGGCAGGACTGTGCGCCTTGGCCCTGGAGGCCAATCCAGACCTGACGTGGCGTGACATGCAGCACATCGTCGTGATGGCCAGCAACCCGCAGCCTCTTCTCAAGGAGAATGGATGGATCACCAACGGCGTCAACAGAAGAGGTCTGTAACTCATACACCTTATATCACCTGCTCTTTCATTCTTTTAACCTTTTAACCTTTACCATTTAACCTTTTATATATATATATATTAACTATAATATATATTAATATTAATATTAAACACTTACTGGATCAATTTCAAACCGAAGTTCATCATGAGGAAGAGAGAAGAAGGGAAGAAGAAGAGGTCGTGCGTTCTAGAGTGTGGGTGGAAGGCGACTCCCCACCACTTCTTCCTTTCTACTCTCTTCCTCATGACGGACTTTGCTTCGAAATATCCATTAGTACATGTTCTCATTTTTAAGTGTCTTTTTTTTATTTATCTGTCCGGTTTTTAATAATTTCATTTATATATATATATATAAAGATTTCACATAAACACGTGAAATAACAATCAATGATCAAACCACAATAAGAAATGGGAAAACAAGACTAAGATCTTACAACCGTAAGAAGCGGTCTTCGTCAGAGTCTGACCGCTTGTTACGGTTGAAAGATCTTAGTCTTGTTTTCCCATTTCTTATTGTGGTTTGATCATATACTTTAAAAACTTTGAGAACACTATATAATTCTGCGTTTGGGCATGCTTTTGTTTGTTTGAACACCGGGCACGCTTTCTCTATTATACTGGTTTAGCAGCGAATAGTTATTGAGGGATAAAGCGACTTGTTATGTAGCCCTACACGTTTAAAATAGTGAATGAGAATCTTTCCTGTACAGATGTGGTATACATTGGGACCGCTACATTATTAATACACTCTTAAGTTGTTAATTATGATGCAGGGATTTTTTTAAGACTACAATATTATACCTATTTGCATGTACATCCTTGTGTACTTCATTGTCTTTAAAAGACTGTATGTTTGATTAATTCCCATTTCTCTAATGAAATATTTAGAGTTGTGGCCTCAATCCGAACATATAACCCTCAGCACGCTCTACCTGTTAGCCTATATCTCAGCCTTAACATATGAATTGCAGTAACTTGAGTTAAACCATTTTGACAGATTCATGATTACATCATAATTAAAATCATATTAAAGTTATAAAATACATAATGTTATAAACGTCAATAATTATTTCATTAAATAATTAAACAAAACTAAAGTTTATTGGGACTTGGTCAGTTCTTCAGGTTCAAATTAAACTCTCATTGCCAACGTTTCGGTTTTTATTTAAAACCTTTTTCATAGGCCTACAAAAACAGAGGGAATAGTAAGAAATAATTCAATCATTCAAAAATCAAACATACATAAAAGTGCAATTAGTTACAATTAAGAAATTACAATAGAAATGTTGACAATAGGTTAGTGAGAAAACTTACAGAAGTATAAATTTTGAAACAGAAAACTAAGTATTACATTACAAATTATTTTACAGAGAAAAATAGTCTGTAGATTTCAACTACTGTAGTTTGAATAAACACGTGTCACGTGTTCAGTTCATTTTCAGTTCAGTGACACGTGTCATTCAAACTGCAGTTGTTGAAATCTACATACTATTTTTCTTGGTAAAATAATTTGTAATGTAATACTTAGTTTTCTGTTTCAAAATTTATACTTCTGTAAGTTTTCTCACTAACCTATTGTCAACATTTCTATTGTAATTTCTTAATTGTAACTAATTGCACTTTTATTTAGGTTTGATTTTTGAATGATTGAATTATTTCTTACTATTTTCTCTGTTTTTGTAGGCCTTTGAAAAAGGTTTTAAATAAAAACCGAAACGTTGGCAATGAGAGTTTAATTTGAACCTGAAGAACTGGCCGAGTCCCGATAAACTTTAGTTTTGTTTCTATTCCACAGTTGATACTTTTATTAATATAAATAATTAAAGTTATAAAATAAGTTATAGTGCTAATGAATCAGAGTGAAGTAATAAATACTTGAAATGTAACCTATTATAAGGTTATAAACCATGTTTTAGGCGAAATACAGAAGAATTCTTAATAAGGAAATTTAAAATGAAAGGTGTTGATTGGAGTTGATACACAATTTGAATGATTATAACTGAAGTTTTGAAAAGGGCTTTGATATGTATTAAAGAGTAGAGATAATATTTACCGCGAGGAGCGCTGCCTACGCTATCAGCTGTTGTCGAGCAGTGCAGCCAGTAGGTGAGTGTTTATGCGTCGTATGTAAGCTGCTTTAGTTACAAAGGGAAGCTAATGCCGACTTGCCGTTAGTCATCCGATGAGATTGCAGTTTTGTAAGCATGACTTTCACTTTTATTTTGTCATCGACATTTTTTAACAAAAGAATTAAAAATAGGTTTAAAAATTAAATTAAATAATTTAAAATACAGTATGGCGTCCTTTTGATAACTCCTAATTACCAACTGTCGATAGTTCGTGTGCCGTATTATAACGATTATGCAATGGCGTCATGAAGTTAATGAATTGATTCCATTCTGCAGAAAATATACTGGCATTAATAGTTAGTTGTATTATTTCATCATGCAGGTGAATAGTTGTTTTGTAAAGTCTTTAATAGATTATAAAAGAACAATTTTATAATCTACAACATCAAGGAACTTAAGTTATGAATGTCTGATATTAACTTCAATACTTAACTGTATTACCTCCAGTTGCACAAGATATTGTTAATCATAATTTAGCCATATTAATGACTGATTTAATCTTTAGTGTTGGTTTCATTAATCAGTAAGTTAATGTGATTTCAGTATTCGTAAAAGTATTGAAGATGAATTCCATAAGGAATAGTATCATGGGAGACAAATATTTTAAGGGTATATGACTTGAGGTTATATAAGTAACCTCATATGGTGAAGGTTAAATCACTACTGGCTTATTGGGCTGAATATTTTTCGGAAATTTCATTAGACATAACTACTTTTTTTGTGATTAATATTGTATTAAACAATACTATTATGAAGTCTTAGTTTAATATACGTTTGTTTTGTTTCCTACTTTTCTTCTTTTTAAAAAAGGAATCAGTTTTTCTTAAATTCACTGTCCATGAAATACCCAATGGAGCTTCAAGATTAGAATTAGTAATAATACATTCCGTCATACCTCGTAAAGTCTCGTAGAGACTTTATTACTAATAAAGGAATGTATTATTACTAATTCTAATATTACTAACCTCAGTGGAACTAACCCATTAACTATATTTCAAGATTAGACACTATCGTAATGACTATCACTTTTCCGATAGAAAGCAATTAATCATTCTCAATTAATTGTTTCATATTTTTAGTATATTTAAGAGAACAATTCACTAAATTTCTGAACTCATATTGAAAAGAGTGTAAAGGGGCTTCTTTTCAAATTTTGGTTGACATTAATTCTGTTATACTAATTCTTAAAAAAAATGTTAATAACGATTGAAATATGTAAAATTAACATTCTTTCAATAAAATGAATTATACATTTTATAGTACATGGACTGTATTTGTAACAAAACTGAAATGTCAGTATTCATACATAAATAGTAACATTGTATAATTTATTGAAAGTCTATCACTTGGGATAATAGTCTACTTGATAATCTGAAGATCTTTTCTGAATTTATTTCTTCGGTTGTTATAGAATACATGTATAATTTCAAAGCCTTAAATCGAACTATGTAACTTACTGCAGGGAGTTATTTTGAATACAAAATTACTGTAATTATATTTTTCTTTAATCCATAAAATAGTATTCCTTGATATGTGGCTTGATGGATCAATTTTTGTCTAGTAATTAGATTTCTACTGATTAGATTTGATTATAAAATAATCACAAACGTTATGAGTAATAATCTACAAGGTTTGAAATCTTTTAGCTTTGTTATTAGTCAAAAATGTTTTCCCTGTTTAAATAACCGTAATTGATTTTACAGTTTTTTGAGGCTTCTTGATTGATTATAGTCAGGAATAATTTGTAATAATATTCTGTTCTTATTTCATGGGAAGATGTTAATAAGTTATGAATTAACATATTATTATTATTATTATTATTATTATTATTATTATTATTATTATTATATCTTATTAACATCATCGGTTATTATTGAGGTTTCAACCTCATTATTCAAACCAGTTGTTATTCAGATTCTCAATTTTATTTAAAATAATTTCTAATGGCAAACCTTAAGTTTTTCTGTTTAATAATTTTATACTTCTATAAGTCCTCTTACGTGTTTGTTGTTGAAATTCGTATTGTATGTTCATTTTTTTTCCTGCCCTTTAGTTTGTTTTTGGTATTGTGCCTTGTATTTCCTCTGTTTTTGTAGGGCTATGAAAACGGATTTAAATAAAAACCGCAACATTGGCGGCATTGGGTGTTTAATTTAAACCTGAACAACTAACCGAGTCCTGATAAATTTTATTTTGCTTATTATAAATACATATGAAGAGAATAAAGTATCGGGATGATTGGGATTATTAACGTTTCTCCAAATTTATATTTTTTTCATCGACGTTTCAATTTTTATGTAAAATATTTTACATAGGTCTACAAAAAAGGTGGAAAAAGAATTGATCATACATCAACGGCTGAAAAATCCTTTGTTTATATATACAAACGTTTCAGAGTACTAACTACAGGTATACAGTAAATAAAAAAACATAGTCTCGGTTTAACCGTCATCAACAGAGAAGAGATAGGGTCTCGAACCGTCGCTTTGCATGTGCGCTTGGTATCCCTTTTCTTCTCTTGATGACTGCTAAACCGAAAATTAGAGACTAAATGGTGTACTGATCTATTTACTGTGCCCCTATAGTTTGTACTCTGAAAAGTTTATATATATATATAATATATATATATATATATACAGGTTTGATTAAATAATACGCCATATTTACGGTTGATTTGTTTCCTTGTGTATTTCTCAAGGGATCTGAATAATCTTCTTGTACAAACATCTAAATTGAATAGAACATTTCCAATGGTTCCATTGTCTTTACATCTTGCATTTCCACTAATTTTACTATTGTTACAACAGTCACAACTAGTACTATTACTATTACTAGTAATTATTATTACTATTACTAGTATTACTAGTACTATTATTAGTAATAGTAATAGTACTAGTTGTGACTGTTGTAACAATAGTAAAATTAGTGGAAATGCAAGATGTAAAGACAATGGAACCATTGGAAATGTTCTATTCAATTTAGATGTTTGTACAAGAAGATTATTCAGATCCCTTGAGAAATACACAAGGAAACTAATCAACCGTAAATATGGCGTATTATTTAATCAAACCTGTATAAATGAAGGACTGCTTCCTAAATATACTAATATATATATATATATATGATACAATTTTTTTGAGGGTTGAGGTCTAATAATTTTAAACTAGTCCTTTTGCCGACGTTTTGACATATATTTATGTCATCTTAAGGGCTGCAACATGTTTGTTTTACAATTAGCACTACTATTACTACTATTTTGGTTATTTATTACATTTTAATATGTACAGTAACAGAGAGGTATTGATTGATAAATCAGTTATTTCGACTATGGATTTTTTACGTTGACATGAGGATATTATTATAATTATTCTATTGCTTTTACAATTATTTCATAAGTATAGAGATCACTATTTGATTTCCTTGGAAATCTCTTTCTGTTGCAGCATACCTTAATTTACTCTGTTACATGATTAACACATGCAGGCTACTATTTGTTTGTTTGGAGGTTTCTTTACGGTTATGTTCTCTTTTGCTTGTTGAGTATCCATTGGTTTTTTTATTTATTATTTATTTATTTTTTATTATGATTATTTTTTTATTTTACTGGGCCTGCCTAATTTTCATGTGTTTAGTCCCTATGTTTTGTTTTCTTGTATTGTGTAAAAATGTTTGTGTAAATTTGGCTAAATTTTTCTATGTCAGTTCTAGAGTTGCAAGTGTTTTTAGTTTGTCCAATGTGTATTATTTCTTTTACTAGCCTCTTTCGGGTAGTTTTTCTTTGTCACTATAAGTTGGTTATGAAAGTCAAAGTTATGTTTTTGTGTGTTGGCATGTTTAGCTAGGGCTCATGTTATTTTTGTCCTGTAATGTCTGATTTATGCTGTGAAATCTTGTTTGCTAAGTATTGGCTAGTTTGCCCTATATATTTTGTATCACAGTCGTTGCAGTTAATTTGATAGACTATATTGCTGTTCTGTAATGTAGAAGTAGTAGATTTGAGTTTAGAGAAAACTATACTATTTAGTGTTTTCTTGTTTTTGTGTGCAATTTTGCAATGTATAGTGTCTTAACGTTTTTTTTAATCTTTCCGAGAGGTCCTTTTAAATTTAAACTTTTAAAACCTAAACTTAAATCTACAACCTCTACATTACATAACAGTACTTTACAGAACATTACAGAACAAATCGTAAAGAAACCTCCAAACAAACAAATAGTAGCCTGCATGTGTTAATCATGTAACAGAGTAAATTAAGGTATGCTGCAACAGAAACGGATTTCCAAGGTAATCAAATAGTGATCTCTATACTTGTGAAATAATTGTAAAAGCAATAGAATATGTCGAAACGTCGGCAAAAGGACTAGTTTCAAATCATTAGACCTCAACCCTCAAAAAAAAATTACATCATATATATATATATATATATATATATATATATATATATATATATATATATATATACCATGATAAACGAAAAATGGTCCGGCAGGACAGATACACTTAAAATAAACTGTCACTACCGCCATTACGGTGGAAATATTGAAAAGTGAGTCTTTGTTATGTTTCAGTCTATGTGTCACAATTTATTTTAAGTGGTATATATATATATATGCACTTAATAAACAGAAAAACGATTTAATTTTGAACTGTTATATATATATATCATTTTTTTTACCTCGACACATGTATTTTAGTAGACTGGTGGAGGAAACGCCAGAACACAAAGTATCTTAATTTTCAATCTCATCACCCATTGGAACATACAATAAATACCGCGTTAGCATTGAACTCTCAATCAAACTCTCATTGCCGACGTTTTGATTGTATTTAAAATTTTTATCAAAGGCTGCCTACTAAATAGAGGAAAATAAGAAATTTCATACAAACATTTTAAACACAAACAAAAAGAAGTAAATGATGAAAAATTATTTAAAGATTAAAAGAAGGAACATTTTAAGTAAACATAAAAAAGTAGGAATTTTTTGAAATTGATACTATATACTATTTGAATTTACACATATCAGAATATTGGAAAAAGTATCTAGGAAATATAAAAGAATAAAAGTAGGCAAATAATTTAATGAAATATATATATATACCGTTAGTGTATGAATGTTATCAGTATGGTATTCAGGTTGGACCCAGCAAAAGTTTTAGCTTCATGGAGGCGTTGAAGCTAACTGGGGACTATAGTACAGAAGGGGGGGAAGTACAAAAGTTCTTACGACGCAGTGCTGTAGTCGCCCTCAATAAGAATAAATAAAATGGTGATATTCAGTGGTTCTCCTAATATCTACAGGTATTAGCTAGTTAGTTAGTTGTTTGGTAAAGTCTTTTGCCAGCCTTTTCTGCGAGTAGCCAGCCACCTCACATAGAATTGTTTGCTGATAAATTGTTGTTTTGCAGTCAGTCACAAATTCGGATACGGGCTGATGGACGGCGGCAAGATGGTGAGCTTGGCTGAGCAGTGGTCCAGTGTACCTCCGCAGCACATATGCAAGTCCCAGGAGCTCATCGAGGACAGGTAACCAGCGCCGAAGACACGCACTCTAAGCTGTGTTACCAAAGTGGTGTAGTAAGGAGGTGGGGTGGCACCCGTGAGAAAAACATAGAAATAGAAACAATTATAAAAAGCTAACAAAAAGTCTGAACTTTATATCATGCATGGACAACCTTCGACCTGCGGGCCAAATCCATTGCTGCCACTGAAAATTTAACATCATCCCAAGATTTGGGCTATGTAATTCCCAAGATTGAAATAAATATTCCAAGATACATAGCATGTGTAAAATAAAACATTTCTTCACAAAACTCACGTTTATAATGTCCACTTTATTCATTGTCACTGCAGAGAGAGTGACGGTGCTGTTTCTTTGCCTGTCTTCGTCTATCCTCTTTTCGTGTCTTCTATAAACAGTGCCATGTTGGGTTTCTTTTACTAGAAGTTTTTTAGGCTTCCAGGTTAAACAATCTGGTGTATTCTTTGTTATGCACTGTTTTCTGATGCAGGCATTTATAACTTTACCAGCAACAACTACACAATTCTATAAAAACATATTGCTTTAAGTAATCGAATAAGATACAGCAAGATATTTCTGTCCTACTCTATATATTTATAGAAGTTTTTGAAAATTAGCAGAATTGAAACATCAAGATATTGATGATTGTGTATGAAAGACAAGTGTCTCATTGACTAAATGCAAAGTGAACATGTTTAATACGAGTATAAGATGAGTCAGCAAGATGAAGCGATTAAGTTTCTTGTATATTTATTTATTAATAAATTCTGATTCATGAAGTCCAAAGATGTTTTCTTGAGGGTTTTGGTTTACAGAAGTAATACTCCAGTTTATACGCCGACGGTTCACCAAAAATTGTTTATCATTTTCAAGCCTAAAAACAATTTGTTGACGACATAAATAGTGGAAAAAAATAGATACACGGAATATCAACCAAAAGAAAACAAAAACAAGGTAATAATTTCGTAGTTTTTTTCGTCCCAAAATGTTTATATTTTGGTTCTTGTGTTTTTGTTGTCCGTTTGTTTCTTGAATACTGTATTGGAGGTTTCCTCGTAGAATTATTTTGCAATTTTATTTATCTGTTTAAAAATTTTTGTTTTTTTTCATTAATAATTAATAAAAAGTAATTATGTTTCAACACATGTTTTCTATTTAAAAACAATAACACTGGCTATGTTTGTGGTTTTCTTTTACTTTATATGGTGTTGATGATTTAATGTATTGTGTTTTTTGTTTTCTGTTGGTTGATATTCCGTGGATGTATGGTATTTGTTTTCACTTTATGTTGTCAATTTTTAGTCTTGAAAACGCCAAACAATTTTAGGCGAATCGTCGAGGTATAAACAGGCGTGTTTATTATCCTCAAGAAACCCATCTTTGAATTTTAAATATATTATAGTTTGTTTTTTTTTAAATAGTTACTCTTCAATGAGGCTGCATGCTAGTGTTTTCTTTGTTTTGCCTTGAGTGCTGTGAGCTTTGGTATTCAGCAGGATGCTTTGATTTCAGACCGATAGATTCAGGCTACGGCTCTCTGCTGTCCGTATCTGTAGATGCCACTGGTTGTCACGGCACAGTCAACGAAGTCCAGTTCGTCGAACACGTCCAGTGCAAAGTATCCCTTCGCTTTTTACCAAGAGGTAACTATTTTATAAATCCATTACCTCTCCTCTTATACTTACTCAGCCCCTTTTAAATTAACATATACATTTGATTTACCTGCATTTAATATTCCTATTTATTTCATTAATGGAAACTGCCCTTTTTGTTTAACAAATCATTTATTTTTATAAAAACAAATTAAGAACACTGAGATATCAAATTTTTTCAGAAAAACTGGAATATCTTTCAGAGGTTGACTGAAGGGCACAACCAGTAGGTTTCTATTCGTGAAGGGTTCCTTCTCAATTCCAGTTCTCAAGGAATCTTTGGTTTTTTTTTTCTATAAATTATCAATTAGTGTTTTAGGATACCTTAATGATGAGGATATTTGATATATATGTCTAATCAATTTCCTGATTGAGGAAATCTTCACCACACAATTTGAATGCCCGTAAGAACATATTTCTGAACACCGCTTTTTTAACATTAGAAGGATGAAAGGAGAAATAATGAACATAAGAAGGAAGATGAGTAGGTTTCTATAGATACTGTATTTGATTGTTACCAAGGAATTAGTGATGTGTGGTTAACCTCTTGTACGCTAGGATAGAAATTTCAATGGATAAAAAAGCGCAATAACTTTTATTGGGGAGACCCAACGTCTCCAACCGTCTCTGTACCAGTGCGCTTGGTTTTCCTCTCTTATCTCTCCTGAAGACGGTTCAAACCGAAAATTAGAGACTGTAAGTGTGTTCTTTTGATTTCTCTATGTTTCTTTTTCTATATTGAACTATATATATATATATATATATATACACTTTATAGTTGAATAAAGTTCAATGTTCAAACCATAATAAGAAGTGAGAAAAAAGACCAAGATATTTCAACCGTAACAAGCGGTCATCATCAGAGACAAATCCCAATTGAGTCAAGTTATGTACCCAATCGAATGAAATGAAACGATTCTGCAGACTAAAACAAGATTCACAAAAAGAACTCATATAAAAGAAATCACGGGAGTTGGTACCTTTCTTCAGAGCGACTCGCGTGTATCTTCTTGATGACGAGGCAATCGAAATATAGTAGTGAGTTTCTGTGATTTCTTTTATATGAGTCCATTTTGTGAATCTAGTTTGCTTCGTTCGTGGAATCGTTTAATATCGAAGTGAATTTTTGTAATGTTTTGAAGTGTTATCTTTTTATAAAAATTATATATTTAGTTTTATATATGTTTAAAATAAAATTTATAAAGTTTGGATTCAGTGAGTTGTTGAGGCTTAAGTTAAGCTCTCGATGCCGACGTATCGACTTTAATTTACAGTTTGTTTACTCAGTTACAGTTTCAAACCTTGAGCTCCACCGTCATCAGGAGGAAGAGAAAAGGGGAGACACATCGACAGTGGGCAACACTAGTGTCTGTTGATTACTGTCGTTTTGTCGAAGCCCTTTCTTTTCTTTTCCTCCTGATAATGGTGGGGCCCATAGTTAGAGACTATAACTAGGTAAACCTTTTGTGTGTGTGTGTTAATTTAGTTACTTTTTTTAAAGCGTTGTTGTCCGTTTTCGGTTTAGTCAAGAGTATATGTGTATAAATGGTTGGTGATGTTTTAGGTAACCTGAGGCTGGTACTGACCTCTCCTCAGGGCACCCCAAGCACGCTGCTTCAGGAGAGACCGCGAGACGTGGTGTCGTCTAACTTTGACGACTGGCCCTTCTTGTCGGTGCACTACTGGGGCGAGAATCCCCGAGGTCGGTGGACGCTGCAGGTCATCAACGCTGGCAACAGACACGTCAATCAAGCAGGTAAGCTAGCTGACACACGCCAAGCCCAGACATCCAGTATGTCTTCCGGGGGTCAACATGCAGGTATTGATATTCAATGATACTAGATGTTTTCAGGTCAACACAACAGATCAGTCTTTCTGAACGTGTCATGTTTTCATTACTGCATTTCATTGTAAAAATAATTATAAACAAGGTATAAATAATCAGGTACTGTGATTTCTGGTTTATAAACAGATTCTCAACTGTCCCGATTGCTACAAGGTAGATAGTGGAAAGGAAGACGCCTGGTTACTTATTATTTGCTAAAAAATAACAACTCTTTCATGTCTATCTGTTAAGTAATCAACTCGGGTCAAATTTAATCCTCATTACCTATATTGGTCTGCCGTGTGTAGACGGCAGACCAATTTGTTAGCACCCCTACTAACAAAATCACAACCCTTAGAAGTCAATTCATCTTTATTCTAGAACAGTTTATAGACATTCAAAGTCAATTAATTTTTATTCTAGAATCGTTTCTAGACGATTGACCCTCAAAGGTAATTACTCTCTCTATTGCACCCTATATCTATATCTATACATTTTCGATGAAAATACCATCCAAAACGGACAAATAAAGTTCAATATCGACTAAGAAACATAGATAAATTAAAAACACACACTTACAGCCTCTAATTTTCTGTTTGACCCGTCTTCAGGAGAGATAAGAGAGGGGAACCAACAATGTTGCTACACACGCGCACGGTCACAGAGAATAAGGTAGTCAAGAATCAATTTAAGATTAAATTAGGAAATATGAAAAAATAATAAATAAATAAAAGATAAACTGAGGAATGAACAGAGGAAATGGTACATAAAGAAAAGTTACGGACTTCTATATAAATAAAATAATGATTTTGTCTGTACATTGCTTAGAACTGACTCAATTCAAGTTTTCTTTACGTTTCATACATTGGAAAAACCGAATCCACCCTTAGAAAAATTTCTGTCGGTTTGTCTGTTTGTCCGCAAAACTTTGTCACAAGTAAACTCAGCTACCATAAGACATATAAAGCTGAAACTTTTACAGTAGATTTGGGTAGGTCTAACTTAAAATATAGGCTCTGAATTATTTGGAAATTCAACGTAGAAGTGAAGTTATGGACGTTTAAAGCAAAAACCTTTGTCACAAGTAAACTCAGCCACCATAAGACATGGCGAGCTGAAACTTTGACACTGGATTTGTGTATGCCTAACTTAAAATATGGGCTCTAAATAGATTCATAATTAAATACAGAAACGAAGTTATAGGGCATTAAGCGTATTTTCCTAACTTCACAGACAAGTTTGTTTTGAAAATACACAGGTGTGGCAAGTAGGTATTGTTAGTTGATTTTAATTTCATTGGAGCATATGAATATATTGCGTATTTGACATCTTTGAAAAAGTGTTTCCCAGAGTTGAGGATGTACAATCTATTACGAATAAATAGTTTTGTAAACGAGCAATTCTCAACTCTTAATACGAACAGGCAGGAAAAATCAACAAACAAGTTCTTACGCTATATCATACCGAGGAAAGACCTTACAAGTCAGTAAAGAGATTGGATTAGTAATGAAGAAGCAGTTCATTATCTAATTGAATTTCTTTACCTGAATTCATTTCTCCTGGACTGCCTGCTCATGAGTAAAAACTTAAAGTAGGAGAACCAATCATGCTGCAATTTAGTAGCAGTAACAAATTTCATGTTACGAAACATGAGTGCCCCAAAACTGTGCAACGGGACACGACTCTGAGTTCGTGCTCTACACAGATATGCCATAGAGGCGGACATAATGACTGGATGTGGTATACGGGAGTCTGTGTGTATACCACACATACCATTGATTCCGAGCCACTGTCTGTTTACGTTGAAATGATTGCAAAGTCCGGTCAGAGTCTATTTCGCAATGACGTTAACTAAGTCGCAAAGGGAGATTTCATCTAACGCAGGAATACAAGGTAGTGAAACCAAGTTTTTCTCACATGGTCAAATGTAGTTTACTTGCTCAAGGGTCTACCATGAATCTGAAGGACAGACAGCTAATGTAGTGTATTTAGAGGCATTTGTTTAACACTGTAGTAATAATGGTATTTTCTACTGTTCTATAATTTCTAATGACATTTTGGAATACCAAAAATGACGGAACTTCTGATTCCGTCAAAGACGGTACGTTTGCTATGTATTATATATAACTATAAACTTTTTTTTAATTTAATATTTGCTTAATAAATACACTGGTAATAATGTAAGGTATGGGACCAGAGTAGCCCAGTGGCTTGCGTGATCGCCGATGACAGTAGTGCAAATGTATTATAAATAAATGTAACAAACAAATATTTATTTGAATTTAAAATGTGGATAATATAAAAAATGGTAATAAAGTAAAGGGATCTAGCCAGGGTAGCCAGTAGCTTGCTTGCTCGCCGATGACAGTAGTGCAATTGTATTATAAATAAATACAACAAAAATATTTTTTTTAATTTATTATTTGCGTAATATAAACACTGGTAATAAAGTAAGGTATGGAACCAGAGTAGCCCAGTGGCTTGCGTGCTAGCTTTTGACTGGGAGCACGTTAATTAGAACTTACTCATTTCAAGTTTTCTTTGCGTTTCATACTTCACTGTAGCCACATGTACCCTTAGAATAATTTCTGTCTGTCGGTTTGTCCACAAAATATTGCCACCATAAGACATATAAAGCTGAAACATTGATTGTAGATTTGTGTATGTCTAACTTAAAATCTAATCTTTGTATACAGAGGCATTTGTTTAGCACTGTACTAATAATGGTATTTTCTACTATTCTATAACTTCTAATTGTAGTATTAGTACAATACTATAATTGATATTTTGGAATACCAAGTATAATAGAATTTTTGATTCCGTCAAAGACGGGTACGTTTGCTAGTCTTTAATAAAAAGTGGACTAAAATAAAACATAAAATAATGAAATAATAAAAGATAAAAATTGTATTCGAGAATAAAAGATGGCATGAATCCTAAATACAATGGCAAGGAACTAATTAAATGAAGCATTGTCTCTTTAGATTAAGACCAGGTGCACTAGGCTCATTTAGCAACCAAATATGAACGACTTCGGAAGCTCGTAGTGAGATCTTTGCTTTCAGAGGGGATGTGTCGCAGAATCTCCAACCTGTATCACTCATGTTTTATTTATTTATTTTTTAATATTTCCTAATTTAATTATAAATTGATTCTTGTCTACCTTATTCTCTGTGACCGGGGGCGTGTGTGGCAACATTGTTGGTTTCCCTCTCTTATCTCTCCTGAATACGGGTCAAACTGAAAATTAGAGGCTGTAAGTGTGTGTTTTTAATTTCTCTATGTTTCTTGGTCTATATTGAACTTTATTTGTCCGCTTCGGATCGTATTTTCATAAAAAATGTATAGATATAGTTATAGGGTGCAATCGAGAGAGTAATTACCTTTGAGATCAAAAGTCTAGAAACGATTCTAGAATAAAGATAAATTTCTTTAGAAACAAAATTTTCTATTTTTTTGTTTTTTTTTTTTTTAGTGTATATGGATTTATTCTGTGTTTCTTGTGAATCATGAAACCGAATAATACTTATACCCATAAGTAGAAGTGGTCAAAATGTTATTCATATTTAGGATGAATCACAAGTCAGTTTTTGGAGCTATCTGATTTCCACATTTCCTGCTATTGCAAAACTAGCACTTCACATAATGCTGCCATTTCCCACTACCTACTTATGTGAAACCATAAAAACTAAATACCAAAGTAGACTTAATGCTCGGTCTGACTTGAGAATCAAACTTTTAACTATAAAACCAAAAATGATTACAAAATAAACTTTGTGTTAAAGTTGCTAATAATTTTGTTTCATGTGTTATGTACTTGTGGAAGATTAGGAAATTAAAATCTTTTAGTTTTGAATTTTTCTTCGAAAAATACGCATAGCAGTAATATTACTTCTTGTTTTTAAACATATTTAGTATTTATATAGGCATATGCAAATATTTATATTATGATTGTATAAAATCATTAGAATCTGGGGTTCCTGGGAAAGTTAGTGAAGCAAAAAGGGTTTCGCGTCGAAAAAAGTTTGAAAAACTGTGGTGTAGACGATTGAGCATTTTTGTTGGATGCAAGTTGTGAGTGAGGTGTTTGCCTGTTCAGGTATATTGAGAAAGTGGCAGCTGATCTTCTACGGCACCGCCACCAACCCCGTCAGACTGCGGAGTGAAAGCACCAACCCTTTCACCTTCCCCGCCCCCTCGCTTCCCTTCTTTCCCTCGGTCACGTCGCAGGACATCTTCTCTCAGTCTACCTTCAGAGACCTGCCTACACTCTTCGCAGCTGCTGGCACTCAAGAGCAGGTCAGATGTGTACTATTTCACCAAAGCATTACATATTTCTCTTATTAATCTATTTTCTAAGATGTTTAATTTATAATGAAACATTTCAAAACTCCGTATTGTTTTATTATCTTTCAAACTTTCCTTCTTCATTTCCCACTATATCTTTCCTTTTATAAGTTAAAAATAATATAATAACTTTTATATAGCTTTATATATAAAAAGATTTCACATAAACACGTGAAATAACAATTAATGATCAAACCACAATATGAAATGGGAAAACAAGACTAAGATCTTTCAACCGTAACAAGCGGTCTTCGTCAGAGTCAAAAACCCAACTGAAACACTAGATGCAGAAAACATCTGTTGAGGGGTTGAAAAGAGTGGGAGGTTTCTCAACCCCTTACCAGATGTTTTCTGCATCTAGTGTTTCAGTTGGTTTTTGACTCTGACGAAGACCGCTTGTTACGGTTGAAAGATCTTAGTCTTGTTTTCCCATTTAATATTGTGGTTTGATCATTGATTGTTATTTCACGTGTTTATGTGAAATCTTTTTATATAAAGCAATATAAAAGTTATTATATTATTTTTAACCTTACTCTCTTTTAACTCTTTCATTTCACGTTAATTTCTCTACTATTTTTTTCTTTTCTTTCCAAATTACTTTACCTCTCTTTGTTTTAAACAAGAACTATAATACTCTTCTTTTTTTGCTTTTTATTTTATTGATTTTATCTAAAGTGTCACTTGGACAGATCCTTTTCCAGTTGAACCTTGTTAGCAGGGGATGCTAATTCGTATTATTGAATTGTATCAGTCTTGAAGATCGTGAAACTGCGGTTCACTTTAATGATACATGTTTGAAAGATCTACTGCCTATTTATACCAATTTATAATTAGCACACCTACTTGGTCTGTGTTATTATTGTTAAGACCCAGATATGCTTGTCATTATGCTTCTACTAGATACGGTGCAAAAAATATGTAATAAAAAAAAAGATTAATATATGAGTAAGGTTTAAAATTAGTTATAGAAGCATCATGACGACCAAACAACCTGAAACGTTTTTGTAAGTCTTCTGCGCGTGAATGGTGGTCTAGACCAGAGGTTTCCAAAGTGGGTTCCTTAAAGGACTGTCTGGGGTTCCGTGAAAAACATTTAGAAAAAACATTTTTCTATTTTTTTTTTTTTTTTTTTTGAGTAGTTATGAATTTATTCTGTGTTTTTTGTGAATCATGAAACCGAATAATACTTAAACACATAAGTAGAAGTGGTCAAAATTTTATTCATATTTAGGATGAATCACTAGTCAGTTTTTGGAACTATCTGATTCCCGAATTTCCTGCTATTGCAAAAGTAGCACTTCACACATTGCTGCCATTTCTCACTGCCGACTTATGTGAAACTGGGTTTCCCCTTTAAACTGCCATAGAAACCAAATACCGAAGTAGACTTAATGCTGGGGCTAACTTGAGAATCAAACTCTCTACTATAAAGCCAAAAATGATTTCAAAACAAACTCTGTGTTAAAATTGCTAGTAATTCTGTTTTAGGTGTTATGCACTTGTAGAAAATATGAAAATTAAAATCTTTCCGTTTTGAATTTTTTATTCGTAAAATACACATTGCAGTAATATTACTTCTTTATTGTTTTCAAACATACTATTTATATAGGCATATAAAAATATTTACATGATGATTGTATAAAATCATTAGAATCTGGGGTTCCAGGGAAAGCTACTAAAGCAAAAAGGGTTCCGCGTCGAAAAAAGTTTGAGAAACTCTGGTCTAGACCATTGATACTGAACCAGTGTAGCACCAAACTTTACCGATCCATACCGTAAAATAGCGGAGGAGAGTTTTGAAAATGCATTTTGCTGCCTAAGTATGTATCGAGTAGAAATATAAAAAAAGCAAAACATGGGTAAAGCTTGTCTACATTCAAAGAATTTCGGTAACTATGATGAATGCGGACCTGATATAAGTGTTATCGCGGTGTAGTCGTAGCATAATAGTATGCTTTATGCTAAGTATTGGTCCTACAACGTAGAAATCTTCGGACTCACCAGCCTACCGCCACTGAACGAGTGTGTTTCCAATGCTGTTCGTGCACGAGCGGGGGTACATGCAAAGGATTGAAATAACAAACCTGATATGTTATTCTCGTAAATAATTTTGTTGACTCATTTTCTGCATATATTTACATAATCGCGACTGACTTTGGATGAATAAACATTTTATTTCCTTTGCAATGCTATTTTACTTTATACTCCATTGGCAATTATTATCGTCAGTTATTTTATGCCATCAAATTTCCCACACTTTCCGCCCCTAGAACAGCACTAAAAGGTAAAAGCCTTATCACTTTGAGTCTCCTATTTTCAGCTCACCTACTTTCTCGTTCTTCCCTCCTCCTGATGGAGGGGTCGAATAGAAAATAACGGTCTGTAAGTGCGGGTCTTTCAAGTTATTTCTCAACTGTTTGGTCAGTTAAAGTGCATTATAATATAATGCTCGTAATTTTTGTGTATTCCATACTATATTATTTCCATACCTGTGTACAATGTGTGTCACCTTATATCAGTCTAACAAACACTTTCTCTTCTTCAAGCAGCATGAAGTGTGAAGTTTACCCACAATCTTTATAAACAGATACTTAATTCAAAATGAACATTTTGTGTCACCGGTCACAAAATAATTATTTTTCCTTATGAAATGTGTTATTTTTGTAAGTAAAGTACAGTACACGTTACTTTACGTTCACCCCCTCCTCTCATCTGTTTCAGAAAACCTACGTAAAACTCAACGAAGTAGGGAAGAGGCCTCTTGTCGATCAGCTACCGCCTCTTGATCACAATGAGTAAGTCACTTTGAGTGTAAACCATTCCTTATTACCTTATGACGTTTTTATATAGTATATTTACTGCAATATGGTATTGCAAATATCTATATTACTACAGTGTATATATTACTGTAAAATGTAGTGTACTATACTATACTATCGTACAAATATACCATAACTATAACCAAAACTAAAATTTATGGGAACTCGGTCAGTTCTTGATTCATTTATCGGGAACTGACCGAGTCCCGATAAACTTTAGTTTTGTTTCTATTCCACAGCCGATACTTTTATCAATATTTATAACTATAACAATGGTTTGTGGTATAGTATGTTAAATGTATTACGGTGGTATCCGACTTACGACCTGTTTTGATATTAAAACGTGTACCCAGCCTTTCGGCCATATCACGGATAATAGCAGAACAGATCGATGCTTTTTAGCGTGAAAGCTCTTTCGCCGCATCTCGGGGGCACCAAGGCCTATCAACGATAGGACCACTATCAGCTCCCGAGATACGCCCGAGGTGGACCGCACGGAGGCGAGCTTCCACGACATCCGACTTACGACCGGGTTCAGTTCCGACGACCCGTCGTAAACCAGGGTTTGGTCGTAAGTCAGATCCCATACAAAATGGCGGACACTATGGTTGTACTCAGTCTCTTACAGTTATTAATGAAACACAGTTTATTAAGATGAGATTCTCCCATTTGTTGTTAGGTAATAAGTTCAAGTTGTACAGAATATTTTAAACCTGAGTTCTCTATTTGATAACGAATGGCAGATAAGGGTATTTGAAGTGTCAAGCCATTAGAAAGGGATGCTGTTAAATATACATCGCGAAAGAACCCAATATAGACTGTCTAGTTGACGGATTTACGAGAAAGAGACGGTAATCATTTAAACTAGTAAACCAGCTTAGACAGTGGTGGTGTAGCAGAGGTCGGCATGTGCCAGGGAGGTATTCTGAGGGGTTGAAAATTAAAATAATAAAAAAATCTCAACATTTAAGGCTGTAAATTCTTTTTATGTTTTATCTGCGTAATAACTGTTTTTAACCAGTTTACAACTCTAATATTTGCAAATTAAAAATAAATGTATTTTAAATTGTTCAAAATTAGTTTTTTTAGTGGAGGTTAAAAATTATATTTATTTGAAAAATCAGTTAATTCTTAAAAAAAAAATTATGTTTTGAATTATACGTTTTTGTTTTGAATTTTTTTTCTTTTCAAAAAAAAAAAAAAAATTTTGATAAGCGCTGGATGGGGGGGGGGGGGGTAGTTACATTCCACTGGACTTCTATAATTTACTTTACAATATACTCTAGTATAGTATACTTGTAGTATAGTATTTTATTTGTTAATAAGTAGTTAATTGTTTAAGTTATTTTGGCTTAAAATAGTTTATAGTTGAATTATTTTTAACTGGAGCTTTTTGATGAAACATTTCAGAATTGATTTGAAAATACAAGATTGTGAGTCAGATGTTCCTGACTGAATCAAGTTATGCCAGAAAGAGGCGAACAAACGGACCGAGTTTATCAAACTGCAGACATATGTAAGGCTTGAACAGAGTGATTTGTTAGTAGTATTACGGTACGAGGCACATGAGCCTCGATGATTTATCGAGGTAAATCACCTTCGATGAAAATACGATCCGAAATGGACAAATACAGTTCAGTGTACATAAAGAAACATAGAGAAATTAAAAACACACACTTACAGTCTCTAATTTTTGGTTGAACCGTCTTCAGGAGAGATAAGAGAGGGAAACCTAGCGCACTGGTATAGAGACAGTTGGAGACCAACAATGTTGCCACATACGCGCCCGGTCACAGAGAATAAGGTAGACAAGAATCAATTTAAATTAAAATAGGAATATGAAAAATAATAGTAAACACAAAAACTGAGGAATGAACAGAAAAAATGATACATAAATAAAAATTAATCCATAATTCTTAATTTTTAATTTTTATTTATGTATCATTTCTTCTGTTCATCCCTCAGTTTTTATTATTTTATTTGTTTTTGTGTTTACTATTATTTTTCATATTCCTATTTTAATTTAATCTCAAATTGATTCTTGTCTACCTTATTCTCTGTGACCGGGCGCGTATGTGGCAACATTGTTGGTCTCCAACCGTCTCTGTACCAGTGCGCTTGGTTTCCCTCTTATCTTATCTCTCCTGAAGATGGTTCAACCGAAAATTAGAGACTGTAATTGTGTGTTTTTAATTTCTCTGTTTCTTTATCTACATTGAACTCTATATATATATATATATATATATATATATATATATATATATATATATATATATATATATATATAAATGAAAAAAGACAACAAATAGAAGAAGCGAGAAAACTTACTGGGTCGATATTTCGAACTGAAGTTCGTCGTCAGGGAGAAGAAGGGAAGAAGAAGGGAAGAGGAAGAGGCACGTGCGTCCACTCGTACAAGCAGAGGGCTACTGGGGGCTCCAGGCGGCGGTCACCAGTTGTAGTATCTCGAGGCGCTGCAGGCTAATCCCCGTGAACGACACCATTCCACCACGAGCGAACACGCGTACCGTATAAGTCGGAAAAAGGTAGAAAGGAGGACAGAAGTGGCGAAGAGGAAGAGGAGAAAGAGAGTGAGGGAAAAAAATATATATATAAATAGCAATAAATTTAAAAAAAAAAAAAAAATAAAAAAATAAAATAAAAAAAAAAACACACAACTTTAACGTTTGAGATTGAGGCCAGGTGGGGAGCGGGCATTAAGTAGCCAAATGTGAGCCTCCTCAGAGGCTCTCAAAGTTAACCTTTCTCATCTTTTGCAACTACTTTGAGAATTTGTACTGTGAAGCAGTCATTAAAATTAAGGCCATGGCTATTCGCGTGGATAGCAACAGGCAGGTTGCTGCGTCGTCTGACTGAATCTCTGTGTCCAGTCATGCGGATGCTAAGCATGTTGGAGGAAAGGCCAACATAGAAAGCACCGCACTGGACACATTCCAAGCGATAGACGCAGTTAGTGCTGGTGCACGAGGTGTTGGGGGGGACTTGAAAACTATTGCTGAGATTGGAGAAGAGAGGTTCAGGGTTAATGATGGGGCAGGTGAGGCAGCGGGGTCGGCCACATCGTTGAGTACCTCCGCGATCACCTACAAGCCTGGGGGTGTGGTCAGTTCTATGGGAGAAAAGGTTGCCTAAGTTGCGGGGCTTTTTGAAGGAGAGACGGGGGATGTGTTGAAAGACAGACGAGATTGAGGAAGAAGAAGAGAGCAGATGAAAAATTTCTTTTATGGCTGTCCTGAGTTTGTGGACGCCTGGAAAGAATGTAGTGATGAGGAGAGGAGATGGAGTTGGGGTTTTAGGCTGGGGTTGGTAGTTGGTGGTGGGAGGTATCAGGCGTCTGTCAACAAACCTGGGAGAGTAGCCCCGTTCAATGAACTTCTTTCTGAGTTTGTCGACATGGAGCTGTCGTTGTTGGAGGCTATTGCAAATGCGATTAATGCGGATAGAGAGGGAGCGAGGTAGAGACTTTTTTACATGGGGAGGATGACAGCTATTGACGTGGAGGTATTGCTGAGCGTTGGTGGGTTTGGTGTGAACAGATTTGGCTCACATTTGGCTACTTAATGCCCGCTCCCCACCTGGCCTCAATCTCAAACGTTAAAGTTGTGTTTTTTTTTTTTTATTTTATTTTTTTATTTTTATTTTTTTTTTTTAAATTTATTGCTATTTATATATATATTTTTTTCCCTCACTCTCTTTCTCGTCTTCCTCTTCGCCACTTCTGTCCTCCTTTCTACCTTTTTCCGACTTATACGGTACGCGTGTTCGCTCGTGGTGGAATGGTGTCGTTCACGGGGGATTAGCCTGCAGCGCCTCGAGATACTACAACTGGTGACCGCCGCCTGGAGCCCCCAGTAGCCCTCTGCTTGTACGAGTGGACGCACGTGCCTCTTCCTCTTCCCTTCTTCTTCCCTTCTTCTCCCTGACGACGAACTTCAGTTCGAAATATCGACCCAGTAAGTTTTCTCGCTTCTTCTATTTGTTGTCTTTTTTCATTTATATATCTGTCCGGTTTGGACCGTTTTAATATTTTGATTTATATATATATATATATATATATATATATATGTATATAGGTGTGTTCTCTAATCGGGATTCGGTCAATTTTCTAGGATAAAAAACCAAACTCTCGTTGCCGACGTTTCGGTTTTATTTAAAACCTTTTTCATAGGCATCTTCTCCATACACTCTTCTTTTATTCTCATAGAAACCCATATTTCTTCTTATATAAACCCATATATATATATATCGGGAGCAGACCTTTGTTTATGCATCTTGTTAATTTCATTATGTATGCCTATTTTTAATTTCACAACTTTTCTAAAGTGGAGAAAGTGTATTAGAGAAATCGAGAGATTCAGTAGAAAAGTTGTGAAATTAAAAATAAGCATACAATTTAACAAGATATAAATATATATATTATTAAAAATTATGCCAATTTTAACTTTTGTTCTTTTCCGAGTTAATTTTTCAAGTTTTATCACTATGGATTTCCACCTTTCTGGTAAAATATAAAGTAATTCACCAAAAGATTTATTCTTGACTTCCATTTTATTCACTAACAAGTTTTAACCATAACAAACAAATTAACATTACATACAAATTATATACGACGTTTCGGTCAGCTCTGACCATCTTCAGGCACTAATAACTAAATCATAACAGAACTCAAATACAGAAATAAGAACTATCTAAATTATTAACACAATTATTAACATCCTAACAGAATAAGAAATATTTACATGAATTGAGTGGGAGGTTGCTATTAATTAAAAGTACTAACGAATTTGAAAATAATCAGGGATTGAACTTAATATCCTACGTTCCTGCATGCAGTTTTAATATTCTTGAGAAGCTCGTGGTCTGATTGTTCAGTTTCGGCTTCTTTTCTCTTATGCTGAAATATGTACACTGAATGTGTAGCCTTCTCAGGTCATTTTCTTGATAAAGTAATGTGATATTTTTATTCAATTCTTCCCTGGTTAGCTTGAGGCTATGAGTGCTCTGCGTATGTTCTTTCGGGGCACCTGCAGTCAGGTGCATCAGTCTGTGCATAAGCAGAGCACCCATAGCCTCAAGCTAACCAGGGAAGAATTGAATAAAAATATCACATTACTTTATCAAGAAAATGACCTGAGAAGGCTCATTCATGGTCCATGTCTGACCATGAAGATGGTCAGAGCTGACCGAAACGTCGTATATAATTTATACGTAATGTTAATTTGTTTGTTATGGTTAAAACTTGTTAGTGAATAAAATGGAAGTCAAGAATAAATCTTTTGGTGAATTACTTTATATTTTACCAGAAAGGTGGAAATCCATAGTGAGAAAACTTGAAAAATTAACTCGGAAAAGAACAAAAGTTAAAATTGGCATAATTTTTAATAAAACATGTTTGATTGAAGGTCTGCTCCCAAAACACACATATATATATATATATATATATATATATATATATATAAACTTTAAATTACACAAAGCACGACACAGAAAAGAGAATACAAAGACAACTTACAGAATTCAATATTTCGAACTGTTGTTCGTCATCAGGAGAGTAGACTAGAAGAGAGGACGAAGTGAGAGAGATCTCCCCACGTCGAAGAACGGAGCGCGAATCTCATATATATATATATATATATATATATATATATATATATATATATATATAAATGATCAAACCACAATAAGAAATGGGAAAACAAGACTAAGATTTTCAACCGGAACAAGCGGTCTTCGTCAGAGTCAAAAACCCAACTGAAATGGGAAACCCAAATTTCCCAGTTCTTATTGTGGTTTGATCATTGATTGTTATTTCACGTGTTTATGTGAAATCTTTATTTATATATATATATATATATATATATATATATATATATATATATATATATATATATATAGCAGATTCAGTAATATATCGACCATTTGATTGAATACGTGTGTTCTCTAATCGGGATTCGGCCAATTGTCTAGGGTAAAAAATTAAACTATGGAGAAGATGCCAATGAAAAAGGTTTTAAATAAAACCGAAACGTCGGCACGTGAGTTTGATTTTTTATTCTAGAGTACTGACCGAACCCCGATTAGAGAGAACATACCTATTCTATCAAACGACCGAAATATTATTGAATGTGCTATATATATATATATATATATAATGTAAACAGGAAAACGATCCAAAAGGACAACAAACGTTTCACGATGAATCACAAACATAGAACTGAGAAACAAACACACTGTCTTAATTTTCGGTTGAACTCTCCTGATGACAGTTCAACCGAAAATTAAGACAGTGTGTTTGTTTCTCAGTTCTATGTTTGTGATTCATCGTGAAATGTTATATATATATATTTGAAAATTTGGAGAGCAATCCTTTTATACATGTTTTGTTGAACGACCTTTATACTGTGGCATGCATTTTTAACATCCAGAAATTATTCTACCACCAAAATGAACATTTTGTTTGAAGCAGTTTTAGCCACCTGTCATGTTTATTTTGGTGATAGAATTATTTCTGGATGTTATGGAAGATTATAGTGTTAATTTAAGAAATGTATAGTGTACATAGTGGTAGTTAGTAGGAATAAGTTTTTTTTTATAAATATGATTAACTCTAAAGATGATCAAGGAGACCGAAACATTTCAGTTATAAATAATAAAGCGTTTGGAGAACTAGTGTATTTAGTACGAGAAAGATTTAAAACAAAGGTGAGAAAACTTGAAAGATGGACAATGAAATTTATTCATGCCACAGTACGCGTAAACAAGTGAAAACAATCAATGATCAAACCACAATATGAAAATGGGGAAAAAAGACTAAGATCTTTCAACCGTAACAAGCGGTCTTCGTCAGAGTCAAAACCCCAACTGTAGTAGAAAGAAAATTAAAGTTTATCAGGACTCGGGCAGCTATTCAGGTTTGTATATAATGATTTGTTTTCTTGACCCCATATTCATATGCTATAACATCTTTGAGGGTTTAGGTCTTATGATTGAATCTAATTCCCTCGTCGACGTTTCGACATATATTTATGTCTTCTTCAGGGCTACAACTTTTTTTTTACAATCAGCACTATTACTACTACAATTTTGGTTAATGTATACATTTTAAATTTATAAATGATGGGTAATAGAAAGGTAGTGGTGATTGTAAATCTGGTTTTACAATATAGATTTTCACATTGATGTATGGTTTTTTTTTACATTATTTCAGAAGTAAAGAGATTGATATTTGCTTACATCGGAAATGTTATAAATTTATAAACCATGTAGAGCAGTAAAGGAAGGAATGTTGAAAAGGAAACAGATTTCCGAGGTAAGCAAGTGTTGATCTCCATAATTCTAAAATAATTTAAAAACTATATATCATTATGGAAATGCCACATTTATCAATCACTACCTTTCTATTCCCCTTCATTTATAAATTTAAAATGTATACGATAACCTAAATTGTAATAGTAATAGTGCTAATTGTAAAAAACATGTTGTAGCCCTGAAGAAGACATAAATATATGTCGAAACGTCGACGAGGGAATTAGATTCAATCATAAGACCTAAAACCTCAAATATATTACAACATATATTTATATATATATTGAATGTTTTAATTATCTCGACCACATATATTTTACACTATTTTTCTTTTTTATCGAGGTTTGGTCTAGCTTCAATAATACAATACCTTTAAGCCGACGTTTCGTCTTTATTTGTAGACATCTTCAGGGCTACATCAATACAGAATTTAATTGCAATAACATGAAAAGTAATTATGTTACATTATTTAATTAATATACATAATTACATTGGTATTTTTCTATTGTAAGTTGCTTCCTTACAATAGAGGCTGCTGTGCATTTAAATGATATATATATATATATATAATCAAATCACAATATGAAATAGGAAAACAAGACTAAGAATAATAAGCGGTCTTTGTCAGAGTCAAAAACCCAACTCTGACGAAGACCGCTTGTTACGGCTGAAAGATCTTAGTCTTGTTTTCCTATTTCGTATTGTGGTTTGATCATTGATTGTTACTTCAAGTGTATATGTGAAATCTTTATATATATCACTCAAAATTCGAAAAAATGATCCAAACTGATGCAAATCAACTCAAAAACGAAGAAAAGCAACACACAGAGAAAGAGACACACTTACAAACTCAAATTTTCGGATGATCCGTCTTCAGGAGAAAAGAGAATCATGGGCGACGAAGCATCTCTTTTCTCCTGAAGACGGATCATACGAAAATTTGAGTTTGTAAGTGTGTCTCTTTCTCTGTGTGTTGCTTTTCTTCGTTTTTGAGTTTATATACATACTGGTATTGATAAAAATAAGGAAGGCGAATGCTCTACCTGACCTTGAAACTGTCATCTTTCTGACTCTTGGACTTTCAGATGGGTCTCGTATTCACGAGTGTTTTGGGAATTCAATACTGGTAAACTGTTTCTTATGGATTATCTTGAGTGTCTGTTGCTCATAAGTCGATAAGTTGTCTTATTATTAATTTAAAAGTTTGTATGTGTGGGGAAAACAAAACAAACAACTATTCCCAGTTGTATGAGTGCTGTGGAATGATGGGCATGTGCTTGGCAGGGTGGAGTCTCGGTGCCACGAGAGCTGCGAAGCGTGCGCTGGGCCTCTCCAAGACGCCTGCCTAACCTGCTCCCCCAACCACTTCTACCTGCAGGACCTGGGGCTCTGTCTTCAGCACTGCCCCGAAGGATATTTCGAGCGTATGTAGCTTCTCTTGCTTCGCTTTGTCTTGTCGTTGATCGTGTCTGATTTGTCTTGTTTGTTTAGAACTGTCGGAGGGAGGCAGTGGTATGTCATAAACTGCAAGGGGCCCTGTATGTCGTGACCCCAAGGCCCGGAGATCTGCTCCTCTTGCGACCACCACCTCATCCTCCACAACAACACCTGCATTTCATCCTGTCCCCCTGCCTTTTTCGAGACCAACGACTACATGTAATCCATTTCAAAATCATATTAACTAGCTGACCCGGCGAACTTCGTCCCATATAACAATCAGTGAATGCCTTGCTAACTTTAGCTAAACTTGATTTGCTATTCAATCATTAATATAATAGCTATCCCGACAGACGCTGTCCTGCCTTACCTATAATATATTCATTTCAAACAATACAAACTAAAATAACAAATCTGTAGTGGCCTACACCAGGGGTGCTCATACATTTTCTGCATTCCACCTACTCATGAAATGAGCAAGTCACAATGATCTACCAACTGTGTTTATTTACAAATATACATTGAAAATTGTTTAAAGCTATGTAATATTTCATCGTTAAGAAAACCTCTTCCTAACTCTTATAAAAGTGATATGTTTTTTTCTTCTTACCTAATCCAGTCTCCCCAGTCATTTGTATAGCCTTTCTAAATGTTTACGTGAAAAAATTAAAAGTAAACAGTTAGAGGCAACTGAACGACTAGTTTATTAGCTTTAATACACAATGACCTAAGAATCATAAACATCAGAATTGAGTCACATTTCAGATATATCAATCAGTGACGGGAAGAGTCCTAGGCTGACGTTGTTTTTGTTAATGTCATGCGATCTACCAATAATACCTTAGTGTTCGACTGGTAGATCGTGATCGACGTGTTGAGCACCTCTGGCCTACACTCAACTTTATTATAAGTAAACACAATATCAAACTCGTTAACAACAAACTGATGTTTTGTTTGATTGGTCAAACACTTTGTTCCATAACCATACATCATACCATGCTCGATATTATTGACAGTGACAGGTGTTCTTGTGATAGTGCATCACCACAGACTTGGAACCATATACTCTTCAGCTGCCCAATTCTTGACCAAGAGCGACAACTATTTATGACATTTACAATAGCAACTGGATGTGGTTGGCCTCCAGCAAAGAGTATGATAGTGCAAAACAGTGATCTATTTCGAAACAATTCATAAACCTTATAGACTTTCCAAAAAATTTATGGTCTGTATCTATATGTTTAATTTAATGCAATGAAAGGCTTAGTGTAATCCTAATGTAATGTATTTTAATGTTAAAACTACGATTCGATAGCATGTAATATTATATATGGTGCATGTAAAATAAATGGAGAAAAAAAACATCATACCATGCAATGAATCAGGAAATATGTGTTTGATTGGGGTTAAATTTTTACATATAACAATTTCATTTCACTATTCGTTATTGATGGGTACTTTGGCTCCATTCGGTTAAACTTCGACCACTATCGTGTAACCATCGGTCTTACTCGGCTAACATCGGTCACATTCAGTCGTGACACGTACTTACTACTAGCGTATTAATATATAGGATGTAAGTTTACAGCGGCTGCCCATACCAAAATGTGAAAAGAACAGAAATAAACAGACGCTATAGATTCTAACGTAGTGCAATCAGTTATTATGTGGTATTTACTCATTGTAGGGTAAAAAGCTAATGAAATGGTCTCCACATATAACAATTTAATCGTATAAACAACGCGTTTCGAACACGTAGTGTTCTTCTTCAGGCTTCTTTTGGTACAAATGTTGTACCACAGACACTACCCGTAGTTAATGCATGAAGAAGAACACTACATGTTTGAAACGCGTTGTTTATACGACGCGAGTGTTATATATAGTACAAAGTAAATATGGTACAAAATAAAAATGAAATAAAATAAGGAAGAGAGTACGAACCTAAAGTTGAGTGTCTGTGGTTTCATATGAAGCAGATGTACACTCCATACTCTCACCCACTTCCATCCTATTCCCAGTCAGTTGACCACAGACACTCACCCTTAGGTTCGTACTCTCTTCCTTATTTTATTTTATTTTTATTTTGTACCATATTTACTTTGTACTATAGATAACTCTCTGATAACATTGTATTTTTTACTTAATGCCTGAGGAAGAACACTGCATGTTCGAAACGCGTTATTTATACGATTAAATTTTTTATGTAGAGACCATTTCATTAGCTTCTTACCCTACAAGATGCTATAGACTTTTAATTCACTTTATAATGGTTCAAAATTAGCCACTGTCAATATACTCTTACAATACAAATCTATGATTATGCCTATTTGGACTTACGGTATTGAGATATGGGGAAGTAGACTTAATGCTGCTGCTGACTTGAGAATCAAACCCTCAACTATAAAGCCAAACATTAAAGAATGGTCTGATTATATTAAAAACATTATGCTCAATAAACCTTACAACATTATTGTAATCATATGATATTTTTAGTACATGATTGCAAAATAAACGCAGTGTTAAAATTGCTAGTAATTCTGTTTTATGTGTTATGTACTTGTGGGAAATATCGAAATTAAAATCTTTTAGTTTTCAATTTTTATTTAGTTCTGAAAAATACACATTTCAATGTTATTACTTTTTAATTGTTTTTAGACGCACATACTATTTATAAAGACATATGCTAATATTTACATTATGAACGTAGAAAATCATTAGTATTTGGGGTTCCCGGGTAAGTTACTGAACCAAAAAGGGTTCCGCGTCGAAATAAGTTTGAGAAACTCTGTACTAAAGGATTATAATTATATGTTTTTTTTTTTCAAATGTAAATGTTAGTTTTGCTATTTTTTACTATTTTGATGAAAAATATATTTTTTCCCACCTCAGTGTATTATTATCAGAAAAAAATCCTCCAGTGACTAAAGTCGACTTAAGAATTTAAAGGGAAAATATATGTTTATGTTTATTTTTTATTTATCTTCATTATTTGTTTTTTAAAAATATATATATTTTTTTGAAATTTAATTACATATTCTATTGTTATCCCGTATTTTCATTCAAAAATAGCATATATATCTTGATTGTTTTTGTAATCAAAAATTTGGAATATAATAATTGTTATGCAGATAAATCACAATAAACACGTGATGCAATCAATGAAAACAAACCACAAGGAAAAAAAAGAAAACAGATGGAAAAAATGCTCTGAGGCCTTTCAATTTATGTCATCAGAGAGCAAACAAGGTAAGAACTAGAAAGTAACATAAAAGGTATGTACAAGGAAGGTAACTAAACAGCTGGGAAAACAAGAGTCGAAAAGGCATAATAAGAGAAAAACAAAAAATACCCAATACAATTAAACAATGCAAAATGAACAATAAGAAAATTAATTAAAATAAAAATATAAAAATATAAATAGAATAAGAAACAAGTGTTATATATAATTCCTAACTATAAACAATATATAATAAATATAAACAAATAGATACAAATTAAATTAATGCAATATCAAAAAATAAACAATATTAAATTATTAACAAAACAAGAATACATGAGAAAGTAATAAGTCAAATAAAAATTATGTTCTATTATTAGAATCCACAATCTGGTCAGAGTTCATGTTCAACGTTGCAAGTACATTTTGAAGGTCACCCACAGGACCAATTTGACTAACTATACCTTCAATTAAAATTTCATCCAATCTAAAAAGCCCATGACTTATATTTATTAGTTTATCAAAATTATACTTAATTAGGGCACTTTCTACTAAGTTCCTTTCCACATCAGATGAGAGAAATATCAATTCTTTGGAATCTTCCCATTTTATTGAATGATTTTTTGAATTAATATGTTGGAACAAGGCACTTGATTCTTCTTGCCGCCTAATAGTGTATTTATGTTGCTTCACTCTAGTAAGCAAACTTTTTCCGTTTGTCCAACATATGAAAAATCACAATCTCTACAAGGAATCCTATAAACACAACCTTCCTTTTCTTTTCTTTCACAATTATTTACAAGTCTGTTTAATAATTTCCCACCACTACTGAAAACAACTGAAATATCCATTTTTTTCAAAAATACCGGGATGTCTCTTAGAGTTTGATTAAAGGGAACAACCAGAAGGTTTCTATTTGTAAAGGGTTCTTTCTCATTTCTTGTTCTTAAGGATTCTTTAGTTTCTTTCAAAACTTTGTTTATTAGGGATCTTGGGTATCTTAATGATGAGGCAATTTGATAGATGTTTTCAATCTCATCATTCAGGAATTCTTCACTACACAATTTTAACGCTCTTAAAAACATATTTCTGAAAACACCTTTTTTGACATTTGATGGATGAGCGGAGAAAAAATGCACATAAGAAGGAACATGGGTAGGTTTTCTATAAATACTATATCTTAGATTATGCCCAAAACGATGTAAATTTAAATCAAGAAAAGGTAACTTATTATTGCTTTCAAGTTCTAAAGTGAATTCAATTGATGGAACGCACTTATTAAGAGTATTCAAAAAATCTGCAACACATTCATTGTCCGGCCAAACACACAAAACATCATCCACGTATCGAAACCATCTAACCATCTTTTTATTTGACTTATTACTTTCTCATGTATTCTTGTTTTGTTAATAATTTAATATTGTTTATTTTTTGATATTGCATTAATTTAATTTGTATCTATTTGTTTATATTTATTATATATTGTTTATAGTTAGGAATTATATATAACACTTGTTTCTTATTCTATTTATATTTTTATTTTAATTAATTTTCCTATTGTTCATTTTGCATTGTTTAATTGTATTGGGTATTTTTTGTTTTTCTCTTATTATGCCTTTTCGACTCTTGTTTTCCCAGCTGTTTAGTTACCTTCCTTGTACATACCTTTTATGTTACTTTCTAGTTCTTACCTTGTTTGCTCTCTGATGACATAAATTGAAAGGCCTCAGAGCATTTTTTCCATCTGTTTTCTTTTTTTTTCCTTGTGGTTTGTTTTCATAATAATTGTTATGTTTATATAATAAGATATGATTTAGGGGTGTTTTATAAGAACCAAAGGCGAATGAATGGATGTATAGTGCAGTATGAACGGTATGCATCAGTAACAACTTACGTTCATTTGTAACTTAGGTTCGGAACGTAACTAAAACGTCTGTCCCGTATTGTCTGTACATGTTTGTGATCTTTAATAACATGAGAATGAATTACTTGCAAAACTTTTGAGTAAATGGAGAAGAACCGTTTTAGATGTAAACCTCAAGATGAATACTAAGTGTTCAAAACGCGTTTTTAGTTTTAAAATAAAAATTATGGGTTTTTTTTTCAAATGTTAATGTTAGATTTATTATTTTTTAGTATTTTGATGAAAAATATATTTTTCCTATCTCATTGTATTATTAACAGAAAAAAGAATCCTGCAGTGACTAAAGAGGACTTAAGGGTGCAATGTGGCGAGCTGTTTGTGGGATTAAGTTTGGATTTAACTTTGGCAGGTGCGAGGCGTGCATGGAGGGCTGCGCGAGCTGCACCTCGTCGATGGCCTGTCTGACGTGCCTGCCTGACGGCCGAGCGCCCAGCTACGGCGGCACCTGCCCTGCGCCGCGCTGCCCGCCCCAGTGCTCGGCCTGTATGACCGACGACGTCTGCAGCGCCTGCAGCAATGGCTACGTGCTCTTGGACCACACCTGCGTCGTCAGCAACACGTCTTGTCGCCCTGGTAACAACACCCACCCTCCTCCCAGACACCTTGTCCCACCACTCTATAAACCTTTTGTGTTTTCCTTCTGTCTCTACAGGTGAAAGAATGATCGATGGACTCGGCTGCCAGCCCTGCAATAGCGGTCCGTCCTGCATTTCCTGTCCTCAGGATCTTCACTTCTTTAACTCGTCCTGTATCGCTTCCTGTCCTGATGGGTAAATGAACATTCGCTTGCTCGTTAAATAGTGTTATTATGGAAACATAGTTCTCTTCAAGTTACCTGCAAAACGAATCATTACATTGGAGTAACTTAGTAAATAACATATCAGTCAATCTCTTGCAACATTAAAACTGGCAGTATCATAAACGGCACTATCGGAGACAGTTCAATAATCCATGAACTACCATACCAAAAGACCTTCCAAATGTCAATGAAACTACTACTTGCTATGTTAGAACTGGTAGTACCGTAAACGGTACTATCGGAGAAAGTTCAATAACCCATGAACTGGGATGCCAAAAGACTTTCCAAATGTTAAATCTCTTCCTTTGTACCTTCGGACTGTCAGTCTCAGAATACTGGCATACCAAAAGGCCTTACAAGGTTGTGGCAGTTGCCACTTTCCGAATATCCACTCACGCGATTATACGAAACATGCTCTCTCTTTTGAATCTAAGTTTATACATGCTATATACAACATTCTGATGGAATTGTAACACTGGGTTTGTTGTTTGTACCTTAAATATATGTCTTATTCCTTCAACTGTCGATTGTTGACGGTGTGTCCAGGTGGTTCTCAGACCGAGGCTGGTGTAAGCCATGCAGCGACAAATGCAGCGAGTGCTCCGGCCCAGGAGAGTGTCTGCGCTGCTCTGCAGGCGCGTCCATGTTTGAAGGCCGTTGCTTCGACGACTGTCCTCAGGGTACCTTCCTGCTGTCTCCGGGTCTTTGCCTCAAGTGTCACCACTTTTGTTTTACATGTTCAGGTAAGCTTAATATTTTTTTTTCTTGAAGGTTGTATAATATTGTTGTAATGATTGCTTGATTGGATAGGCGTGGGCCCGTATGGGTGCAGCTCGTGCGCTCCTGGCCGATACATGGACGCCGCCATGAGGCTCTGCATGCCTTGCCGAGCCTGCAACTCTTCGTCCAGCCAGGCTGACTGCTGTCACTGCGACCCCCTCACAGGTACTTCATCCAACAGTCTAAAACTTTTATCATTGTGGTACGTACTCGCCTCTGGGCTGGTAGTCTGGGGTTCGATCCCCACCTGAACCTCGATTTATTCACGATTCGACTTAACCTCTGTATTTTGGTTTTATATCTTCAGTAGTATCCAAGGGTCAATGGTGTGGCTCATTTGTGATGAGATATAGCTCCTAATATTGATTTTTTTTCAAATTGAATTAACAAAAATTAAATTTGTGAATTAACGGGAAGTGAATAAATCTGAGTACGTTAACTCTTGGAGAGGACGTTAAGCCTTCGGTCCGAGCCTGTACAATGTCAAGTACTCGTTAAAGATATCTACTCGAGATTCACTTAAGTTAGGTTAAAATTTAGGACTACCAATCTGTAGAATCACCGATCAAACAAAAAGCTGGTAAGCGGCTGACGTAATCACCCGCTAGGGGATCGGTTTATTGTTATTGTTTTTTTTTATTGTCCTTTAAATGCTGTTCTAGGGGTGGAAATTGTGACTCATTTATTATTTGGCACCCATTTTAGTAATGAGTGAGCCACATTAGTGTGGCAAATTTTGCACAACTCAATGCATTTCGAATGGAGATCTTTAACGAGTACCTGGCATCGTACAGGCTCTGGACCGACGGCTTAACAATCCTTGGACTCAATGAAGGTATTAAGCTAGATGATTGAAGTTAAGGAATATTGGGTGTGGTTATCTTTTGGATGGGTGACACTAGGAGCTATATCTCAGTCATGCTTTAAATGGGTGCCAAATCACAAATGTGCCACACCATTGATTCTTGGATACTACTGAAGATATAAAGCAAGATAACTGAAGTAAAGCAATATTGGGTGTGGCTATCATTTGGATGGGTGACACTAGGAGCTATATCTAAGTCATGGGCGGTAAATCAGAAATGAGGCACACCTTGGACTCTGGGGTGTTTGTGAAGGTATATAATGGTGATAGTTGTTTAATGGTTGTGTGGGTGCGCAGGTATGTGCCGGCTGGGGAACAGCAAGCGGAGGCTGGCCGTGCAGCTGGTGGACCAGAAGACCACAGACAGCACGCTCGCCTCCACCGTGGCCATCGTGACTGCGGCCGTCGCAGTCGCCGCCCTCGTCTTCGTCATTGCGCAGGTCTGTCAAACACTTTCTCTCCTTGTGCTCCAGGCATGGCAAACCTTTAATAACTCATGTATCTTTTGTAAAACAATGATATACCGAGGTGGTCGCAACTTTACTTAACCGAATCAATGAGAAACTTGTTGCACGTGCCAGGGGGCCATGAAATAAATCAAGTTATAACAGTAAAAAGCTAACGAAAAATCTGAATAATTTATACAAGTATTATATATTTCAACTCGTTGTGTTTTTATGTTTTATTTCGGTAATTCTGTATTTAAACAGGTTTTAAACTAATATTTGAAAATTAAAAATATATTTATTTTAATTTTTTTAAATTATTTTTTGAAATGGGGTTGAAAATTTATAAAATTTATTTTACTAACCAGCTGCTTTAATTTAACATTTTTTTATGATTTTTATGTTTTGAAATAATATATATATTTATATATATATATATATATATATATATTATATATAGAAGTATTACAATAAGATAGAAGTCTGGGACTAATAATCAATTTTAGGTCTAAAATTAGATCCTTGATTGTAGTTACATGATAATGAACCTTTTGCAGGACGTTCTGAAGTTTTAGGTGGTAACGGATTATCAACAGCAAGCGGGGGCAAATCTTACAAGCGTCCCGGGCGACTTATACCACGTCACTGTCGTTGTATCTTATCTCATAGCATTAGAATTCCACGTTTATAGGTTATAGTTTTCAGTTTGATTCTGACGTACTGCAATCAGTTATTATGTGGTATTTACTCATTGTAGGGTAAAAAGCTAATGAACTGGTCTCCACATATAAAAATTTAATCGTATAAACAACGCCTTTCGAACACGTAGTGTTCTTCCTCAGGCATTAAGTAAAAAATACAATATCATCAGAGAGTTAACTATAGTAGAAAGTAAAAATAAAATAAAATAAGGAAGTGAGTACGAACCTACGGGTGAGTGTCTGTAGTACAACTGACTGGGGATAGGGTAGGATCCCCTTAGAAAAAAAAATAACCCTTAGTTATTTTAGTCTTAGAGCAAATGTAAAGGCTCAGCCTAACATTTAGGGAAAAAAGAAACAAAGAAATGTACCTGCCTTCCAATATGAAACAGATATACACCCCATACCCTCACCCACGTGTAAGGGTATTCGTCACCCTATTCCCAGTCAGTTGTACTACAGACACTCACCCTTAGGTTCGTACTCACTTCCTTATTTTATATTATTTTTACTTTCTACTATAGTTAACTCTCTGATGATATTGTATTTTTTACTTAATGCCTGAAGAAGAACACTACGTGTTTGAAACGCGTTGTTCATGCGATTAAATGTCTATATGTGGAGACCATTTCATTAGCTTTTTACCCTTCAATGTTCATTTTGATGCATACAGCACTCATAAAGGTTGCCAGCCGATTTCTAGTACTTGATTTGTTGAAATTGATCTGTAAAAACAAGTATTGACATGAATATGAGGAACCATACAACTTGAGGAGAGAGCTAGTGCTAATTATTTCATTGAATCAAAAGAAAATGGTAAAGAATCCCATTCTGTAAGAATGATGCTCTCAGCAATTGCTTCAGTATATCATTATTTTATTCAGTTTTCTGTAATTTCTGGTTTATATGTTAAAAAATGTCGCTTTTCCACGATGCACTTTGATCCAACTCTGCTGATTTCATTTCCAAGTTACTATAATAGAAGAATACCTGTAGAACGATATTTGGTTTTCTTCGGAGCTGTCAATTAAAACTAACTTTTCAAAGTTCATTCTTCTTTCATAATTTAAGCAGTGACTATAACTATAAAATCTAAACTATTGTAACTATAAACCATTTAAGCCAAAATAACTTAAACAATTAACTACTTATTAACAAATAAAATACTATACTACAATAATACCATTACAACAAGTATACTATACTAGAGTATTACAGTAAATTATAGTTGGTATCCGAATCTAAGCCCAGTGGCATAACACCTACCCCCCTCCACCGTATGCCAATTATAATCCGTTAACATTCAAAACTCCAAAAAGTCTTGAAAATGTTTATTTTCATGGATTTACAATCAAGCATCTAATTTAATATTAGACTGCTGTTATTAGTCCCAGACTTTCATCTTATTACAGTACTCGTATATATATATATATATATATATATATATATATATATATATATCAATGATCAAACCACAATAAGAAATGGGAAAACAAGACTAAGATCTTTCAACCGTAACAAGCGGTCTTCGTCAGAGTCAAAAACCCAACTGACGAACTCAGTTGGGTTTTTGACTCTGACGAAGACCGCTTGTTACGGTTGAAAGATCTTAGTCTTGTTTTCCCATTTCTTATTGTGGTTTGATCATTGATTGTTGTTTCACGTGTTTATGTGAAATCTTTTATATATATATATATATATATATATATATATATATATTCACTGATAAAACGAAATACGATCCAAACTGGACACAATACGAGTTCGAGATTAACAAAGAGCAACGCACAAAGTAGGGAAACACACTTCCAGACTCAAATTTTCGGGTAATCCGTCTTCAGGAGAAAAGAGAATGGGAGACCAAGCACGTTGTAGACGCAACGGCAATTAACCAACCCATACGGCAAGTAAAGGTTGGTTAATTGCCGTTGCGTCTACAACGTGCTTGGTCTCTCATTCTCTTTTCTCCTGAAGACGGATTACCCGAAAATTTGAGTCTGTAAGTGTGTTTCCCTACTTTGTGTGTTGGTCTTTGTTAATCTCGAACTCGTGTATAGATATATATTTATATTGTCGTTATCAGCCTTTGGAGCGATTCACTTCTTTTCCTGAAGACGAGGACATCGAAATATAGTAGTGAGTTCAGTGGTTTCCTTTCTATGTGTTCTTTTTTAAATTCTAGTTTATATATATATATATAACTTTAAATTATTACACAAAGCACGACACAGAAAAGAGAATACAAAGAAAACTTACAGAATTCAATATTTCGAACTGTTGTTCGTCATCAGGAGATTAGACAGGAGGGAGGACGAAGTGAGAGAGATCTCCCCACGTCGAAGAACGGAGCGCGAAACATATATATATATATATATATAAGTCGTCATCAAAGAAAACCAAAGATTTTTCAAAACAAAAACGTATAATACAAATCATAAGAAAACTTGTTGAATTAAAATTGACTGACTATGTAAACAAATATAATAAACTTTCAACCCTTTAAAAAAAATAGATTAAAAAATTGAAAATAAATTTATTTTTAATTTGTAAATATTACATTTGTAAATTTGTTTAAAAAAACAATGTGTATTACACATATAAAACAAAAAACAATTACGATATTAAAATCTCATTTTGGTATAAAATTTAAGATTTTTGGTTAGCTTTTAATTTCTTTATTTTTTGTCTATTTTATATGTTTACACCCTCAAAATGCCGCCCCTGGCATTTGCCCCTCCCCCTTGATTACTTTTAAATCTCTTGAAAAAACGACCAGTTGCTTTTCAAAAGCTTTCAAATGACAAACATCGATGGTGCAAAGTTTCATTGTAATCTGTAGCATTATAAATTGCTTAATTAGCTACTCTGTGCACAGGTTGCCACTGCTTAACGAGAAAAGTTTATTTAACGAGAAACTGTTTATTTTTGCAGAGACATTGATATAGAACCAAGCAAGTTAGTCAGTAAAGTATGGGTGGTTTGCCATTCCTGTCTTATATATCATATACAGTCCCTATTCTCAAAATAAGTAACGTTTTGAAACTAAAAAGAAACTATACCTGAGCAAAACGATAATACTAAGTCTCCACACAAAAGCACTTGTTTATCAAACTACGCATTTCGAACACTTGGTGTTCACCATCAGGTAAACTTGCAATAGGGACAGGCAACTCTGAAATGGGACAGGTGCTTATCCTCCAGTGCTCCTATTTCAAGTTTACCTGGTGGGGAACACGAAATCTAGTACCTTATCGATAATTAGATTTTAAGGTATTATTATTAAATACTGTGCATGTCTTTTTGCCGTTTATTTATATGTCTTTTGTTTCATGTTAGATTTAAGTATCAATCCACAAGGGAATATTTAGTACCTTATGGGTGCTTAGTACTTAGTAAGTTAGGTATTTTGAGATTTGTCAATATTATCAAGTCGACCTTTTCATAAGTCTTGTGACAGAGGACTTGATATTTGCGCGAATAATAGCACTGACGCATGCAAGCCCCTCCTGCGAGTGAACAGGATCTCAGAGTAGTGGAGTATGCACACCGTCTCCAGGTAGGGGCTTCATATGTGGTGTCACTGCTATATAAGTATGTAGGGTCGGTACAACAGCGCACTGTTGCTTTTAATCCAAATCAAATATTGCTTTGTGTAAAACGCGCGTAGTTGAAACTACACTTTTTGTAAAGGCCAAATCAATTTTCAATGCTTCAATTTTAACAAAAATTCAAACATTCTTTAAATTTGCCAGAATTAGTGTGCAACTAATAGGCTAAAATTAATTTAATCTAATGTGTGTGTGTGTGGGTGAGATGTTTACTTCAACTCTTTATTTGGGGGTTATTAGAAAAACAATTCTAATACAATATAGACATTAATTGTCAAATAATTAATTTTTTAAAAATACAGTAAAAAGACATTTCATTTGATACTTAATATTAATATTATAAATTATGATAATTATGTTATTTATTCTTATGATTACTATTTTAGGTCTTGTAATAACACATATACACAGTTAAGGGTTATGTTACAATTTCTCTATGTCTATGTAATTTATGAATCTTATAAATCTACGGGTTTCAATAGCAATCATTTCGCGCTTAGTCATTGCCCACTTTCCACGTTGTGTAATCACTTCTTTTTGAACATGGACCTTTCTTATTCGTGTATTGGTTATTTATACAAAATGTGATGCCAGTTTTAAAATTTGCTTCACATGGACAAGTTGGTTGGTCAATGATTTTAAATCGGTCAAGATAAGGTTTACTTATTCCGTGGTCAGTTACAGTCGTAGTGGTTTTATATGTATGTTGTCTCAATTTCTTGATTCTCTGCCAAGATTGGTGCTTGACATCTTGTGCACGCTAAGGGTATCGAGGACTCGACGAAATACTTGGACACCAAGTGACTTGTTGTTGATCCATTTTAGCTGTTATATTCATTTCCCTACACTAATGTATTAATGTGAACATTGTTTAATCTGTTGCCATGGCATTGTACAGCAGAGCGACTGCTTTGAAAAGAGCCTCTCGGAGAGACAGGCGGTCAACAAGCGTTCCATGAGATTCAACTTACTTGGTATTTCAAGACTCCGGAAAAATGAAAGCAAAACTCATTTCATAGGCAAAGTGAAAAATAAACCATTGAACTCTGAAAACGTCTTCCTTTTTACTTAGAATAGATTACTTTTAAAAATCTAAGTGGTCTACACTCAGCATGTTGTTGGTCATTTACTTTAATGTAGCTATTATCTGTTTGGGGTTAATTAATAGTCATTGTCTCAGTTGTAAGGTGACTAATGAGGAGGGTCAGTGACAGTCACTGTAATGAATTACCGCTCAGGTCATTAAGGCGAATGACAGCACACCTTGATGTCTTCGTCAATTGGCTACACATATTCAATTACACTGTCGAACAAATTCTAAAGTAGTTATTCAAGTATTTTTTTACATAATTTCGACTATTCTTGAATTATTGGCCACTTTTTACTATAAATGATCTCATATTCACCCTAAGTGGTAAATAATTTTAAAAAGCAATATCAGTAAATATGAAATAAACATTTAGAAATGAAAAATGGTACTTGGTATATTGGTAAAATTAGTAAACAATTTTAAATTAACAATGGCGGTTATGAGCTTTCGTTTCCTTGCTGCTGATTGGCTGCAGACGACGTGACGTCACAGCATCGTCACGCATATTACTGCATTATTACTGCCTCTAATTAAAGATCACTTATTTTGGTAGTTATTATTGACATAGTAGCTAACCGGACAGACGGTGTCCTGCCTTGCCTATAAATATTCAAATCCAACAGGAATAATAACTACGATAGTAAATCTGGAGTGGCATAAACTCAACTTCATATAAGTAAACATAAGTAAACCCAACTCTGACGAAGACCGCTTGTTACGGTTGAAAGGTCTTAGTCTTGTTTTCCCATTTTCTTATTGTGGTTTGATTAAATATATATATATATATATATATATATTATATATATATATAAATAGGGAGCAGACCTTCTTTTATACATATTGTGTTAAACTGAATCCACCAGCTAAATCAAGACGATTTAAAATTATGAAGGAAATATGAAAAACTGCTCAAAAAAAAGGTATGTTTAATTAAGGCAATTCAGTTCAACACAATATATATATATATTATATACAGTTAGCTTCAGCTACTCAAAGGGACTACTTCTGCCCGATGATGACGACTGTCGAAATATCGTTGTGAGTCTATTGTGTGTGTCTTTATCTGTTTTCTCTTTCCTGTGTGAACTATATATATATATATATATATATATATGTGTGTGTGTTTTCTTAAACGACCTTTGTACTGTGGCATGAATAAATTTCATTGTATCCGCACGGAAACATGTCAGATTATAAATTATATTATACATTCAAAACATGTATAAAAGAAGGATTGCTCCCCAAATTTACATTTTATTATATATATATATATATATATATATATATTATATATATTTATAATTATTAAAATAGGCAGTGACACATAAACTGAAACACAACAAAGACTCACTTTTCAATATTTCGACCGTAATGGCGGTCCCTCCGTCAATTCACTTCTTCTCCTGAGGACGACCGTCATTACGGTCGAAATATTGAAAAGTGAGTCTTTGTTGTGTTTCAGTTTATGTGTCACTGCTTATTTTAATTGTTATTTGTCCTGCCGGACCGTTTTTCGTTTATCATGGTATATATATTTATATATATATAAAGATTTCACATAAACATGTGAAATAACAATAAATGATCAAACCACAATAAGAAATGGGTAAACAAGACTAAGATCTTTCAACCTTATCAAGCGGTCTTCGTCAGTTGGGTTTGTAACTCTGACGAAGACAGCTTGACAGCTTGAAAGATCTTAGTCTTGTTTTCTCAATTCGTGGTTTGATTTTATATATATATATATATTGAATTTGATAGCAGATCCTGCATTCACGATTTTCCTACTTATAGCTTCTATTTCTCTTACAATTTTCTTTTGAGCAGGTGATAATTGCCAAAGCAAACTAGCATAAGACATTCAGAAGGCTGAAACACTGAATAAACACTTCACTGGGGATAACTATATTTAATTAATCACTACACTAGATTAAACTAACATAATCATGCTGAAACATAAGAACCTGATGATGCCCCATGGGTCATCATCAGGTTCTTAAACTACTTATATTAACTAAATATACATATTACTGACTACTTTGGCGTTTAAATGCCAACTGAACACTGCTTTCTGTCGAAGTGAAGTTGGTGGTGGGGATGGAGTAGGGGTGAGTGCAGGTCAACAAAAAACTTATGGCCCTTTAACTCAACCTAAAACGTCATCGCCCTCTTTTCTTACTAATTTAAAAAAATTATCTATATTCTTAAAACGAGGAATTACATTGAAGTCATTACTTTGTACATTTAAACTAGGTGACAAGTCTTTAATGTACAGAGCTTCTAAGATTTTAAGTCTATTGAAATCGCTATTAACATGTAGGATGGTAGTACCCTCAACCAGGTTCTGCCTAGACAGGGGAATACCATGTGCCTCTTCTGCATGGTTCCTTGGTGCTCCTGGTGAGATGGAGAGTCAGACGTCTTGACAGTTTCATCCTAGTCATCCCGATGTACCTAGATATAAGAAGAAATATGGGTTTTTATGAGGATATAAGAAGAGTGTATGGAGAGGATATGAGTGAATGTTTCAAGAAGTGGTGTGTTCTCTAAGAAATTTTCCAGGATAAAAAATCAAACTCTCGTTGCCAACGTTTCGGTTTTATTTAAAACCTTTTTCATAGGCATTTAACTAAGAAAATGAAATTAACATTATTTAAAGGAACAACAATGTTAACCGGACAAAACCTTCGACTAGACTGTGTTTATATATATGTATATATACGGTACTGTTTTCTTGACCACAAAATATTAACAAACACTTTTTCTTTTTCTCGGAGTTTGGTCAGGGTAAATATATGGAATCACCTTTTTGCCAACGTTTCGTCTTTATTTCAAGACATCCTCAGGGCTATAAACTAACAAAAAAACAATAAACAATGGACATTTGTCATTTCTACTTTAAAAACATCATAAACAAATTGAAAAAAGAACTTACTGAAGGCTGGGTTCTGTTACATTACAACAACCGTTAACTGTCATTACATGTGCAGTTCCAAGCGGCATATTATTGAAACACTGTTTTTTTAGTACAATCATATATATACACATATATACATATACACATATTATAATACATATCTATTATAATATATATCCACCATAATATATATCTATAATACAATTATAATACATTATTATTTTAAAAAAATAATAAAGTTTTAAAAATTGTTAGGTCAAACCAAACAATATCTAAAAGATAGATTAGCGTTACACAAATCAAATTTTAAAAATAAAAATTTTTTTTGTGCCCTAGCCTCCCATGCAATTAAAAATCAACACACATTTCAATTTGAGAATGCATCAATTTTAGATTATGAAACTTCATACAATAAAAGATTGATAAAAGAAATGATACATATCAAAAATACTAATAATACTTGCAATAGAAAAACAGATACAGACAATTTAAGTAGGATTTATAGTTCCATCATAAATAGTTGAATATGCAATGTTATCTAGTTTATATTTTTATGGATTTTTAAAATAATAATGTATTATAATTGTATTATAGATATATATTATGGTGGATACATATTATAATAGATATGTATTATAATATGTGTATATGTATATATGTGTGTATATATATATATATATATATATGATTGTACTAAAAAAACAGTGTTTCAATAATATGTCGCTTGGAACTGCACATGTAATGACACAGTTAACGGTTGTTGTAATGTAACAGAACCCAGCCTTCAGTAAGTTCTTTTTTCAATTTGTTTATGATGTTTTTAAAGTAGAAATGACAAATGTCCATTGTTTATTGTTTTTTTTTGTTAGTTTATAGCCCTGAGGATGTCTTGAAATAAAGACGAAACGTTGGCAAAAAGGGGATTCCATATATTTACCCTGACCAAACTCGGAGAAAAAGAAAAAGTGTTTGTTATATATATATATATATATATATATATATATATATATATATATATATATATATGTGCACTTTTTCGTTGGAAATACGATATATGTTCGTATATATCGTATACGATATACGTATATATACGTATTATATATACGATATATAATATAATATATATATACAATTAAAAGAAACGGTCCAGCGGACTTTTTTAAAATAAAATAAATTCAAAACGAAGGAAACACACAGAAAGACACAGACATAACTCACATCGATATTTCGACCATTGTGAGTTATGTCTGTGTCTTTCTGTGTGTTTCCTTCGTTTTGAATTTATTTTTTTATAATATATATATAAGTCGTTATCAGCCTTTGGAGCGATTCACTTCTTTTCCTGAAGCCGAGGACATCGAAATATAGTAGTGAGTTCAGTGGTTTCCTTTCTATGTGTTCTTTTTAAATTCTACTTTATATATATATGTATAAACGCCTAAGCCACAATAAGGAATGAGAAAAAAGACTAACATCTTGGAAGCGAAACAAGCGGTCTCGACCACAGTCAAGCTGATACTTTTTTTTTTTTTTTTTGTCAGAAAACAGCATGCTCCACCCGAAGGCACCACACGCATCAAAATCTTCAATGCTACACAACAATCTCCAACATGCTATGCAAATACAGCTTAAACAACAACAAAATAACCACAATGACAACAGAGCACACAGATAATACAGGCTATCATAATCAACCCAGTAAATTAAAATATTTGTTAACCACTTCCCCGAAGGCACCGACTAGGCCCTCCTCCAACAATGCTGCAAGCTGCGGGGGCCACGCACCTCCGGCAGTCACCACTTTTCTCTCCATCCTACTCCTCTCTGAGTTTAACTCGACGCAGTCGAGCAGGAGGTGTTGAACTGTTTGAGGTGACCTACCGTCACAGCTACACCCTGGAGAGTTGACAAGTTTGAGGCGGTGGAGATAGTGGCCAAATCTCCCATGCCCTGTTAGAAACTGGGTCAGTCTCCAGTCCACTTTGAGGTTCTTTTTCTTTCTCTGACTGACAGATGGTAGAAATCTTTTTGTAAGTTGAGCATTGGTCGCCTCTTCCCACAACTTCTGCCAGCACTCCATGCTACGTTCATGGGCCCACTGCTTGAGGGCAGTGTTTGGCATGTGAGAGTAGATTGGCTCTGTATTTATCTGTTGGGCCGCCCTTTTGGCCAGCTGGTCAACCAACTCGTTCCCTTCTATACCAATGTGGCTCTTGACCCAGGTAAAATAAACTGTTGCCCTTGCTTTTAAACTGTCCAGTTTTTGTCTTATTAAGTTGATCAAAGGTGAATGATTTTTGTTGACCTGTAGACATTCTAGAGTAATCCTGCTATCTGTGTTTATGCGGACCGAGCAGCCGACCTCTACTGTCCCCGTTGCCCAGATGACCGCTTGCAATATTGCGAGTTGCTCTGCCTGGTTGTTGGAGCACACTGAAGCCAGTCTAAATCCTTGTTCAGAGACTACCCTCTCTCCTTCCAGCACTACAAACGCACAGCCTACCATGTCGTCCATTTTGCTCCCGTCTGTGAACACTTCATATTTGACTTTAGCTTTGGAGTCCAAGAGAATGGGTGAAAATAACTTTGGATGATGCCTATATCTGGGTTCCACTGGTCTTTCTAGAATAGTGCCCTCCATCCCGTCTACCTTTCCTCCGTCTTTAACTGTACTAATGTCCGCCAGTTCCTGAGCCATGATTCTGATTGGCTTGACACCTGCTATTACACAAGCCGCATTGTAAGAAATAGTTCTATATCCTTTAATTAGCCGAATAGCCATCATCCGGTGTACCCTTTCAAGTTTCCTCCTGTTCTTTTTAACTTCCAGTCCACTATTCCAAATGGGCACCGCATATAATACTAGCGGTATGAAGGCACGATTATAAATAGTTTTAAGGGCTTTGTGAAGCTGATACTCAGTATCGGTATCAGTGCTTGTTTCTGTTCCAAGGTTTTAGTCTTTTTCTTCTGATTCTTATTGTGGTTTAAAAGTTGATTTTTACTTAACGTGTTTATTGTGAAATCTTAATTGCGTATCGAGAGATGCAGGCAGTTTCATCAAATACAAATTACACTTTTATTACCGACGTAAATGCTTGTCTTAAAAAATCTGTACATTTCGGTAAAATATAAAGTTTAATTTTAACTTAGGTATGAATGGAAATAGTTTTTTCGATTTTACATTTTCTTTGTAAGTTCACTATCTGTACTACCTCCAGGATGTAAGACTAATAAACATCACTCATTTAGACATTTATGTTATGCTTCAATGGGATATTATATAGCCAAGAAGTATGATATTACGTTCATTAAGTATAACTCATTAAAAAACCATGACAATTTGAAAAAAATTAAACAGGAATTTAGCAATTGTAGGGTAAAAAGCTAATGAAATGGTCTCCACATATAAAAATTTAATTGTATAAACAACGCGTTTCGAACAAATAGTGTTCCACCTCAGGCATTAACTAAGGACGAGTGTCTGTGGTACTCAGTTGTACCACACCCTTAGTTAATGTCTGAGGAAGAACACTACGAGTTCGAAACGCGTTGTTTATACAATTAAATTTTTATATGTTGAGACCATTTCATTAGCTTTTTACCCCACAATAAACTGATTCCACTACGTTAGAATAGGAAATTAGCAATTTATAAAAAAATATTCGCGATATTAAAATTACGGCTAGGAGCAATAAAGCTATGTAAACTGAACACTGATCCTGGACTAATGGTTTATTTGCACTTCTTCAACATTGTTTACATTGACGTAGACATTTTTTGAGTGAATTCACTGAATTAAAATTCACGTTTAGAGCTTTAATGAAAAGTTTTTAAATAATTTAACTACTTAATATGAGATTTAAAAGAATAATATTCTTGCATGTAAAAAATCAGCGTTAATCAAACATATAATTTCTGATGCTTTCCATAGTATGATATATTTGTCTCACAAAATGCTCTAATCAATCTACATGTGCACCCCTCAACAAAACTTACCATGTAATTTTTTTTCTTTACGAATCATATTATTAACCTTGGGTAATATTGAACTGTGCGGATGGATTCTATCCTAATATTTTGTTGAAATATCCTGCTTTTCACTATTTTAGCCTAATAGTGCATATCTATTATTTTCAAAAATTTCTGGCTACCAGCTGTAATAGTTTTAAATTATACTGAAAAGCCGTCTTTAAATTTGATTTGAGTATGACAAACTGGCTAATTTGCAAATGTATTTTTCCTCAGTATACATTTACAGGAACTTTATAACAGAGTACAGTACGCAGGCTATACTCTGGTAACACTGGCTCAGAGTAAATTGGAGTTTTATGATTTTTGACAAGGGGGGAAAAATGATTTTTTGAAAAACGCGTAAATATAAAATTATCTTAAAATATTTTTTCTGAGATGTTTCTAACATTTTTCAGATAAGATAGGAATATTTTCAAGTTTTAAATGGGTAAATTTTACTTAAATATTCATTGTAGAAGGAGGTCAGGTAAACTATGAAGAGATATAATACTGGCTATTGGAACAAAAGCCATTCCCTCTTGTAGGAGGTTATTTCATATCAAGAAATGTTCACTTTGGCTTTTCAAAAATGTTATTACTGCTGTAGTTATACTAATGAAATTATTTGCATCAGTGCTGTGGTATGCAAAAATAAGCTTATATATTGATAAGTCGATCATCACTATCTGTACTACCTGAGGAATGAAAGACTAATAAACATCTCCCATTTAGATGTTTACATTATGCTTAAATGAGACGTTATACAGTAATCCCTCGCTAGTTCGCGGTTCAGTTTTCGCGGGGTCCTGAAATGTTCAATTATAAATTAAAAAATATAAAAAAAATATTCAACTGTAAATGCAGTAAAAAATAAAAAAAATACAACTCGTAATGAAAAAGTACAGTAGTTAGTATTAGAGAAGAAAATATACAGGATTCTTCTTGTACGATCGAGAAAGATATCAAACAACTAGTGACTTGCTGGGTCAAAATATATTCTACAGTATTAAATTAAATGTTGATAAAAGCTATTAAAAAATATTCAATAAAGACTAAAAATTAAAGAAAAATATTAAACGATAATCCATTGTAACAAGAGAATAATAGAAATATCAAAAAATAGAAGTTGAAATTAATAAAAAAATAACCAAAGATGTTTCCTTTGATCTGATTGGCTAGTTCATATCGCCTAACTTCCTGTTTACTACGCCACCCACACCCTTGTGAATATTTTTTTATTAATCATTTCTTATTTTTTTCTTTTTCATTTTTATTTACAAAACAGTACAGTATTCAGTCAGGTCAGGATTCTCTCTCTGTTGGAAAGGTCGTTGTTTGAGCTTTAGAGGCTTTTATAAAGGCGCGTCCATTATCCGCGAAAAGTGAGGGATATCTGTACACCCAAGAGCAGGGTTGCTCACACTTTTTCAGTATGCGAGCTACTTATAAAATGACCAAGTCAAATGATCTACCGACCCATAAAAGCGTATACTACTTTTTTCTTACCTTGCATTACTGCATGAGCCAATATTGCAACAAAATAAGCTCTCAACATATTTTTGTAATTACCATATAATAATAATAATAACAATACACTGAAAATGTATAATAATAATAATAATTAAAAATAATTAAATAATAATAATAATACAGCTGTTTTTTGTAGCTTTTAATTGTGCTCAAAGACAGAGGCTTTACAGGAGGATCAAAACACACACACACACACAACTACGTACAAGTTGTATGCGATCTACCACTATTGGCCTCGCGATCGACAGGTAGATCGCGATCGACGTATTGAGCACCCCTGCCCAAGACGTTTGGTATTGTGTTTACTTATAGTGGAGTTGAGTGTAGGTTTGATTTTTGATAACCATTGTGGATTTCAAGATCTGTAAAAAGGGTTGCTAGAACAAGCGAGGTAAGAGATTGTCGTTAGACTTTATCAAATCAATGACTCGCCTCTTATTTCAATCAACGTTTGTTGTTTGTTTTCCTGCGCCCAGACTTACAAGGCTTTCACTTTTAAGTGTTGTTCTAGGATCGGAATTGTAGCTCATTTATTATTTGGCACCCATTTTAGTTGCTGGGAGCCACAATACCTGTTGATTCTACATTGAGTTGTAAATCTTGCCTAACTCAAGTGTATTTAGAGTAACGATTTGTAATGAGTACCTGACCGAGGGCTTAACGTCCTTCTCCGAGGGACGACGTGCTCACATTTATTCACCTCCCGCGTGAATAAATCGAGGGCCAGGTGGGTATCGAACCGCGGACCCACCAGTTCAGAGGCGAGTACGTTAACCACTCAGCTAACCTGGTCCCTATTTTGATAAACGATTATTTATATTTACTTTTTTTTTTAAATGAAATTGTATTTTTATTTTCAGGTGAAAAATAGAAGAAGTAAAAATTTAGGCTACACCAAGGTTCCGATTCACGAAGTCTACTTGACTGACCCTTTCAACTTCAAGCACACGTCACTTAGCGCGTCAAGTCGAGAAAACGTTGTGTCATAGCGCCAGAACGGACAACCTCGCAGGCTGCCTAACTCTCCAAACCACGTTACCCACAAGTGATAATAATTTATTATTAGGTACTAATGAAGCAAAACTCGAAGCGGTAACATAACATTTCCATTTGTTGTTGTCACAGAGGGATGCTGCCTCAAGGCGTATCTCTTCTCAGTGATGATGTCTGCAAAACAAGGACATTCGTGTTTGTTTTTATAAGAAATAATGAAAAAAGAAAATAAAATCCGAATAGAATTCAAAATAAAAACAGAAAAGAAGAGTATTCTTAAAGCGATTTTCACTTAATATATATTTTTTTTTGAAAACTTTAATAATTGTGAATTGTATATCTGCATTTGCGAGGTAATTTAGATTTCTAGCATATTTGTTATATTACTGTTTATTTTTTAGATTTTTGTTTATTTACAGGTTTCTTGTTTATAATAAAACTTTTACCAATTAGGCTTTAAGCATTGTATATGTTTTAAGTTGGCACAACTATGAAAGAACAATCTGGAAAAAACAATTCAATGATGGGAAAATCTCGGAATTCAGTAAAGTTCCATAGACTGGTTAAACATATATATTTCCTCACAATAATACCTGGCGATAATATAAAACCGAACTTGTGGTATGGCTCGCTTGTTAAATTTCTGCAAGATTTGAATGATGTGTTGGCTATAAGTATAGCTGTTTGTTTATTAAGAAAGGTTAATAAAATAACCGATTACAAGAAAACAACTCGTAGAAACGATACACAACTCACTTCAGGATTACAACCTCGTCGTCATCAGGAGAATGAAAAGAAGAAGATGATGACTTTTAATCAACTGGCAAACAGCAACCGAGCAGAACTCATCACGTTCTTTTCCTTCTCCTGATGATGATGATGAGGTCGAAATATTGAACTGAGTTTTTTATTGCTTTCTTGTAATCATTTGATATGCTGTACTAACAGACTGTTTCATGTTTTGAAAAATAATATAATATAAAAAATTGATTATGATTATCATATAAGAAAACATATCTTTGCTCAGTTATTTATTTATTTTTTATTGTACATTGTGGTAAAGTAAATTCAAAAATGAACCTGTATTGAAAACGTATCAAGCAAGCGTTGAGGTGTTTAGATTTTTCTTCATGTCCTATAGCAGAGTTTCTCAAACTTTTTTCAAGACGCGAAACCCTTTTTGCTTCAGTAACTTTCCCAGCAACCCCAGATTCTAATGATTTCATATAATCATAATATAAATATTTCCATATGCCTTTAAAAAAGTGTGTATGTTTAAAAACAATTAAAAAGTAATATTACTGAAAATTGAATTTTTCAGGAAAAAAATTATAACTAAAAGATTTTCATTTTCATAACTAGCAATTTTAACGTAAGTTTATTTTGTAATAATTTTGGTTTTATAGTTGAAAGTTTGATTCTCAAGTCAGACAGAGCATTAAGTCTACTTGGTATTTAGTTTTTATGGCAGTATAAAAGGAAAATCCAGTTTTGCATAATTAGTTAGTGGGAAATGGCAGCAATGTGTGAACTACTATTTTTGTAATAGAAGGAAATTCGGGAATCAGATAGCTCCTGAAACTGACTAGTGATTCATCCTAAATATCATTAAAATGTTTACCACTTCTAGTTACGAGTATATGTAGATATACAGATTATTTAGTTTCTTGATTTTCTTGATTTAGACGCGTGTTTGCATTTTCGGCGGTTTTTTGCTGTTGAAAATAATGTGACAGAGTTTGTATTAATTATTCTGTAGAAAATGGTATTAAGTGCTTTAAAAGTCTTGAAATGTTGACAGTGAGGTATGGTGAGTCAATTTGAGTAAAAAAATGTTTATAAGTGGTTTAACTTTAACCATAAATTATTTTTTTGACAGCAAAAAATCGCGTAAGAAAACAGAATGCATAACTTACTGAAGGTCAAACGTACAGTTAATATTCACTGGGTATTGCTCCACTGTCGCTTCCTTCTGCTTCTTCAAGTCTCAATTGATAAATGTTACTTCGTAGAAACGGCAGTCATCTTGCTAATGGCTGGGCGCACAACTTAAAGACATCGCAAGTAACAGTCACTCTCCTTAGTAATAATTCCACTGAGTGCAGTCTCTAGTCCCACAATAGTTCATGAAATGTCTGTTGTCCCCCACCAGGAGAAGAAAAATGTCTACTGTACCCTTCACGCTTCTCTCCACTGGTGTCCTCTTGTCCCCACGGAGACCACTCTGTCTTTGTTTACTTTTTAACACAAGTTGCAAGTTGAGCTGTTATTAAATATTTCAACTGTTTTATGTTAACAAAAAAATATTCTCAAACACAATTTAGGATTATGATCCGGAAATTAGGTGAAAAATCAGAAGGCAGTGTAACCAGTGTTGGAAACGCGTTATGTGATTAAATCCTTAGGGTTTCTTTCCTCCCTAAGTATGAGACTCCGTTGTGTAAACAAGATGGTTTTCTAACAGTCAACTCTAATCATAACCAAATCTCATTCATTTATTGCAGAAAATAAAACAAACAACGAGCCACCTTTATGTACTAGCTAATAAAAAAAAATGTTTGTTATGAAAAGTTTTTATCTAATTTAAGGGCGCTGATTCCAGAAATACTGTCGTTTCTTCTCTGTCAGCTTTAGTTTTTCTACTATGGTGTGCCCTTCTCTGTAGGAAGGCGATAGCAACAATAATGACAAGCAAATGGAAGAAACAATATTATTATTTCACTTTAAGATATAACTTCATTAATGACACCAAAATATTACAATACATTTGGATTTCAACGTATTTTCCCCTAAATTATAGGAAAACACATTTGGTTTCTTTAAGAAATGTCGCCTAGGAGGGGATGTAGCCATGCTTAATTTTTACTCCAAAAATCCGCAACGCAAGTAAAAGCTTTAAGGTTTGTGATGTTATAATCATTTAACATAGACCACAATAACAACCTACAATTGGAATTATGACGATAGAATGTATTTAGAAGTACGCCTAATTTTTAAGGTAAAAAAGGTATGAAATAGCAAACATCTCAAAGACTTTACCTGATGAGAAAAAATTAGTAGGGTTTTCGGAATCAGCACCTCTAAATTAATCTAATTAAATTTATAGTTTAGCTTAGAAACCTTGGGCACCAAAATATGTTTGACCAGTGTATTCATTCATAGCAATTTCTTTTGTACTTTAACGTTAGAGCGAAATGAAAACATGGTGTTTTGATTTATATTTTCTCTTAAACAGCTGCATTTTTGAAATTCATTTCTGAAAGAAGAAACATGATTTTGTTTTTAATAAACCTCAGAATGACTTCATGCCTGTCATTGCGTTTGTGTCTTTTTAAATTTCCCACTTTGTGTAGTTTGTGTTAAACTTATATTTGTCATTTAGTAGAAATTTGTTATTTTTTGTTTATTTATGATATTATTTTGAAATTACAAATATTTTTACTGTTTTTGTATCTAGAATGTTAGAAAAAAATGGGAAAATAAAGTGGATAACAGAAAGAAAAAATTATAATTGTCAAGTTTATTTGGGCATTTTGTTTGTGTCACTAGAATTCGTAAATCGATTCAAAGCATGGATTAACTTGCCTAGTTTATATTAGTTTTAAAACATTATTGTGTGTCTTAAAAGAATGTCGAACATCAAATGCATTGTGTTGGAATTGGCTTAAAACTGATAACTCTTTTGAAAATAAAGTTAACATTCTGTGAACTTTCAGCCTTGTTTCAATTGTTTTAAAACAAAATATTGATTTGGTACACATTCGTAAACATATATTAAAAACTCTTTATACGAAATTCTGTTTCAAATAATAAGACCATATTTAAATTATTTTAAACGTAAAATTTCATTTCTAAACATCGACGTATATATCAAAAACATTTTTTTCAATTATTTAAGAAAAAGTTATCAATTTTCAGTATTGTCCTTGGAAAGTTTCAATGTTAATTATATTGAGAACTAAAAAACCTGTAGTTTAATTTTAATATTGTAAATTGTGGTAAACTCAAAATTTATTTAACCTTTTTGTTTATCATTTCATGTATTTACGATTGTTTAACTTCAATTAAACATTAAAATATTTTAACCGTATATTACCATTTATCGAACAAACACACAACAATTATTATTTGTAGTATATAAGATTAAGAAAAAAAACCTATTTTTTTAATTTACAATCATGACCATTCCAAAAAAAAAAAACAGTTGTAATATATCATTGTCAGAATAATATTTCAATATTCCATGCTTTTTGTCGTTTTCGCAGTGTTTTCTCGAAAATCTAAGAACAAAATTTATTATGCATATATTTTTCTTTTTAAACAGTTGTTTATATTCGTTTCATTTTTTTTTAAATATAGTTTTAATTGTATCCTGTATAGTATTAAGGGATGTAAAAATTAATATTTGTTTTATAAAATAATTAAGTATTGAAAACTTAAAGCGGTATTAAGAGCTTAAAAAAATACTGTTTTTGACTATAATTGGAAATAATTTAATTTAAATTGTATTTAAAAAAAATTTACCGAGTAGTTAAACAGTACGAAAGCACGCAAGTACTAGGGGATTAAGGCATTCTTATTTAGGTTTTTTTTTATATTTAAGTAAAACATAACGCATTTTATATATATACATATGTATTTTTTTTATTTTTTTTTTTAGTTACATATGAGATAGTTGAGATGAATGAATAGCTATTGAATTCACAATAATAATCTTCCCAAGAAAACGAGTAATTTCAATAAATAATTTATCGGAATTTTCACTTTTCTTGCGTCTTTGGTCGTCTTTTTCCACCAACTTGTTAGGTTTTTTATATATATATTTTATGTTTAAATTGAACAAGCATGCCTCCTGTAAGTCAGTAGGAATTGTATACTTAGGTATTAATTGATGACTAATTTCGCTTATGTAATTTTTATTAATTAAAAGTGCAACAACTAATTTTATTATTACATTTTATATATATATATTATATATATATATATAAAGATTTCACAAAAACACGTGAAATAACAATCAATGATCAAACCACAATAAGAAATAGGAAAGCAATACTAAGATCTTTGTTACTTTCGTTACGAGGGCAATAGCCTCTTCTTAGAGGGTTGACAGCTAGCGGATAGTTTTTTACTCTTTCGTACTGTACTCCTTTGTTTCCCCAAACATCCCTTTCTGGACATTAGTCCTTTCCTGCGCTTTCACCCTTTTAAAATACCACTCTTCCCTCCCGCTCTTCTCAACTCCTCACCAGATGTTTTCTGCATCTAGTGTTTAGTTGGGTTTTTGACTCTGATGAAGACCGCTTTTTACGGTTGAAAGATCTTAGTCTTGTTTTCCCATTTCATGTTGTGGTTTGATCATGAATCACATCAAATATTTATTGACAAAAGTATAGACCGTGAAGTAGAAACAAAATAAAAGTTTATCGGGACTCGGTCAGTTTTTCAGGGGTTCACATTAAACACTCATTACCAACGTTTCAGTTTTTATTTAAAACCTTTTTCATAGGCCTACAAAACAGAAGAAATAATATAATCATTCATAAATCAAACAAACAGAAAAAAAGCGCAAATAGTTACAAAAAAGAAAATACAATAAACATTTTGACAATAGGTTAGTGAGAGAACTTGAAATTTTATACTTCTCTAAGTTCTCTCATTAACCTATTATAAAATTTTTATTGTATTTTCTTGTTTGTAACTATTTACGCTTTTTTTCTGTTTGTTTGATTTATGAATGATTGTATTATTTTTTTCTGTTTTCTAGGCCTATGGAAAAGGTTTTAAATAAAAACCGAAACGTTGGCAATGAGAGTTTAATTTGAACCTGAAGAAATGACTGAGTTCTGATAAACTTTTATTTTGTATAAATATATCACCTCAAAAACGAAAATTTGAGTTTGTAAGTGTGTCTCTTTCTCTGAGTGTTGCTTTTCTTCGTTTTTGAGCTGATTTGCGTCCAGTTTGGATGTTTTTTCGAATTTTGAGCGATATATATATATACTAAAATCACAAAAAAGAACACACATAAAAGAATTCACAGGACTCACTATTTATTTCATGTGTGTACTTTTTTTATGGATCCAGGTTATTTAGTTCGTGGAATCGTTTCATATATATATATATATATATATATATAACAAAATTAAATAGTTTGTTACAGGGGAATGACTTGTTGAATACTAAAGGTGTGCATCTCCAAGGTTACCTCTAAATCAAGGATATCCTAAATAATCCCAGTTTATATTGATAGTGGACAATTTAATGTTATTTATATTTCTCAAAATGTTACCTTGTTCCTGTTTTTTTTTTTTAGATGTCCTTCATTAGTTTTTCTTTTATTATTATAAACATAAAACACCTCTGTAATAATAAAAATTAATATTTTATAAATAATTTCCTCTTAAAAGATACCTAACATATCTTTTTAATGAAACCTGTTCAAACTTTGTTCAAAGAGTTATATATATTGTGCCCGTTGTTGTATATCTAAAGTTTTCAAAATGTTGGCTGAATTGTTTGTAAAAATAAGTGGTTTCGAAGAATACCTCAAGGGTAACTTGACTTGTTCTATTTGATAGGTGTATTTTAAATTTACTACTTTGAACTAATCAAAGAGTATATTAACGAATGTGATGTATCATAAATGGGTGATATATTGTATAATATTGATTTAAACAAATCATGTATTATTTTATGTATTAATGTAATTTGTAAATGTGTATGAAAGGAGCATATTAACTGTTTATTATTATAAATATATATCTTGCTGGCAACTTGTTCTGATTTCAACCTTCTAACCACTGAATTGTGTTTGAGATTTGGGAAGATTACGGATTGAGATTAGGTTGCAGTGACAGTGCACAAAGTTACATATACAACATATAGGCCTCACATTATTAGTGTTTCACATATTTGGCTATTCTCACACAATTCTATGAAACTGAAAATTTTTATAAAATTATGCAAATTTAGTGAATTGCTATTCATCATTGACTATTCTCACACGAATACTAAGAAGTGAATAACTTCATTAAATTTGGCAAGCTTATCGTATTTTCCGTGTTTTGACTATTCTAACAGGAATACCATCAAAATATAAAAAAAAATAACAAATTCACCAAACCTACAATATTACTGTTCACGCATAGACTACTCTCAGACAAACACTATGAGAATGGAGAAAAATTATCAAATTAAGGAAACTTACCATATTAGTCATAATTTTTGACTATTTTCATGAAACGTCTTTAAAAATAAAAAAAAATTTTAAATTTAGAAAATTTATTGCAATGCAGTTCACGTTTCGAATATATTCAAAAGAATACTATGAAAAAAAAATGTTTAGCAAATTTAGCAAGCTTATCGTATTTGTCTTTTCGTTTTGACTAAGATAATACTACTATTATGAAAATAAAAAAGATTTACTAATTCAGCAAACCTACGTTACTACTGTTATACCCTCTGACTACTCACACACAATATTACGAAAATAAAAAAAAAATTCAGCAATTTTACCATCCTAGTCATTACCTTGTGACTCTTCGGAAAGGACTACTATGAAAATTAAAAAAAACATGATTCTTAAAATTGACTGCATCAATCATCAGTTTTCGACTATTTTCACACAAACGCTATGGAAATAAACAATTTTTGTCAATTTTATAAAACATAGTTTATTTGCCTTGTTATTTTGATTATTCTAACCGTCTACTATGAAAAGGATAAAAATAACAAAGTTCAGCACAACTAGCATACTACTGTACACGCTTTGGCTACAATCAGACACATACTATAAAAATGAAAAATTGATCATAGTAACCAAAATTTCCGTATTATTCCTAAATATTGGAATATTACTTAGATTAACATAAGTATTAATTGTAATGTTATACCTTAGTTTTTCTGTTTCAAAATTTATACTTCTACCTATGAAAAAGGCATTAAATAATAACCGAAACGTTGGCAATGAGAGTTTAATTTGATCCTATAAAAATGAGTTTATATTACCAATAACCTCCTCTAACTACTAATACTTTTTATTACAATTCCTGAACCTTTTTCCTTTATGAATTATTTTCAAAGTTTTTTGTATGAATAATTAAATTTTGTGAAATATTGGTTGAAAACAACTATTATAACTCATTCTATATTTTATAATGCTTTTTTGCTATTTGTAGGGATATTTTAATATTTAAAATTTTAAATCAACAAAATACAGAAAATATGATAGTTCAAAAGATAATATCCATTTTTTTTGTTAAATCAATTTCAAAATATTATGTGTTTCTTTTCCCATCGTTATATAGACAGAAATCACCCATTTTGTAAAGGATTTATAAAGTTACTCTCTGGACACCTCTAACCACCTAACTCTAACCACCTTTTTCTTCTTTTGAACTATTTTCAAGGTTTTTGTATAAACAAATAAAAATTTTGTGAAATAATGGTTGAAAACAACTATTATAACTCATTCTATATTTTATAATGCTTTTTTGCTATTTGTAGGGATATTTTAATATTTAAAATTTTTAATCATCAATATACAGAAAATATGATAGTTCAAAAGATAATATCCATTTTTTTTTTAAATCAATTTCAAAATTATATGTGTTTTCTTCCCATCGTTATATATACAGAAATCACCCATTTTGTAAAGGATTTAAAGTTACTCTCTGGACACCTCACACTCTAACCACCTTTTTTCCTTTTTGAACTATTTTCAAGGTTTTTTGTATAAACAATAAAAATTTTGTGAAATATTGGTTGAAAACAACTATTATAACTCAATCTATATTTTATAATGCTTTTTTGCTATTTGAAGGATATTTAATAATTAAAAATTTTAATCACAATATACAGAAAATATGATAGTTCAAAAGATAATACCCATTTTTTTTCTTAAATCAAATTCAAATTATTATGTGTTTCTTTTCCCATCGTTATATATACAGAAATCACCCATTTTGTAAAGGATTTATAAAGTTACTCTCTGGACACCTCTAACCACCTTTTTCCTTTTTGAACTATTTTCAAAGTTTTTTGTATAAACAATAAAAATTTTGTGAAATATTGGTTGAAAACAACTATTATAACTCATTCTATATTTTATAATGCTTTTTTGCTATTTGTAGGGATATTTTAATATTTAAAATTTTTAATCAACAAAATACAGAAAATATGATAGTTCAAAAGATGGTATCCATTTTTTTTCTTAAATCAAATTCAAATTATTATGTGTTTCTTTTCCCATCGTTATATATACAGAAATCACCCATTTTGTAAAGGATTTATAAAGTTACTCTCTGGACAACCTCTAACCACCTTTTTCCTTTTGAACTATTTTCAAGTTTTTGTATAAAACAATAAAAATTTTGTGAAATATTGGTTGAAAACAACTATTATAACTCATTCTATATTTTATAATGCTTTTTTGCTATTTGTAGGGATATTTTAATATTTAAAATTTTTAATCAACAAAATACAGAAAATATGATAGTTCAAAAGATAATATCCATTTTTTTTCTTAAATCAAATTCAAAATATTATGTGTTCTTTTCCCATCGTTATATATACAGAAATCACCCATTTTGTAAAGGATTTATAAAGTTACTCTCTGGACACCTCTAACCACCTCTAACCACCTTTTTCCTTTTTTGAACTATTTTCAATTTTTTTGTATAAACAATAAAAAATTTGTGAAATATTGGTTGAAAACAACTATTATAACTCAACTATATTTTATAATGCTTTTTCGCTATTTGTAGGGATATTTATTAATAAAAAAATTTAAATCAACAAATACAGAAAATATGATAGTTCAAAAGATAATATCCATTTTTTTTCTTAAATCAAATTCAAAATAATGTGTTTTCTTTTCCCATCGTTATTTATATACAGAAATCACCCATTTTGTAAAGGATTTATAAAGTTACTCTCTGGACACATCTAACCACCTCTAACCACCTTTTTCCTTTTTGAACTATTTTCAATGTTTTTTGTATAATAAATAAAAATTTTGTGAATATTGTTTGAAAACAACTATTATAACTCATTCTATATTTTATAATGCTTTTTTGCTATTTGTAGGGATATTTTAATATTTAAAATTTTAATCAACAAAATACAGAAAAATGATTGTTCAAAAGATAATATCCATTTTTTTCTTAAATCAAATTCAAAATATTATGTGTTTTATTTCCCATCGTTATATATACAGAAATCACCCATTTTGTAAAGGATTTATAAAGTTACTCTCTGGACACCTCTAACCACCTCTACTAACCACATTTTTCCTTTTTCAACTATTTTCAATGATTATTTTATAAACAATAAAAATTTTGTGAAATATTGGTTGAAAACAACTATTATAACTCATTCTATATTTTATAATGCTTTTTTTCGCTATTTGTAGGGATATTTTAAATATTTAAAATTTTAAATCAACAAAAAACAGAAAATATGATAGTTCAAAAGATAATATCCATTTTTTTCATTAAATCAAATTCAAAATATTATGTGTTTTTTTCCCATCGTTATATATACAGAAATCACCCATTTTTAAGGATTTATAAAGTTACTCTCTGGACACCTCTAACCACCTCTAACCAACCACCTTTTTCCTTTTGAACTATTTTCAAGGTTTTTTGTATAAACAATAAAAATTTTGTGAAATATTGGTTGAAAACAACTATTATAACTCATTCTATATTTTATAATGCTTTTTTGCTATTTGTAGGGATATTTTAATATTTAAAATTTTAATCAACAAAAACAGTAAAATATGATAGTTCAAAAGATAATATCCATTTTTTTTTCTTAAATCAAATTCAAAATATTATGTGTTTTATTTCCCATCGTTATATATACAGAAATCACCCATTTTGTAAAGGATTTATAAAGTTACTCTCTGGACACCTCTAACCACCTTTTTCCTTTTTGAACTATTTTCAAGGTTTTTTGTATAAACAATAAAAATTTTGTGAAATATTGGTTGAAAACAACTATTATAACTCAATCTATATTTTATAATGCTTTTTTGCTATTTGTAGGGATATTTTAATGTTTAAAATTTTTAATCAACAAAATACAGAAAATAAGATAGTTCAAAAGATAATATCCATTTTTTTTTTTTAAATCAAATTCAAAATATTATCTGTTTCTTTTCCCATCGTTATATATACAGAAATCACCCATTTTGTAAAGGATTTATAAAGTTACACTCTGGACACCTCTAACCACCTCTAACGACCTCTAACCACCTTTTTCCATTTTGAACTATTTTCAAAGTTTTTTGTATAAACAATAACAATTTTGTGAAATATTGGACGAAAACAACTATTATAACTCATTCTATATTTTATAATGCTTTTTTGCTATTTGTAGGGATATTTTAATATTTAAAATGTTTAATCTACAAAATACAGAAAATATGATAGTTCAAAAGATAATATCCATTTTTTTTATTAAATCAAATTCAAATTATTATGTGTTTCTTTTCCCATCATCGTTATATATACAGAAATCACCCATTTTGTAAAGGATTTATAAAGTTACTCTCTGGCCACCTCTAACCACCTCTAACCACCTTTTTCCTTTTTGAACTATTTTCAAGGTTTTTTGTATAATCAATAAAAATTTTGTGAAATATTGGTTGAAAAGAACTATTATAACTCATTCTATATTTTATAATTTTTTTTGCTATTTGTAGGGATATTTTAATATTTAAAATTTTTAATCTACAAAATACAGAAAATATGATAGTTCAAAAGATAATATCCATTTTTTTTATTAAATCAAATTCAAATTATTATGTGTTTCTTTTCCCATCATGGTTATATATACAGAAATCACCCATTTTGTAAAGGATTTATAAAGTTACTATCTGGACACCTCTAACCACCTCTAACGACCTCTAACCACCTTTTTCCTTTTTGAACTATTTTCAAAGTTTTTTGTATAAACAATAAAAATTTTGTGAAATATTGGTCGAAAACAACTATTATGACTCAATCTATATTTTACAATGTTTTTTTGCTTTTTATAGGGATATTTTAATATTTAAAATTTTTAATCAACAAAATAATAAAATATGATAGTTCAAAAGATAATATCCATTTTTTTCCTAAATCAAATTCAAATTATTATGTGTTTCTTTTCCCATCGTTATATATACAGAAATCACCCATTTTGTAAAGGATTTATAAAGTTACTCTCTGGACACCTCTAACCACCTCTAACCACCTTTTTCCATTTTGAACTATTTTCAAAGTTTTTTGTATAAACAATAAAAATTTTGTCAAATATTGGTCGAAAACAACTATTATAACTCATTCATTATTTTATAATGCTTTTTTGCTATTTGTATGGATATTTTAATATTTAAAATTTTTAATCAACAAAATAGAGAAAATAAGATAGTTCAAAAGATAATATCCATTTTTTTTCTTAAATCAAATTCAAAATATTATCTGTTTCTTTTCCCATCGTTATATATACAGAAATCACCCATTTTGTAAAGGATTTATAAAGTTACTCTCTGGACACCTCTAACCACCTCTAACCACCTTTTTCCTTTTTGAACTATTATCAAAAATTTTTCTATAAACAATAAAAATTTTGTGAAATATTGGTTGAATACAACTATTATAACTCATTGTATATTTTATAATGCTTTTTTGCTTTTTATAGGGATATTGTAATATTTAAAATTTTTAATCCTCAATATACAGAAAATATGATTGTTCAAAAGATAATATCCATTTTTTTTCTTAAATCAAATTCAAAATATTATGTGTTTCTTTTCCCATCGTTATATATACAGAAATCACCCATTTTGTAAAGGATTTATAAAGTTACTCTCTGGACACCTCTAACCACCTCTAACGACCTCTAACCACCTTTTTCCTTTTTGAACTATTTTCAATGTTTTTTGTATAAATAACAAAAATTTTGTGAAATATTGGTTGAAAACAACTATTATAACTCAATCTATATTTTATAATGCTTTTTTGCTATTTGTATGGATATTTTAATATTTAAAATTTTTAATCAACAAAATACAGAAACTAAGATAGTTCAAAAGATAATATCCATTTTTTTTCTTAAATCAAATTCAAAATATTATGTGTTTTATTTTCCCATCGTTATATATACAGAAATCACCCATTTTGTAAAGGATTTATAAAGTTACTCTCTGGACACCTCTAACCACCTTTTTCCTTTTTGAACTATTTTCAAGGTTTTTTGTATAAACAATAAAAATTTTGTGAAATATTGGTTGAAAACAACTATTATAACTCAATCTATATTTTATAATGCTTTTTTGCTATTTGTAAGGATATTTTAATAATTAAAATTTTTAATCATCAATATACAGAAAATATGATAGTTCAAAAGATAATATCCATTTTTTTTTCTTAAATCAAATTCAAATTATGATGTGTTTCTTTTCCCATCGTTATATATACAGAAATCACCCATTTTATAAAAGATTTATAAAGTTACTCTCTGGACACCTCTAACCACCTTTTTCCTTTTTGAACTATTTTCAATGTTTTTTGTATAAATAATAAAAATTTTGTGAAATATTGGTTGAAAACAACTATTATAACTCATTCTATATTTTTATAATGCTTTTTCGCTATTAGTAGGGATATTTTAATATTTAAAATTTTAAATCAACAAAATACAGAAAATATGATAGTTCAAAAGATAATATCCATTTTTTTTCTTAAATCAAATTCAAAATATTATGTGTTTCTTTTCCCATCGTTATATATACAGAAATCACCCATTTTGTAAAGGATTTATATAAAGTTACTCTCTGGACACCTCTAACCACCTCTAACCACCTTTTTCCTTTTTAACTATTTTCAAAGTTTTTACAAACAAATAAAAAATATTGTTGAAAAATAAAATTGTGAAAACAAAACTATTATAACTCAATTCTATTCTATTTTTTATAATGCTTTTTTGCTATTTATAGGATATTTAAATATTTTAAATTTTAAATCAACAAAATACAGAAAATATGATAGTTCAAAAGATAATATCCATTTTTTTTTCTTAAATCAAATTCAAAATATTATGTGTTTCTTTTCCCATCGTTATATATACAGAAATCACCCATTTTGTAAAGGATTTATAAAGTTACTCTCTGGACACCTCTAACCAGCTCTAACCACCTTTTTCCTTTTTGAACTATTTTCAATGTTTTTTGTATTAATAACAAAAATTTTGTGAAATATTGGTTGAATACAACTATTATAACTCATTCTATATTATTATAATGCTTTTTTGCTTTTTATAGGGATATTTTAATATTTAAAATTTTTAATCCCAAATACAGAAAATATGATAGTTCAAAAGATAATATCCATTTTTTTCTTTAAATCAAATTCAAAATATTATGTGTTTCTTTTCCATCGTTATATATACAGAAATCACCCATTTGTAAAGGATTTATAAAGTTACTCTCTGGACACATCTAACCACCTCTAAACCACATTTTTCCTTTTTGAACTATTTTCAAGTTTTTTTTATAAACAATAAAAATTTTGTGAAATATTGGTTGAAAACAACTATTATAACTCATTCTATATTTTATAATGCTTTTTTGCTATTTGTAGGGATATTTTAATATTTAAAATTTTTAATCACAAAATACAGAAAATATGATAGTTCAAAAGATATATATCATTTTTTTTCTTAAATCAAATTCAAAATATTATGTGTTTTATTTTCCCATCGTTATATATACAGAAATCACCCATTTTGTAAAGGATTTATAAAGTTACTCTCTGGACACCTCTAACCACCTCTAACCAACCACCTTTTTCCTTTTGAACTATTTTCAAGGTTTTTTGTATAAACAATAAAAATTTTGTGAAATATTGGTTGAAAACAACTATTATAGCTCATTCTATATTTCATAATGCTTTTTTGCTATTTGTAGGGATATTTTAATATTTAAAATTTTTAATCAACAAAAAACAGTAAATATGATAGTTCAAAAGATGATATCCATTTTTTTTCTTAAATCAAATTCAAAATATTATGTGTTTTATTTTCCCATCGTTATATATACAGAAATCACCCATTTTGTAAAGGATTTATAAAGTTACTCTCTGGACACCTCTAACCACCTTTTTCCTTTTTGAACTATTTTCAAGGTTTTTTGTATAAACAATAAAAATTTTGTGAAATATTGGTTGAAAACAACTATTATAACTCAATCTATATTTTATAATGCTTTTTTGCTATTTGTAGGGATATTTTAATGTTTAAAATTTTTAATCAACAAAATACAGAAAATAAGATAGTTCAAAAGATAATATCCATTTTTTTTTTAAATCAAATTCAAAATATTATCTGTTTTCTTTTCCCATCGTTATATATACAGAAATCACCCATTTTGTAAAGGATTTATAAAGTTACTCTCTGGACACCTCTAAACCACCTCTAACCACCTCTAACCACCTTTTTCCTTTTGAACTATTTTCAAAGTTTTTGTATAAACAATAAAATTTTGTGAAATATTGGTTAAAACAACTATTATAACTCATTCTATATTTTATAATGCTTTTTTGCTATTTGTAGGGATATTTTAATATTTAAAATTTTAATCAACAAAATACAGAAAATATGATAGTTCAAAAGATAATATCCATTTTTTTTCTTAAATCAAATTCAAAATATTATGTGTTTATTTTTTCCCATCATCGTTATATATACAGAAATCACCCATTTTGTAAAGGATTTATAAAGTTTACTCTCTGGACACCTCTAACCACCTCTAACGACCCTCTAACCACCTTTTTCCTTTTTGAACTATTTTCAATGTTTTTTGTATAAACAATAAAAATTTTGTGAAATATTGGTTGAAAACAACTATTATAACTCAATCTATATTTTATAATGCTTTTTTGCTATTTGTAGGGATATTTTAATATTTAAAATTTTTAATCAACAAAATACAGAAAATAAGATAGTTCAAAAGATAATATCCATTTTTTTTCTTAAATCAAATTCAAATTATTATGTGTTTCTTTTCCCATCGTTATATAAGACAAAATCACCCATTTTGTAAAGGATTTATAAAGTTACTCTCTGGACACCTCTAACCACCTCTAACCACCTTTTTCCTTTTTGAACTATTTTCAAGGTTTTTTGTATAAACAATAAAAATTTTGTGAAATATTGGTTGAAAAGAACTATTATAACTCATTCAATATTTTTATAATTTTTTTGCTATTTGTAGGGATATTTTAATATTTAAAATTTTAATCTACAAAATACAGAAAATATGATAGTTCAAAAGATAATATCCATTTTTTTTATTAAATCAAATTCAAATTATATTATGTGTTTCTTTTCCATCATCGTATATATACAGAAATCACCCATTTTGTAAAGGATTTATAAGTTACTCTCTGGACACACTCTAACCACCTCTAACGACCTCTAACCACCTTTTTCCTTTTTGAACTATTTCAAAGTTTTTGTATAAACAATAAAAATTTTGTGAAATATTGTCGAAAACAACTATTATAACTCAATCTATATTTTATAATGTTTTTTGCTTTTTGTAGGATATTTTAATATTTAAAATTTTTAATCAACAAAATAAGAAAATATGATAGTTCAAAAGATAATATCCATTTTTTTTCTTAAATCAAATTCAAAATATTATGTGTTTCTTTTCCCATCGTTATATATACAGAAATCACCCATTTTGTAAAGGATTTATAAAGTTACTCTCTGGACACCTCTAACCACCTCTAACCACCTTTTTCCTTTTTGAACTATTTTCAAAGTTTTTTGTATAAACAATAAAAATTTTGTGAAATATTGGTTGAAAACAACTATTATAACTCATTCTATATTTTATAATGCTTTTTTGCTATTTGTAGGGATATTGTAATATTTAAAATTTTTAATCAACAATATACAGAAAATATGATAGTTCAAAAGATAATATCCATTTTTTTTCTTAAATCAAATTCAAATTATTATGTGTTTCTTTTCCCATCGTTATATATACAGAAATCACCCATTTTGTAAAGGATTTATAAAGTTACTCTCTGGACACCTCTAACCACCTCTAACACCTCTAACCACCCTTTTTCCTTTTTGAACTATTTTCAATGTTTTTTGTATAAACAATAAAAATTTTGTGAAATATTGGTCGAAAACAACTATTATAACTCATTCATATTTTATAAATGCTTTTTTGCTATTTGTATGGATATTAATATTTAAAATTTTTAATCAACAAAAATACAGAAAATAAGATAGTTCAAAAGATAATATCCATTTTTTTTCTTAAATCAAATTCAAAATATTATGTGTTTCTTTTCCCATCGTTATATATACAGAAATCACCCATTTTGTAAAGGATTTATAAAGTTACTCTCTGGACACCTCTAACCACCTCTAACCACCTTTTTTCCTTTTTGAACTATTTTCAAAGTTTTTTGTATAAACAATAAAAATTTTGTGAATATTGGTTGAAAACAACTATTATAACTCATTCTATATTTTATAATGCTTTTTTGCTTTTTATAGGGATATTGTAATATTTAAAATTTTTAATCCTCAATATACAGAAAATATGATTGTTCAAAAGATAATATCCATTTTTTTTCTTAAATCAAATTCAAAATATTATGTGTTTTATTTTCCCATCATATACAGAAATCACCCATTTTGTAAAGGATTTATAAAGTTACTCTCTGGACACCTCTAACCACCTCTAACGACCTCTAACCACCTTTTTCCTTTTTGAACTATTTTCAAAGTTTTTTGTATAAACAATAAAAATTTTGTGAAATATTGGTCGAAAACAACTATTATAACTCAATCTATATTTTATAATGTTTTTTTGCTTTTTATAGGGATATTTTAATATTTAAAATTTTTAATCAACAAAATAATAAAATATGATAGTTCAAAAGATAATATCCATTTTTTTCCTAAATCAAATTCAAATTATTATGTGTTTCTTTTCCCATCGTTATATATACAGAAATCACCCATTTTGTAAAGGATTTATAAAGTTACTCTCTGGACACCTCTAACCACCTCTAACCACCTTTTTCCATTTTGAACTATTTTCAAAGTTTTTTGTATAAACAATAAAAATTTTGTGAAATATTGGTCGAAAACAACTATTATAACTCATTCTATATTTTATAATGCTTTTTTGCTATTTGTATAGATATTTTAATATTTAAAATTTTTAATAATCAATATACAGAAAATATGATAGTTCAAAAGATAATATCCATTTTTTTTCTTCAATCAAATTCAAAATATTATGTGTTTCTTTTCCCATCGTTATATATACAGAAATTACCCATTTTGTAAAGGATTTATAAAGTTACTCTCTGGACACCTCTAACCACCTCTAACGACCTCTAACCACCTTTTTCCTTTTTGAACTATTTTCAAAGTTTTTTGTATAAACAATAAAAATTTTGTCAAATATTGGTCGAAAACAACTATTATAACTCATTCATTATTTTATAATGCTTTTTTGCTATTTGTAGGGATATTTTAATATTTAAAATTTTTAATCAATCAAAAATAGAGAAAATAAGATAGTTCAAAAGATAATATCCATTTTTTTTTCTAAATCAAATTCAAAATATTATCTGTTTCTTTTCCCATCGTTTATATATACAGAAATCACCCATTTTGTAAAGGTTTATAAAGTTACTCTCTGGACACCTCTAACCACCTCTAACCACCTTTTTTCCTTTTGAACTATTATCAAAGTTTTTTCTATAAACAATAAAAATTTGGTGAAATATTGGTTGAAATACAACTATTATAACTCATTGTATATTTTATAATGCTTTTTTGCTTTTTATAGGGATATTTAATATTTAAAATTTTTAATCAAAATACAGAAAATATGATGTTCAAAAGATAATATCCATTTTTTTTCTTAAATCAAATTCAAATTAAATGTGTTTCTTTTCCCCCTCATATACAGAAATCACCCATTTTGTAAAGGATTTATAAAGTTACTCTCTGGACCACTCAAACCACCTCTACCGACCTCTAACCACCTTTTTCCTTTTTGAACTATTTTCAATGTTTTTTGTATAAATAACAAAAATTTTGTGAAATATTGGTTGAAAACAACTATTATAACTCAATCTATATTTTATAATGCTTTTTTGCTATTTGTATGGATATTTTAATATTTAAAATTTTTAATCAACAAAATACAGAAAAAAGATAGTTCAAAAGATAATATCCATTTTTTTCTTAAATCAAATTCAAAATTATTGTGTTTTTTTTCCATCGTTATATATACAGAAATCACCCATTTTGTAAAGGATTTATAAAGTTACTCTCTGGACACATCTAACCACCTCTAACCACCTTTTTCCTTTTTGAACTATTTTCAAGATTTTTTGTATAAACAATAAAAATTTTGTGAAATATTGGTTGAAAACAACTATTATAGCTCATTCTATATTTCATAATGCTTTTTTGCTATTTGTAGGGATATTTTAATATTTAAAATTTTTAATCAACAAAAAACAGTAAATATGATAGTTCAAAAGATGATATCCATTTTTTTTCTTAAATCAAATTCAAAATATTATGTGTTTTATTTTCCCATCGTTATATATACAGAAATCACCCATTTTGTAAAGGATTTATAAAGTTACTCTCTGGACACCTCTAACCACCTCTAACCACCTTCTTCCTTTTTGAACTATTATCAAAAATTTTTCTATAAACAATAAAAATTTTGTGAAATATTGGTTGAAAAGAACTATTTTAACTCATTCTATATTTTATAATGCTCTTTTGCTTTTTATAGGGATATTTTAATATTTAAAATTTTTAATCATCAATATACAGAAAATATGATAGTTCAAAAGATAATATCCATTTTTTTTCTTAAATCAAATTCAAAATATTATCTGTTTCTTTTCCCATCGTTATATATACAGAAATCACCCATTTTGTAAAGGATTTATCAAGTTACTCTCTGGACACGTCTAACCAGCTCTAACCACCTTTTTCCTTTTTGAACTATTTTCAATGTTTTTTGTATAAATAACAAAAATTTTGTGAAATATTGGTTGAAAACAACTATTATAACTCAATCTATATTTTATAATGCTTTTTTGCTATTTGTATGGATATTTTAATATTTAAAATTTTTAATCAACAAAATACAGAAAATAAGATAGTTCAAAAGATAATATCCATTTTTTTTCTTAAATCAAATTCAAAATATTATGTGTTTCTTTTCCCATCGTTATATATACAGAAATCACCCATTTTGTAAAGGATTTATAAAGTTACTCTCTGGACACATCTAACCACCTCTAACCACCTTTTTCCTTTTTGAACTATTTTCAAGATTTTTTGTATAAACAATAAAAATTTTGTGAAATATTGGTTGAAAACAACTATTATAACTCATTCTAAATTTCATAATGCTTTTTTTGCTATTTATAGGATATTTTAATATTTAAAATTTTTAATCAACAAAAAACAGTAAATATGATAGTTCAAAAGAAGATATCCATTTTTTTTCTTAAATCAAATTCAAATTATTATTTGTTTCTTTTCCCATCATCGTTATATATACAGAAATCACCCATTTTGTAAAGGATTTATAAAGTTACTCTCTGGACACCTCTAACCACCTCTAACGACCTCTAACCACCTTTTTCCTTTTTGAACTATTTTCAAAGTTTTTTGTATAAACAATAAAAATTTTGTGAAATATTGGTCGAAAACAACTATTATAACTCAATCTATATTTTATAATGTTTTTTTGCTTTTTATAGGGATATTTTAATATTTAACATTTTTAATCAACAAAATAATAAAATATGATAGTTCAAAAGATAATATCCATTTATTCCTAAATCAAATTCAAATTATTATGTGTTTCTTTTCCCATCGTTATATATACAGAAATCACCCATTTTGTAAAGGATTTATAAAGTTACTCTCTGGACACCTGTAACCACCTCTAACAACCTTTTTCCATTTTGAACTATTTTCAAAGTTTTTTGTATAAACAATAAAAATTTTGTGAAATATTGGTTGAATACAACTATTATAACTCATTGTATATTTAATAATGCTTTTTTGCTATTTGTAAGGATATTTTAATAATTAAAATTTTTAATCATCAATATACAGAAAATATGATAGTTCAAAAGATAATATCCATTTTTTTTTCTTAAATCAAATTCAAATTATGATGTGTTTCTTTTCCCATCGTTATATATACAGAAATTACCCATTTTGTAAAGGATTTATAAAGTTACTCTCTGGACACCTCTAACCACCTCTAACCACCTCTAACCACCTCTAACCACCTTTTTCCTTTTTGAACTATTTTCAAAGTTTTTTGTATAAAAAATAAAAATTTTGTCAAATATGGTCGAAAACAACTATTATAACTAATTCATTATTTTATAATGCTTTTTTGCTATTTCTATGGATATTTTAATATTTAAAATTTTTAATCAACAAAATAGAGAAAATAAGATAGTTCAAAAGATAATATCCATTTTTTTTTTTAAATCAAATTCAAAATATTATCTGTTTCTTTTCCCATCGTGATATATACAGAAATCACCCATTTTGTAAAGGATTTATAAAGTTACTCCCTGGACACCTCTAACCACCTCTAACCACCTTTTTCCTTTTTGAACTATTATCAAATATTTTTCTATAAACAATAAAAATTTTGTGAAATATTGGTTGAATACAACTATTATAACTCATTGTATATTTTATAATGCTTTTTTGCTTTTTATAGGGATATTGTAATATTTAAAATTTTTAATCCTCAATATACAGAAAATATGATTGTTCAAAAGATAATATCCATTTTTTTTCTTAAATCAAATTCAAAATATTATGTGTTACTTTTCCCATCGTTATATATACAGAAATCACCCATTTTGTAAAGGATTTATAAAGTTACTCTCTGGACACATCTAACCACCTCTAACCACATTTTTCCTTTTTCAACTATTTTCAATGATTTTTTTATAAATAATAAAAATTTTGTGAAATATTGGTTGAAAAGAACTATTATAACTCATTCTATATTTTATAATGCTTTTTGCTATTTGTAGGGATATTTTAATATTTAAAATTTTTAATCAACAAAATACAGAAAATATGATAGTTCAAAAGATAATATCCATTTTTTTTCTTAAATCAAATTCATATTATTAAGTGTTCTTTTCCCATCGTTATATGTACAGAAATCACCCATTTTGTAAAGGATTTATAAAGTTACTCTCTGGACACGTCTAACCAGCTCTAACCACCTTTTTCCTTTTTGAACTATTTTCAATGTTTTTTGTATAAATAACAAAAATTTTGTAAAATATTGGTTGCAAACAACTATTATAACTCAATCTATATTTTATAATGCTTTTTTGCTATTTGTATGGATATTTTAATATTTAAAATTTTTAATCAACAAAATACAGAAAATAAGATAGTTCAAAAGATAATATCCATTTTTTTTCTTAAATCAAATTCAAATTATTATGTGTTTCTTTTCCCATCGTTATATATACAGAAATCACCCATTTTGTAAGGGATTTATAAAGTTACTCTCTGGACACATCTAACCACCTCTAACCACCTTTTTCCTTTTTGAACTATTTTCAAGATTTTTTGTATAAACAATAAAAATTTTGTGAAATATTGGTTGAAAACAACTATTATAGCTCATTCTATATTTCATAATGCTTTTTTGCTATTTGTAGGGATATATTAATATTTAAAATTTTTAATCAACAAAAAACAGTAAATATGAGAGTTCAAAAGATGATATCCATTTTTTTTCTTAAATCAAATTCAAAATATTATGTGTTTTATTTTCCCATCGTTATATATACAGAAATCACCCATTTTGTAAAGGATTTATAAAGTTACTCTCTGGACACCTCTAACCACCTCTAACGACCTCTAACCACCTTTTTCCTTTTTGAACTATTTTCAATGTTTTTTGTATAAAAAATAAAAATTTTGTGAAATATTGGTTGAAAACAACTATTATAAGTCATTCTATATTTTATAATGTTTTTTTGCTTTTTATAGGGATATTTTAATATTTAAAATTTTTAATCAACAAAATAATAAAATATGATAGTTCAAAAGATAATATCCATTTTTTTCCTAAATCAATTTCAAATTATTATGTGTTTCTTTTCCCATCGTTATATATACAGAAATCACCCATTTTGTAAAGGATTTATAAAGTTACTCTCTGGACACCTCTAACCACCTCTAACCACCTTTTTCCTTTTTGAACTATTTTTAAGGTTTTTTGTATAATCAATAAAAATTTTGTGAAATATTGGTTGAAAACAACTGTTATAACTCAATCTATATTTTATAATGCTTTTTTGCTATTTGTAGTGATATTTTGATATTTAAAATTTTTAATCAACAAAAAACAGAAAATATGATAGTTCAAAGACTATTCTAACAGGAATACCATCAAAATATAAAAAAATAACAAATTCACCAAACCTACAATATTACTGTTCACGCATAGACTACTCTCAGACAAACACTATGAGAATGGAGAAAAATTATCAAATTAAGGAAACTTACCATATTAGTCATAATTTTTGACTATTTTCATGAACGTCTTTAAAAATAAAAAAAATTTAAATTTAGAAAATTTATTGCAATGCAGTTCACGTTTCGAATATATTCAAAAGAATACTATGAAAAAAAAATGTTTAGCAAATTTAGCAAAGCTTATCGTATTTGTCTTTTCGTTTTGACTAAGATAATACTACTATTATGAAAATAAAAAAGATTTACTAATTCAGCAAACCTACGTTACTACTGTTATACCCTCTGACTACTCACACACAATATTACGAAAATAAAAAAAAAATTCAGCAATTTACCATCCTAGTCATTACCTTGTGACTCTTCGGAAAGGACTACTATGAAAATTAAAAAAAACATGATTCTTAAAATTGACTGCATCAATCATCAGTTTTCGACTATTTTCACACAAACGCTATGGAAATAAACAATTTTTGTCAATTTTATAAAACAAGTTTATTTGCCTTGTTATTTTGATTATTCTAACCGTCTACTATGAAAAGGATAAAAATAACAAAGTTCAGCACAACTAGCATACTACTGTACACGCTTTGGCTACAATCAGACACATACTATAAAAATGAAAAATTGATCATAGTAACCAAAATTTCCGTATTATTTCCTAAATATTGGAATATTACTTAGATTAACATAAGTATTAATTGTAATGTTATACCTTAGTTTTTCTGTTTCAAAATTTATACTTCTACCTATGAAAAAGGCATTAAATAATAACCGAAACGTTGGCAATGAGAGTTTAATATTGATCCTATAAAAATGAGTTTATATACCAATAACCTCCTCTAACTACTAATACTTTTTTATTACAATTCCTGAACCTTTTTCCTTTATGAATTATTTTCAAAGTTTTTTTGTATGAATAATTAAATTTTGTGAAATATTGGTTGAAAACAACTATTATAACTCATTCTATATTTTATAATGCTTTTTTGCTATTTGTAGGGATATTTTAATATTTAAAATTTTAAATCAACAAAATACAGAAAATATGATAGTTCAAAAGATAATATCCATTTTTTTTGTTAAATCAATTTCAAAATATTATGTGTTTCTTTTCCCATCGTTATATAGACAGAAATCACCCATTTTGTAAAGGATTTATAAAGTTACTCTCTGGACACCTCTAACCACCTAACTCTAACCACCTTTTTCTTCTTTTGAACTATTTTCAAGGTTTTTGTATAAACAAATAAAAATTTTGTGAAATAATGGTTGAAAACAACTATTATAACTCATTCTATATTTTATAATGCTTTTTTGCTATTTGTAGGGATATTTTAATATTTAAAATTTTTAATCATCAATATACAGAAAATATGATAGTTCAAAAGATAATATCCATTTTTTTTTTAAATCAATTTCAAAATTATATGTGTTTTCTTCCCATCGTTATATATACAGAAATCACCCATTTTGTAAAGGATTTAAAGTTACTCTCTGGACACCTCACACTCTAACCACCTTTTTTCCTTTTTGAACTATTTTCAAGGTTTTTTGTATAAACAATAAAAATTTTGTGAAATATTGGTTGAAAACAACTATTATAACTCAATCTATATTTTATAATGCTTTTTTGCTATTTGAAGGATATTTAATAATTAAAAATTTTAATCACAATATACAGAAAATATGATAGTTCAAAAGATAATATCCATTTTTTTCTTAAATCAAATTCAAATTATTATGTGTTTCTTTTCCCATCGTTATATATACAGAAATCACCCATTTTGTAAAGATTTATAAAGTTACTCTCTGGACACCTCTAACCACCTTTTTCCTTTTTGAACTATTTTCAAAGTTTTTTGTATAAACAATAAAAATTTTGTGAAATATTGGTTGAAAACAACTATTATAACTCATTCTATATTTTATAATGCTTTTTTGCTATTTGTAGGGATATTTTAATATTAAAATTTTTAATCAACAAAATACAGAAAATATGATAGTTCAAAAGATAATATCCATTTTTTTTCTTAAATCAAATTCAAAATATTATGTGTTTCTTTTCCCATCGTTATATATACAGAAATCACCCATTTTGTAAAGGATTTATAAAGTTACTCTCTGGACAACCTCTAACCACCTTTTTCCTTTTGAACTATTTTCAAGTTTTTGTATAAAACAATAAAAATTTTGTGAAATATTGGTTGAAAACAACTATTATAACTCATTCTATATTTTATAATGCTTTTTTGCTATTTGTAGGGATATTTTAATATTTAAAATTTTTAATCAACAAAATACAGAAAATATGATAGTTCAAAAGATAATATCCATTTTTTTTCTTAAATCAAATTCAAAATATTATGTGTTCTTTTCCCATCGTTATATATACAGAAATCACCCATTTTGTAAAGGATTTATAAAGTTACTCTCTGGACACCTCTAACCACCTCTAACCACCTTTTTCCTTTTTTGAACTATTTTCAATTTTTTTGTATAAACAATAAAAAATTTGTGAAATATTGGTTGAAAACAACTATTATAACTCAACTATATTTTATAATGCTTTTTCGCTATTTGTAGGGATATTTATTAATAAAAAAATTTAAATCAACAAATACAGAAAATATGATAGTTCAAAAGATAATATCCATTTTTTTTCTTAAATCAAATTCAAAATAATGTGTTTTCTTTTCCCATCGTTATTTATATACAGAAATCACCCATTTTGTAAAGGATTTATAAAGTTACTCTCTGGACACATCTAACCACCTCTAACCACCTTTTTCCTTTTTGAACTATTTTCAATGTTTTTTGTATAATAAATAAAAATTTTGTGAATATTGTTTGAAAACAACTATTATAACTCATTCTATATTTTATAATGCTTTTTTGCTATTTGTAGGGATATTTTAATATTTAAAATTTTAATCAACAAAATACAGAAAAATGATTGTTCAAAAGATAATATCCATTTTTTTCTTAAATCAAATTCAAAATATTATGTGTTTTATTTCCCATCGTTATATATACAGAAATCACCCATTTTGTAAAGGATTTATAAAGTTACTCTCTGGACACCTCTAACCACCTCTACTAACCACATTTTTCCTTTTTCAACTATTTTCAATGATTATTTTATAAACAATAAAAATTTTGTGAAATATTGGTTGAAAACAACTATTATAACTCATTCTATATTTTATAATGCTTTTTTTCGCTATTTGTAGGGATATTTTAAATATTTAAAATTTTAAATCAACAAAAAACAGAAAATATGATAGTTCAAAAGATAATATCCATTTTTTTCATTAAATCAAATTCAAAATATTATGTGTTTTTTTCCCATCGTTATATATACAGAAATCACCCATTTTTAAGGATTTATAAAGTTACTCTCTGGACACCTCTAACCACCTCTAACCACCACCTTTTTCCTTTTGAACTATTTTCAAGGTTTTTTGTATAAACAATAAAAATTTTGTGAAATATTGGTTGAAAACAACTATTATAACTCATTCTATATTTTATAATGCTTTTTTGCTATTTGTAGGGATATTTTAATATTTAAAATTTTAATCAACAAAAACAGTAAAATATGATAGTTCAAAAGATGATATCCATTTTTTTTCTTAAATCAAATTCAAAATATTATGTGTTTTATTTTCCCATCGTTATATATACAGAAATCACCCATTTTGTAAAGGATTTATAAAGTTACTCTCTGGACACCTCTAACCACCTTTTTCCTTTTTGAACTATTTTCAAGGTTTTTTGTATAAACAATAAAAATTTTGTGAAATATTGGTTGAAAACAACTATTATAACTCAATCTATATTTTATAATGCTTTTTTGCTATTTGTAGGGATATTTTAATGTTTAAAATTTTTAATCAACAAAATACAGAAAATAAGATAGTTCAAAAGATAATATCCATTTTTTTTTTTTAAATCAAATTCAAAATATTATCTGTTTCTTTTCCCATCGTTATATATACAGAAATCACCCATTTTGTAAAGGATTTATAAAGTTACACTCTGGACACCTCTAACCACCTCTAACGACCTCTAACCACCTTTTTCCATTTTGAACTATTTTCAAAGTTTTTTGTATAAACAATAACAATTTTGTGAAATATTGGACGAAAACAACTATTATAACTCATTCTATATTTTATAATGCTTTTTTGCTATTTGTAGGGATATTTTAATATTTAAAATGTTTAATCTACAAAATACAGAAAATATGATAGTTCAAAAGATAATATCCATTTTTTTTATTAAATCAAATTCAAATTATTATGTGTTTCTTTTCCCATCATCGTTATATATACAGAAATCACCCATTTTGTAAAGGATTTATAAAGTTACTCTCTGGCCACCTCTAACCACCTCTAACCACCTTTTTCCTTTTTGAACTATTTTCAAGGTTTTTTGTATAATCAATAAAAATTTTGTGAAATATTGGTTGAAAAGAACTATTATAACTCATTCTATATTTTATAATTTTTTTGCTATTTGTAGGGATATTTTAATATTTAAAATTTTTAATCTACAAAATACAGAAAATATGATAGTTCAAAAGATAATATCCATTTTTTTTATTAAATCAAATTCAAATTATTATGTGTTTCTTTTCCCATCATGGTTATATATACAGAAATCACCCATTTTGTAAAGGATTTATAAAGTTACTCTCTGGACACCTCTAACCACCTCTAACGACCTCTAACCACCTTTTTCCTTTTTGAACTATTTTCAAAGTTTTTTGTATAAACAATAAAAATTTTGTGAAATATTGGTCGAAAACAACTATTATGACTCAATCTATATTTTACAATGTTTTTTTGCTTTTTATAGGGATATTTTAATATTTAAAATTTTTAATCAACAAAATAATAAAATATGATAGTTCAAAAGATAATATCCATTTTTTTCCTAAATCAAATTCAAATTATTATGTGTTTCTTTTCCCATCGTTATATATACAGAAATCACCCATTTTGTAAAGGATTTATAAAGTTACTCTCTGGACACCTCTAACCACCTCTAACCACCTTTTTCCATTTTGAACTATTTTCAAAGTTTTTTGTATAAACAATAAAAATTTTGTCAAATATTGGTCGAAAACAACTATTATAACTCATTCATTATTTTATAATGCTTTTTTGCTATTTGTATGGATATTTTAATATTTAAAATTTTTAATCAACAAAATAGAGAAAATAAGATAGTTCAAAAGATAATATCCATTTTTTTTCTTAAATCAAATTCAAAATATTATCTGTTTCTTTTCCCATCGTTATATATACAGAAATCACCCATTTTGTAAAGGATTTATAAAGTTACTCTCTGGACACCTCTAACCACCTCTAACCACCTTTTTCCTTTTTGAACTATTATCAAAAATTTTTCTATAAACAATAAAAATTTTGTGAAATATTGGTTGAATACAACTATTATAACTCATTGTATATTTTATAATGCTTTTTTGCTTTTTATAGGGATATTGTAATATTTAAAATTTTTAATCCTCAATATACAGAAAATATGATTGTTCAAAAGATAATATCCATTTTTTTTCTTAAATCAAATTCAAAATATTATGTGTTTTATTTTCCCATCATATACGGATATCACCCATTTTGTAAAGGATTTATAAAGTTACTCTCTGGACACCTCTAACCACCTCTAACGACCTCTAACCACCTTTTTCCTTTTTGAACTATTTTCAATGTTTTTTGTATAAATAACAAAAATTTTGTGAAATATTGGTTGAAAACAACTATTATAACTCAATCTATATTTTATAATGCTTTTTTGCTATTTGTATGGATATTTTAATATTTAAAATTTTTAATCAACAAAATACAGAAACTAAGATAGTTCAAAAGATAATATCCATTTTTTTTCTTAAATCAAATTCAAAATATTATGTGTTTTATTTTCCCATCGTTATATATACAGAAATCACCCATTTTGTAAAGGATTTATAAAGTTACTCTCTGGACACCTCTAACCACCTTTTTCCTTTTTGAACTATTTTCAAGGTTTTTTGTATAAACAATAAAAATTTTGTGAAATATTGGTTGAAAACAACTATTATAACTCAATCTCTATTTTTTAATGCTTTTTTGCTATTTGTAAGGATATTTTAATAATTAAAATTTTTAATCATCAATATACAGAAAATATGATAGTTCAAAAGATAATATCCATTTTTCTTTATTAAATCAAATTCAAATTATGATGTGTTTCTTTTCCCATCGTTATATATACAGAAATCACCCATTTTATAAAAGATTTATAAAGTTACTCTATGGACACCTCTAACCACCTTTTTCCTTTTTGAACTATTTTCAATGTTTTTTGTATAAATAATAAAAATTTTGTGAAATATTGGTTGAAAACAACTATTATAACTCATTCTATATTTTATAATGCTTTTTCGCTATTAGTAGGGATATTTTAATATTTAAAATTTTAAATCAACAAAATACAGAAAATATGATAGTTCAAAAGATAATATCCATTTTTTTTCTTAAATCAAATTCAAAATATTATGTGTTTCTTTTCCCATCGTTATATATACAGAAATCACCCATTTTGTAAAGGATTTATAAAGTTACTCTCTGGACACCTCTAACCACCTCTAACCACCTTTTTCCTTTTTAACTATTTTCAAAGTTTTTACAAACAAATAAAAAATATTGTTGAAAAATAAAATTGTGAAAACAAAACTATTATAACTCAATTCTATTCTATTTTTTATAATGCTTTTTTGCTATTTATAGGATATTTAAATATTTTAAATTTTAAATCAACAAAATACAGAAAATATGATAGTTCAAAAGATAATATCCATTTTTTTTCTTAAATCAAATTCAAAATATTATGTGTTTCTTTTCCCATCGTTATATATATACAGAAATCACCCATTTTGTAAAGGATTTATAAAGTTACTCTCTGACACGTCTAACCAGCTCTAACCACCTTTTTCCTTTTTGAACTATTTTCAATGTTTTTTGTATTAATAACAAAAATTTTGTGAAATATTGGTTGAATACAACTATTATAACTCATTGTATATTTTATAATGCTTTTTTGCTTTTTATAGGGATATTGTAATATTTAAAATTTTTAATCCTCAATATACAGAAAATATGATAGTTCAAAAGATAATATCCATTTTTTTCTTTAAATCAAATTCAAAATATTATGTGTTTCTTTTCCATCGTTATATATACAGAAATCACCCATTTGTAAAGGATTTATAAAGTTACTCTCTGGACACATCTAACCACCTCTAAACCACATTTTTCCTTTTTGAACTATTTTCAAGTTTTTTTTATAAACAATAAAAATTTTGTGAAATATTGGTTGAAAAGAACTATTATAACTCATTCTATATTTTATAATGCTTTTTCGCTATTTGTAGGGATATTTTAATATTTAAAATTTTAAATCAACAAAATACAGAAAATATGATAGTTCAAAAGATAATATCTATTTTTTTTCTTAAATCAAATTCAAAATATTATGTGTTTTATTTTCCCATCGTTATTTATACAGAAATCACCCATTTATTAAAGGATTTATAAAGTTACTCTCTGGACACCTCTAACCACCTCTAACCAACCACCTTTTTCCTTTTGAACTATTTTCAAGGTTTTTTGTATAAACAATAAAAATTTTGTGAAATATTGGTTGAAAACAACTATTATAGCTCATTCTATATTTCATAATGCTTTTTTGCTATTTGTAGGGATATTTTAATATTTAAAATTTTTAATCAACAAAAAACAGTAAATATGATAGTTCAAAAGATGATATCCATTTTTTTTCTTAAATCAAATTCAAAATATTATGTGTTTTATTTTCCCATCGTTATATATACAGAAATCACCCATTTTGTAAAGGATTTATAAAGTTACTCTCTGGACACCTCTAACCACCTTTTTCCTTTTTGAACTATTTTCAAGGTTTTTTGTATAAACAATAAAAATTTTGTGAAATATTGGTTGAAAACAACTATTATAACTCAATCTATATTTTTATAATGCTTTTTTGCTATTTGTAGGGATATTTTAATATTTAAAATTTTTAATCAACAAAATACAGAAAATAAGATAGTTCAAAAGATAATATCCATTTTTTTTTTAAATCAAATTCAAAATATTATCTGTTTTCTTTTCCCATCGTTATATATACAGAAATCACCCATTTTGTAAAGGATTTATAAAGTTACTCTCTGGACACCTCTAAACCACCTCTAACCACCTCTAACCACCTTTTTCCTTTTGAACTATTTTCAAAGTTTTTGTATAAACAATAAAATTTTGTGAAATATTGGTTAAAACAACTATTATAACTCATTCTATATTTTATAATGCTTTTTTGCTATTTGTAGGGATATTTTAATATTTAAAATTTTAATCAACAAAATACAGAAAATATGATAGTTCAAAAGATAATATCCATTTTTTTTCTTAAATCAAATTCAAAATATTATGTGTTTATTTTTTCCCATCATCGTTATATATACAGAAATCACCCATTTTGTAAAGGATTTATAAAGTTTACTCTCTGGACACCTCTAACCACCTCTAACGACCCTCTAACCACCTATTTCCATTTTGAACTATTTTCAATGTTTTTTGTATAAACAATAAAAATTTTGTGAAATATTGGTTGAAAACAACTGTTATAACTCATTCTATATTTTATAATGCTTTTTTGCTATTTATAGGGATATTTTAATATTTAAAATTTTTAATCAACAAAATACAGAAAATAAGATAGTTCAAAAGATAATATCCATTTTTTTTCTTAATCAAATTCAAATTATTATGTGTTTCTTTTCCCATCGTTATATAAGACAAAATCACCCATTTTGTAAAGGATTTATAAAGTTACTCTCTGGACACCTCTAACCACCTCTAACCACCTTTTTCCTTTTTGAACTATTTTCAAGGTTTTTTGTATAAACAATAAAAATTTTGTGAAATATTGGTTGAAAAGAACTATTATAACTCATTCAATATTTTTATAATTTTTTTGCTATTTGTAGGGATATTTTAATATTTAAAATTTTAATCTACAAAATACAGAAAATATGATAGTTCAAAAGATAATATCCATTTTTTTTATTAAATCAAATTCAAATTATATTATGTGTTTCTTTTCCATCATCGTATATATACAGAAATCACCCATTTTGTAAAGGATTTATAAGTTACTCTCTGGACACACTCTAACCACCTCTAACGACCTCTAACCACCTTTTTCCTTTTTGAACTATTTCAAAGTTTTTGTATAAACAATAAAAATTTTGTGAAATATTGTCGAAAACAACTATTATAACTCAATCTATATTTTATAATGTTTTTTGCTTTTTGTAGGATATTTTAATATTTAAAATTTTTAATCAACAAAATAAGAAAATATGATAGTTCAAAAGATAATATCCATTTTTTTCCTAAATCAAATTCAAAATATTATGTGTTTCTTTTCCCATCGTTATATATACAGAAATCACCCATTTTGTAAAGGATTTATAAAGTTACTCTCTGGACACCTCTAACCACCTCTAACCACCTTTTTCCTTTTTGAACTATTTTCAAAGTTTTTTGTACAAACAATAAAAATATTGTGAAATATTGGTTGAAAACAACTATTATAACTCATTCTATATTTTATAATGCTTTTTCGCTATTAGTAGGGATATTTTAATATTTAAAATTTTAAATCAACAAAATACAGAAAATATGATAGTTCAAAAGATAATATCCATTTTTTTTTCTTAAATCAAATTCAAAATATTATGTGTTTCTTTTCCCATCGTTATATATACAGAAATCACCCATTTTGTAAAGGATTTATAAAGTTACCTCAATAAACAATATATATTAATTAAAATGCTCTAAGGGATTTCGTTGTATATATATATATATATATAATATATATAATATATATATATATATATATATATATATATTATATTCTCTTTATATTAACCTGTAGAACTCGTAGAAACAACACATAACTCACTTCAATATTTTTACCTCGTCGTCATCAGGAGAAAGAGAAAAAGAAGAAGATAAGTTCTGCTCAGCTGGCAAACAGCAACAGTTGGTGTTTGGCAGCTGAGCAGAACTCATCTTCTTCTCCTTCTCCTGCTTACGACGAAGTCGAAACATTGAAGTGAGTTGTGTGTTGTTTCTACGTGTTCTTTTATTCTAATCGTTTGATTTTTTGTTACTAATGTATATATGTAAAATGTTTTGTATACTGTATAACATTTGTTATGCATTCCTAAATGGTTTTATTAACTTTGATGGCATTTTTAAATTGATTGTAGGACAACCTTTTAACGTAACATCTATTTTTTTATTTTTCCTTTTGCTGTGTTTATTTTTGACTCTCCTATCACTCAATCCAACTTGTTTAAGAAATGAAAAATGGTGAAGCAATTTTATTTTAAATTCATGCATTTCGTCATTACCACAGAGGTTAGTATTATTAATATTAGAAATATAATACATGGTCTTACCTCGTATAATGCTGCTATAGCTCTCGGACAGGTTTCGGGTGTCACCTATCTTCAACCCGAAACCGGTCAGAGAGCTAGAGCAGCATTGTACGAGGTAAAACGGTGTATTATAGTTTTAATATTAATAATTTAATTTTTTAATGCATATCTCTAAATAATTTAGATAACGTATATCTTTCTTTATTTTCCAAGTATATTAAGATTCATTACTTGTGTAATCTGTTATGGTGTGTTATTTATTTATATTGGGAGATTTTAAGAATTACGTCTCCACGCAAAAAAAAAATGTTCTTTGTTAAAAACTTTCATTGTTAGCTTTTCATATTAGGGCCCAGGTTAGCTCAGTGGTTAACAACTCGCCTCTGAACTGATAGGACCGGGGTTCGATCCCCACACCTGGCCCTCGATTTATTTCATGCGAAGAAGGACGTTAAACCGTTGGTCCCTGAGCCTGTACGATGTCAGGTACTCGTTAAAGATCTCCCCCTACTCTAAATAAACTTGAGTTAGGCAAAATTTAGTACTCCCACTGTAGGAATCAATCTTCATTGTGTGGTATCACAAAGGGCCAATGCTCGGCCTACGTGTGTTCCCTTGTGGGACTGCAACCTAACCTAATTTCATATTAAATTTTTTTTTTGTGTAAAAAAAATTAAAATTTTTCAAAAAGTAATTCTTGAAATTGTTTTTATGAAGTGTGGTCGATGCTCTTTAAAAAGAAAAAGTAGAAAAGTATCTCTTTTTCATTTATTAAGAGGTGGTTTTGGGGTGGTGAAAGAGAAAAAAAAAGTCACTTCTTGAGAAACTTTGAAGATACAGAAATGTAACTAGCAAGAATGTAAGGATATCATGTAAACAGCTTTGAAGGTAGAGGTGGTTTAACTAGAAAGTCAGAACTATAGAGCCCTAGACTTTGATTATACATCGAATGAAGGTTTTTACTTATAAATACATCATTGAAACATCAAAAATATAAGGTGTGATTGATTTATCATCGCAAGTGTCACAACCAATCTATCCCATCAACTCGTATAAAAAACTTAAAATTTCAAAATTTTACTAATAATAAAATCAAATTTTTAATTTTGTTTGTTTACACGGGCCTATATTTGCACCTACTATTCTTAATATTTTTCGATTTTTTTTTTTTAATTCTTTATTAATTTAAGACGTATTAAATTCATAAATATACTTACTAGCAGACATGCCCGTCTTTGAAGGGTATTTTGCAAACATTCAGATGAAACGTAATATTCCAAAATATTATTACAATTTATAGAATAGTAGGTTAAGGTTAGGTTAGGTTGCAGTGGCAGTCCCACAAGGGAACACACGTGGGCCGAGCATTGGCCCTTTGTGATACCACACAATGAAGGATTGATTCTACAGTGGGAGTCCTAAATTTTGCCTAACTCAAATGTATTTAGAGTAGGGACCTTTAACAAGTACCTGACATCGTAACAGGCACGGGACCGACGGTTTAAACGTCCTTCTCCGAGGGACGACGTGCTCAGATTTATTCATCTCCCGCGTGAATAAATCGAGGGCCAGGTGAGGATTGAACCCTGGTCCTATCAGTTCAGAGGCGAGCACGTAACCACTGAGTTAGCCAGGCCCCCTATAGAATAGTAGAAAATATCATTATTAGTACGGGTCATGAATGTCAGTAGATCTGGGAGTTTCTTTTACGCTTTACAGCTTTTAGATATCGAGCTCAAATTTGATTTTATTCTAGGCATACTTCTTATTTAGTACACGGGATAGGTACGACTCATTCTTTTAAAGCCAGCAAATGACGATAAACGCAAACGAAATTAAAATCAGTACCTAAAAATACCTGTATATTTTTATATAAGTTTTGCCTGTACATTGTTTATAAGTGACTCATAGCAAGTTATCTATGCGTTTTATACATTAGAGAAACCCAGTCCACCCTTAGAAAAAATTCTATCTTTTTGGTATGTTCATTTTAAAAATATTCAAGTATGTTGAGGTGTTTCATACTGAGGGAAATTCTATCTTTTTGGTATGTTCATTTTAAAAATATTCAAGTATTTTGAGGTGTCTGATACAGAGGTTAGGCAGATTCACTTTTTTTAAAGCGAACTAATTGTAATAAACGCAAACGAAATTAAAATCAAATAAGAAGACCTACTTGCTACAGTATCAGGCACCTAAAAATATATATATATATATATATATATATATATATATATATATATGCTTTAACACATAGAAAAGAACACAGAAAGACACTACAGAACTCACTTCGATATTTCGACATCCGTCGTCATCGGGAAGAAGTGCGAAGTACTCGCGTTGAGAAGCAAACTACTACTCTTGACTTGAGTAGTAGTTTGCTTCTCAACGCGAGTACTTCGCACTTCTTCCCGATGACGACGGATGTCGAAATATCGAAGTGAGTTCTGTAGTGTCTTTCTGTGTTCTTTTCTATGTGTTAAAGTGTTTATTGTCCACACGGACCTTTCATTTTATTCGAAGTATATATATATATATATGTATATATATATTTTCATTTACCTGTATAGATAGCCAAACACAGCTTGAAAGTCCATATAACTTCTACGTTGAATTTCCAAGTCATTCAAATATTAGCTTTTAAGTTAGACGTACAGAAATCTACTGTCAAAGTTTCCGCTCGCCTTGACTTATGGTGATTGAGTTTTGCTTGCGGCAAAATTTTTAGACAAACAAACAGACAGAATTCTTTTTTTTTTAGGTGGATTCGACTTCTCAAATGTATAAAACGTAAAGATAAGTTGAAACGAGTCAATTCTAAGCAATAAACAGACAAAACTATTCATTTATTTATATAGATTGGTGTAATATTAGCTACCAGGCATATATATTTGTTTTTCTTCAATATAAAACTTTTTCGTGTTGATTTAAAATATTCCATGTTTAATTTAAACTTAAGTGTAGTTTATATGTATTTTCAAGGTTTTAAACTTGGAATAGTTTAAATTGAAATTGGATTATTTTAAATTAGGTTTATGCTGCAGTGGCAGTCTAACAAACGAACACCCATTGGTCCTCTGTGATACCACACAATGAGGATTCTACATTGGGAGTCCTAAATATTGCCTAACTAAAGTGTATCATTTAGTGTAGTTTCGGCCTCTATCGTGTACTTGATATAGTACAGGACACACTTAACGCCCACACCGAGGGACGTTGTACACAGATATATTTTTTTTTTTACTTTCTAAATAAATATATGGAGGGCCAGAGTGGGTTTTGAACCCCTGATCTAACAGTCCTTAGGCGAACACGATGCCACTGGCTAATCTGGTCCTTTTATTTTAAATTAAACATGGATTATTTTAAATTAATCCGAAAAAGTTGCAGTTAGTAGCATAGAATATAATTTTAATAACTAATTGAGCAATTGACATTCACAAGTCATATGGTAATTGTTATGTTATTTATTTATTGATATTCACTGACTAATATCCTTTTAAACTGAGAGTATGTTATATAATAAATGTAATAAGAAACAACAGTATGAAAAAAGTAAAATATAACACAATAGTTCAATAAAAATAGTAATAATAGTACTTATGCAGTAAAACAGTAGAATAGTTAATAAATAATTTATACAATGTTAGAAGGATTTTTTAATAAAACATAAATTAGACAAAATAAAGTAATATTTTAGTGCTAAATAAATTTAATTATTACAATACTGAATAAGAAAAAAATATGAGAATAATATTCATTAAGACCGGAAATTGATAAGGAAAGTTTTAGAAAATAGGTGCAAGTAATGCACTAAATTAACTGCTTTCAATGATATTTAAAGATACTTTTTTAATGTTATAGAAGAAAACATTGCAATTCAGTTGATAAATTCGTTAAGCCTTGAAAACTTGACAAAGTGATTTTTTGCATGATTCATATGGTCTTGTTTTCCCATTTTCTTATTGTGGTTTGATCATTGATAAACTGTAATATATAGTATTGAATGAACAGTCTAAAGAAGAAGTTATTAAACTTGGAATATTGAAAAGAAAATTAATATAATATTGCCACTGACCGTAATTTATGATGTTCAATACTTTTGTATTCTTGCATTGTCATTTAATCAGTGTAAAATCTAATTTAAAAAAAAAACAAACATATATTAAACTAAATTTGTCATATAATAACAAATTAGAATTCATTTCAAACTTTTACAATTAACTATGATGACGCCATATAATTGAGACGCAATTAAAAATGAAAGTGACGAAAAAATTGAGAGCTATGATTGGTTGAAATGAATATAGGGATAGTAAAGGCGCGAATTATGTATCAGTGCTGCCAAATGAAGGAAGAATAAAAAATAATTTAAATACTAAATTGATACCCATGATTTGAAATGAATTCCATTCGACTTTTTTAAAAATAATTCCTAATCTAATTTATACTTTGTTGAAAGTAACTTTGTTTTACTTCATTATTTAATTTATAAACTCAATATTATAAGGTTTTATTTTTATTTATTATATTTGGTCATAATAATGTCAAATATTAATAAAGTTACTAGAGATATTGAATTTTATATAATTATAACAGATAAAATTAATTTTGTTGTACTGGCATTATTTAATTTTGATGAATTCTATATTATGTGATTTTGTTTTTATGTATTATAAATAGTTACAATATTATCAAATATAAATACGTTATTAGAGATATTGAATTTCAGATTATTATAACAGATAAGATTAACTTTGTTTTTCTGCCATTACTTAATGTGATGAACTCCGTATTATGAGGTTTCCTTTTTATTCATTAATAGCAGACTGTCTTTGACGGGTATTTTATAAAATTTCAGAGATGATACGTGGTATTCCAAAATATTATCAGAAATGATAGAATATTAGAAAATAGCATAATTAGTACAGTGTTAAGTACATTAGGAGTCTGCCCACCGTTAATTTTTCTGTACTTGAATACTTACGGCCGTCAGTATCTTAGCTCTGGTTTTAATTTATTTTTATTACTGTGGTTTCAATGTTGATGTATTTATAATTTTACACTATTTTTCTTTTTTCTCGAGGTTTTTTCTAGCTTCAATAATTCAACACCTTTAAGCCGACGTTTCCTCTATATTTGTAGATATCTTCAGGGGTACATCAATACAGAATTTAATTACAATAACATGAAACATAATTATATTACATTATTTAATTAATATACATATTTATGTTGGTATTATTCTTTATGAAGATGTCTACAAATATAGTCGAAACGTCGGCTTAAAGGTGTTGCATTATTGAAGCTAGACCAAACCTCGATAAAAAAGAAAATAGTGTTAAATATATGTGGTTCCAGAAAAGGAAAACATTTTGATTATATAATTTTATCTAACATTTATATTTTATATTACTTTTTTAGGTATTCAATAGTCACCTGCAGTAGGAAAAGCTGTTAATGGAACTTATAATAGACGGAAGCTATAAAGACGTAGATCTGCAGAGATTTCACATTGATCGTAATTTAGAAGACAAACGTTATATGGGAGCCAAACATTGTGTAATTGAAAATAAATATTGTTTAACTTATTAAAACATATTGTTTATAAACCTAAGAATTTTTTTATTTGTTTTTTAAAAAAAAAGTTTATTTGCTCAAAGTTTAACAAATGGAGATGATGCAAACGGATGGTATGTAATGAGTAGAAATTATTTTGTGATCTGTCAAATATGTTCGTATGTTCAAAAAAAAACAACAAACAAAGTGTTCATACTGTTGATATCGGAATATGTATTACTAAAGCCTGTGTGAGCTTGTTGTTATATTGTAACAAGTTTAGGTATCTATGCAATATATTAAACACCTCTTTCTTTTTCGCAGGAAACCAACACTTTTTCGTTGTGAGGGTATCCTGTCGGTTTGAAATATTTTATCCCATGTTTTCGGTGCCTGTGTTAACATCTTCGTAATAATAACGAATAATAACGCCTATAATAATTATTAACAGTGAAAGAAGCAAAATTATAATCAAAAAATAAAGCAAACAAAATTATTATTACAATAAATCTAATATTACTAATAATAATCATTAAAATTATATTTTAAAGCTTTAAGTAAAAAAAAACCTATTAACCTTCAAAGTTTAAATTATATTACATATCAGGTTTAGCTTCAGAATTGCAATTTTAATTTCATAAAGGCAATAAACTAGTCATCACTAAAGTTTTATTCAATTCTCGCAGAAATCAAGAAACGAAGTCTTATCAAATCTTTATCACTTTATTATACTGATAAGGAAATAAGAAAGAACAATAACATAAATTTCAAATATTACTATCATTAAAAATCATTTTAAAATTAAACTCCTTTAATACGTTAGTCACATTATAAGTATCCAGATGAAAAAGGAACTCCTAAGTAGATAAGGCATAAATTTAAGTCACCGTGCTATTAAGTCATAAATTAAGCTTTATTTTTATTAAAAAAGTGTGGCCTTAAAAACTTTATTTAAAATACATAGATAAAAATGATTTCTCACCCTTGAATGTTATAGTAGTTAACATATAACAATAATTTACCAAATATTGCATGAACACTTCATTTAAAATATATAGATATAAGGATTTCTCATCCCTGAATGTTATAGTAGTTAACATACAATAATAATTTACCAAAACACTTGCATTTAAAATTTCAAAGAGGGATGAGGGCTAAGAAAAGTTGATACGTCACTGTAATAAATATGTATTTCACCGGTTCAATTAGTAATAATTTAAGGAACAATGGGTATTTACTAAGAATTCACACAAAGGAAGTCATTACTTCAATAGGCTTGAGAGCACGATTGATAGGGAAGATTTCTTCAAAATTGGCAGGAGGCTTGCATTTTTGTTCTTTCTCTTATCATTTAAAATAAAGCCACCAAACTTTATCTCATTTGCTGCGGAGGTTGACCGAAAATTCTACCGCTCAATTTGGTAGCTGTTCTAGAAGGTGCTTGTTCCTAATAGTTTCTGGATATTCTGAAATGATAACAGTGTTCACATTCATTGACTGATACATATTGATAATCATTATGAGAATAAGATCTAGTAAAGAAAAGTTACCTATCGGATGGATATGGTGCACAAAATGCAAACGAAAATAAAAGAAAACTCTGTGAAGTCTTCTCCTGGAAGATTCCAATGAGATAAACCTTGGATCCATGATATTGAAACAAAGGTAATCTCACCACTGTTTACTCTTGAAAGCTGAAAATAAAATTATTAACCATCAAATATTTAATGTAAGATAATATATTCAGTAACAATATAAATCTTACATAATTGTAAAAGTACTATGAAGAGCAGTAAACCAACCAATAGCTAACATCGATTTCATCTTAACTAAAGATGAATCCCTATTGTTATTCTTAAGCCTTTCTTCTTCCCTTTTTAAGTTGTTTGTCTAAAGAATCACCATGACATTTTTCCCATTTTTCAACTGAAACATCATCATTGCAATTAATACTGATATTCAATACCAAAAACTCAAATTATATATTTGTAAAAATCCAGGATGATTAAACAAACTTAGTTATCTGGTTGTACAAAACCGATACTCTTTTCATGACCTATTAAAAAAAGTAAAAACCATGAATCTATAAACTTACCGTCTTTTACTCTGTCGTTCGACTTCAGATTTCAATTTTTGATACTTCTCCGTACGGTGAACAAGGAACCAAGTTAACCCTGAATATGCAAATGAAAAGAAAATTATTTCATCTTACAAGTATGAAGCCCTTTAAGCTTTTTAAAATTAGTTTACCTTCACCAAGTAAAGCAGTGTATATAGATATAAAAACAATAAGTATTGAGTCTGACCACATTATCAAAATTAAAAGCTACCAACAAGCAAAAATAAAATGAACAGTATTATTATTCGGTAACAATGATTACGTTACTTATGAGTAACAATGATTACAACTTAACAGAATCGGCGATCGTGTTCTAAAGGTTTCAACAAGGTTAAACTCGTATATCGATACCTTGTGAAGTATGTAAACACGAGCTAAGAAAGTAATTATTTTCTTAATATTATAATTATGAAACCGACAGTTGTAGCTGATGAAATGTTCCCAGAGGGGGCAGGTCCCTATATGGATCTCGAGGAGGTAAGTAACATTTTAACCTGTCAGATATTACAGGAAAATATAATAGGAAAATACAGGGAGAATATAATAAAATCTTAGTGCTCTTTTGCCTCATTTAGATTTCATACATCTGTGTCAATTATATCACAGAGCTGATAAAAGTGATTTACTCATTCTATCAACTAGGTGGAATGAATATCAGGTTGTCATATACTATTGTCAGTTAAGTTATTTAACTCAAAACTGATTTAACAATTTCAACAGAAATCTTATGTTGAAAAGAGTGTGTCATGAACAAAATATAATTCAAAATCATAGTAATGTAATGTGAGATAATAAATATCAGAGCCAGCTACTGATGCCCCAAATTTTAGGCCTTGCTATTCTAGTAATCAGTTAAAGTACTGAATTGATACGAATAACCTACTTAGATGTATGCTCAATTTTATAAACAATGAGTTATTTCAAATAATGCAACAATTTAAAAGAAAGAACGTATCGGAATTACCTCTCCCATACCTCATATACTTTTCTGATGTTCCGGCTTCAAAATAGTCAGACAGCTAAAAATTTAAAAAGTGTTATGGTTACAGTACCTCGTGACATTATTTACTACCTTTGTAGTATTGAGGACTGGGAAGCGAGAGTTTTTTGGTGGAGTTGGAGTCTAAACTAAACTTAAATGGAGCCGGAGCTTATCAAAAATATCAAAAATTTGACCGGCTCCGAACCAAAAGTATTGACAGATTAATGTTGAATCGAAATGCTTTATTATTGACTAGGTCTAGTGAACCGATGTTCGGTCTGGTTGACTGACAGCCTCTTGTTAACTTTTGACCAAGAGGTGTTAACTTTTTGTTTGTTATAGTTTCATCTCTATATATCAATCTATTAGTTGTAGAAATTTGATAAAAAAAAAGCCGAGAATTTTGGAACATCTAGCTGAATACATTATGAGGCTTTTCATTAATCGACAACAGCGTTCAAGTAAACACTTCAAAAACAACGTATACTTACTAGAACAGGACTCAATATAGAGTCAATACTTAGTAGCTGCATTCCTTTGCTAGTATTTACTATACACAATCATAACTTTGGTAGTGCACGATTCGTGTGATTAGATTCTAGACACTGAGGTATTTACAATAAAGAACAATGCTTTTAGTTCGTATTTTCATTTGTGATTTATACTGAAAAGAATTGTATTTTTTTATTTTAAGTAATGTTTGTTTTACTAATACCCGAAATAAGTTTTTACTTAAGTTCAATTATTATGCTTATAATCATATTTTATATAAAACTACACAATTATATTGCATATTATTAAAAATTGTAAAACCTTGAAAATCAGCTGAGTTGATTTTACGTCAGTTCCCCCCTGGTGGTATTAACAGTAATATTTCGTACAATAGAATTGTTTTTTTACACATTTTTGGGATATGTATCATAAATAATAAAGCATAACTATTAAGTTCCTCTTTCTTATAAGTAATTACTCTTAATTTTTTATTTCAGGCAGGAGGTTCAAGCGGTCTCCTGATGGACTTAGCTTCTAATGAAAAAGCTGTTCATTCAGATTTCTTCAATGGTAGTCTTCATTTATTGTGATCAATCTTCTTATTATTGAGTATAATTAATTAAATTATTTACTTATTTGAAATAACTTAGAAAATATGAACATAAAACACATTTTAAATTAAATCTGATATACAGAAATGCTCAGCAGCGCTGTTTGAGTTAAAATGTTGTTTTGTTTCAGATTTTGAAGATCTCTATGACGATGAAAATTTAGACTAAAAGAAAGGACTGTCTGTGATTGTAGGAAATGTTAATTACTGATATTAAGTAAATAAATTATATTACTTGAAAACACTCCTGTTCAATTTCTTTCATTAATTACGAATAAATTATTTGTAATCAACTTTTTTTATAGAGTAAATCATTTCAGGTTTACCTTAATGAAATAAACTAATTTATTTTTATAGCTCATTTGTTTCTGTAGAAAAAACTGGCATGTTACTTCTATTAAACTACATCTTATTATATCAAAGTGTTTTTTTTTACTTCCTCTTCTTAGATTATCTATAACTAATATTCGTCTAAAACTCTGATGTTCTTGTTTAAATGTCTGCACACAGTTGAAAACTCGAATACCTGTTAATTCCAGATTATGACGAATTATTCAAATAAATATTAAAAAAAAACATTATTTTACAAATAATGGCATTAAAAAGAATGAAGAATTAAAAATAAATGTCTCAACTTAAGTCAAGTAAAATTAATGAATCCATGTAAAATCTGTTTTTATTATGGAATAAACATAACAAGTTTTTCTACGAAGGATCTAGTCCCATTTTTTTAAATCTTGTTGTTTAGACTCTGTTTCTTTTTTTTTTTTTAGTTCACGTATTAAAAGTTAATTCTTGTTATATATATATATATATTCAATGTTTTGTTATTGAGGGCTAGGTCAAGTAAAAGAAAATAAACTCCTTTCTAGGCCGACGTTTCGATGTATTTGTACATCATCTTCAGGGCTAAAATTGGAGTAAGACTATAATACATTTATCAAAACAATCTACAACTCACATAGAGAACTAACACACATTTTTATAAGACCAACAGATACATACAAAAGGTTATTTTAACAACTCTGATTATAAAATAACCTTTTGTATGTATCTGTTGGTCTTATAAAAATGTGTGTTAGTTCTCTATGTGAGTTGTAGATTGTTTTGATAAATGTATTATAGTCTTACTCTAATTTTAGCCCTGAAGATGATGTACAAATACATCGAAACGTCGGCCTAGAAAGGAGTTTATTTTCTTTTACTTGACCAAGCCCTCAATAACAAAACATTGAATAGAATAGAAGAGGTCAATAACAATTTTTGAGTTTATATATATATATATATACATATATATATATATATATAGGTGTATAATGTAATCGGGATTCGGTCAATTTTCCAGGATCAAAATCAAACTCTCAATGCCGACGTTTCGGTTTTATTTAAAACCTTTTTCATAGGCCTACAAACAAAGGATGACAAGAAATCATATATAAACATCAACATATAACTAACATCAAAATGGAATATTACAGTTGTGAAAAAACAAAAATATATATACAAGTAGAAGTAATAGAAAAGCAATAAACATTTTTATGAACTTACAGAAGTCAGAATTTTTGAATTAGAAAAATGATGAAATTTACATTATATAAAATGAAGTAACAATAGATAGTTAGTGAACTAACATCTTAACTGGTCAAAAACTTGGACCAGACTAACTGATTACAATTACATGTAAACCGAAACACTGTTCACTCAAAGAACACAAAAAGGAACTAAGGAAATTAAATTTCACTAAAATCAACTTAACACTCCTGAATAAATAGTGTTCAAATTGGTAATGTCACTTCTATGATTAACTGAACTTAGATCTTTTTAATATATAGCATTTCGAGGGTCTTTCTTCTTTGCTCATCTTGTTCTTTATCTACTATAATTGCTTCTTCAAAATCGAACATGTGACCTTCGTTTAAGGCATGGAATGCTAAAGCAGTGGCGTTACTTTTATTAGTTCTTATTGAATAAGAATGTTGATAAAGTCTTTCTTTTAAAAAACGACTTGTTTCTCCGTAATAACGCTTGTCGCAGTCTTTACATTTGATCGCATAAATGAGGTTACTTTGTAACTCCTTTGGTATTTTTTGTTTCAAATTTGAAAATAAAGACTTGACTTTTCTTTTGTTATAAAATGCCAATGTAACTTCAGGTACATTTCGTTTGAAAACTTTTCTAATTGATTGTGATAAGCCCTCAACATACGGAAATTTGAAATACTTTTTATTTAAAACTTCAAGTTCAGCATGATTTTGATTGGAATGTTCTGGTTGTTCTCTTGTATATTTAAACCAATAACGTTCAATTAAGTTGTTTGGATAACAATTTTTCTGCAACAATGACTTTACCCTTTTCTTATTTTCTTTTAGAAAACATGGACTACTAATTTCAACAACCTTCTTAACTAAATTTTGAACGCAATTCAATTTTTGGTTTATAGAATGAGAGGAGTTGATAGTTCAGTATTCTTCCTGCACTGGTAGCTTTCTATACCAATCCGTTAAAATAATGCCATTTTCACCTCTTATAACTTTTACATCTAAAAATGGCAGATTTCCGTCTTTTTCTATTTCATAGGTAAATTGTAGACGATTATGAAAAGAATTAAACGTATTTAATACATACTCTTCTTCTCCTCTTTCAATAATTAAAAATAAATCGTCTACATATAATTTAATAAATTTCACCTTCGTACCTAATTTATTAATACAGTCTTCTAATAACTCAATCATAACTATATTAGCAAGGATTGGTGAAATTGGAGATCCCATAGGTAGTTCAAAATTTAGTTAAGAAGGTTGTTGAAATTAGTAGTCCATGTTTTCTAAAAGAAAATAAGAAAAGGGTAAAGTCATTGTTGCAGAAAAATTGTTATCCAAACAACTTAATTGAACGTTATTGGTTTAAATATACAAGAGAACAACCAGAACATTCCAATCAAAATCATGCTGAACTTGAAGTTTTAAATAAAAAGTATTTCAAATTTCCGTATGTTGAGGGCTTATCACAATCAATTAGAAAAGTTTTCAAACGAAATGTACCTGAAGTTACATTGGCATTTTATAACAAAAGAAAAGTCAAGTCTTTATTTTCAAATTTGAAACAAAAAATACCAAAGGAGTTACAAAGTAACCTCATTTATGCGATCAAATGTAAAGACTGCGACAAGCGTTATTACGGAGAAACAAGTCGTTTTTTAAAAGAAAGACTTTATCAACATTCTTATTCAATAAGAACTAATAAAAGTAACGCCACTGCTTTAGCATTCCATGCCTTAAACGAAGGTCACATGTTCGATTTTGAAGAAGCAATTATATAGATAAAGAACAAGATGAGCAAAGAAGAAAGACCCTCGAAATGCTATATATTAAAAAAGATCTAAGTTCAGTTAATCATAGAAGTGACATTACCAATTTGAACACTATTTATTCAGGAGTGTTAAGTTGATTTTAGTGAAATTTAATTTCCTTAGTTCCTTTTTGTGTTCTTTGAGTGAACAGTGTTTCGGTTTACATGTAATTGTAATCAGTTAGTCTGGTCCAAGTTTTTGACCAGTTAAGATGTTAGTTCACTAACTATCTATTGTTACTTCATTTTATATAATGTAAATTTCATCATTTTTCTAATTCAAAAATTCTGACTTCTGTAAGTTCATAAAAATGTTTATTGCTTTTCTATTACTTCTACTTGTATATATATTTTTGTTTTTTCACAACTGTAATATTCCATTTTGATGTTAGTTATATGTTGATGTTTATATATGATTTCTTGTCATCCTTTGTTTGTAGGCCTATGAAAAAGGTTTTAAATAAAACCGAAACGTCGGCATTGAGAGTTTGATTTTGATCCTGGAAAATTGACCGAATCCCGATTACATTATACACCTATTCTATCCAACGGTTGATATATTATTGAATTTATATATATATATATTATATCAATGATCATACCACAATAAGAAAATTGGAAAGCAAGACTAAGATCTTTCAACCGTAACAAGCGGTCTTCGTCAGAGTCAAAAACCCAACTGAAACACTAGATGCAGAATACCACTGTTCTCAACCCCTCACCAGATGTTCTCTGAATGTAGGGTTTGAGTTGGGTTTTTGACTCTGACGAAGACCGCTTGTTACGGTTGAAAGATCTTAGTCTTGCTTTCAAATTTTCTTATTGTGGTTTGATCATTGATATATATAATATATAATACAAATTTCGTTTTATATCAAGAATCAATCAGATTTTCTTGTTCAAATCAATTCAAAGCCAAAGTTTTGATTTAAGAATCGTATTTGGAACTTAAAACAATAAACATATGAATGAAATGCCCAAAGTATATATAATATACTATTACATTAGAGGTTTAAAATGAATAATTTTAGAAATATAAAGTTGAACACAAATATCAGCTTAAATACGAATGTTCTAAGGTAATATTATAAAGACATTCCTTTCATTAATGTAATTTTATGTTGAGTAAAATAAATGAAATATTTCAATTTACAGGTTTTTGTTAGTTTTAAATATAATTGATTGTGTATATACCTTGAATTGATGTTTCATCTATTTAAGAAATAAAATAAATGAAAATGTTTCCTTTTAAATGATTTTTTGTTTTATTATCTGTACTTATGTTTATTTATCTTGATTCATGTTAAGAATACTATATCAAAATGCTTGAACCATATAATAATCCTTGTTTTCATGACTTCATAACAAGGAATAGAAATAACAGTTATTCTGTCAATCACATTCAGTTAATGCATAGTATTAACTGTTACTATAATTTCTTAACATTGAGTTACACAAAGGGTCAATGGTTCGTCTAGTTTAGGTAGATAAGATATTGACATTTACAAGGAACAATTAGAGTTAGCTGATGGAAAATTGGTGCATAAAAACAGCTGGCCCATACCAGTAACAAAATATACCCTAAGGTGCACAAAGATAGCTGTCCCATACCAGTAACAAAATATACCCTAAGGTGCACAAAGACAGCTGGCCCATACCAGTAACAAAATATATCCTAAGGAGCACAATGATAGCAGTCCCATACCAGTAACAAAATATACCCTAAGGTGCACAAAGATAGCTGTCCCATACCAGTAACAACATATACCCTAAGGTTCACAAAGATAGCTGGCTCATACCAGTAACAAAATATATCCTAAGGTGCACAAAGATAGCTGGCCCATACCAGTAACAAAATATACCCTAAGGTGCACAAAGGTAGCTGTCCCATACCAGTAACAAAATATACCCTAAGGTGCAGAAAGATAGCTGACCCATACCAGTAACAAAATATACCCTAAGGTGCACAAAGATAACTGGCCCATACCAGTAACAAAATATACCCTAAGGTGCACAAAGATAGCTGTCCCATACCAGTAAGAAAATATATCGTAAGGTAGCGGGTGGTTTAATCTTATTATTTAGGTGTACTGTGTCAGGTGGGGGAGGAAGTTACAGTAAAAAAATTAAGTTATATGTGAGATTTTTTTTATTAATTTTGAAGTTGAATAAGAGTTAGATGCTGTTTTTATTTAGTCAGAAGCTACAGGGAGGTTTTTTGACTTATGATGATAACTTATTCATCAGAAAATCATACTGAGAATGTTGATGATTGAACAGGTAGTAAGGCGGCCGTATTTCGATAGGAGAGTCGTATATGTTGGTCACAACTTTGTAGGGGCTAAACTGGAATACAAGTATATTACAAACAACAAGCTCAATTTTTGATATCGTTTCATAACGGAACTAAGTACTACTATATTACAAAAAGGGGTAGTAATGGAGTGATTAAGCGCCTCTAACACTCAACTCCGACTTTCGGCCTTCATGAGGCTACCCTGTTAACCTGCTATATGCAGGGACAAACGAAAGAGGAGGAGAAGGTGATCAGGGGCTGGGCCTGACCACCTTCGTTTCACATCCTTCCTAATTCCCAAATCCCCTCCTTTTATTCCAACCCCAATCTAAGGTGTTATGCGATCCGTGCCAAAGGATGGATGATACGGGGGTTACTGCATTATGAACGAAGCCTCAAAGGTACCAGGCGTCCCCCTTGAGTAGAATAGCCTTACTCTGCCGGAGCGGACAAAATATCACCAGATAGAGAGATACAGGGATTTTCCCCTGTATGCTACTAAAGAGAAGGAAGTCCGGAGACCATCCTCCGGAAGCGTATAGGATCCAAAAGCGCTAACTAGTGGGAGCCAACCTCCCACAAGTACACCTGAGGGCTCCAAGAAGGAGAAAGGAAGTTACTTTCTCCCGAAACGTCGGGAGTCTGAATGATGGTTTGTGCAGATTCTGTAAAAAAAAAAAGGAAGAAACACTATTGCACCTGCTGACTGACTGTAAGGCAACTTTGCTGCACAGAGGTAGGTGCTTCCGGACACTCAACAAAACCATAGAAAAACTTTTACCGCTGGAACCAGTAAAAGTGCTGAGCTTCTCAGAGGCGTTGAAGCTAACTGCTGAGGTACTTTAGTACAGAAGAGGGGAAGTACAATAGTTTTTTTTTTAAGACGCAGTGCTATAGTCACTCTCAAACAATAATAATAATAAATATTACAAAAAAAAGAACACTATTCCCTGAAACCAGATAAAAATAAACGTTTCTTTAAGTCTGAATTCTAAAAAGAAAGCAGGTTACAACCAAGTAAGTTGGCCTAAAACAGAAGCTTGTTTTATAGGGATTTTGATGCGATGCAGACAAAGTGTTAACAAACAAAGATACTATACAAAATATTGGCAAGTAATCACGGTATTGTAAGTCACTAATCACTTACTTAAGTCATTAGTGATGACTTAAGTATACTTAAGTATAAACGCTAAAACATGAAACAAAATGGCAATCACAGCTTCTGCTATAGTGAGGAGGAAAACTTACAAACATAATCAACAATGACAGCATTATTAAATATATAATATATCGTTAAATATATTACTTTCGTCTTCATTTAAATACAGAAAGTAACAGTAAAAGTAAACAGAATAATTATGGCGGATATCAGTTCTTTTAATGTGATAAAGGAAACTCTCATTTAGGAAATCATAACAATACATGTGAAAAAAACAAGAAAGACAGACACAGAAATGTTATTACGCTACAAATGACAAAGTTTAATCTTTATAGGGTAAAAAGCTAATGAAATGGTTTCCGCATATAAAAATTTAATCGTATAAACAACGCGTTTCGAACACGGCGAATTAACTCAATGAGTAAATACCAAATAATAACTGATTGCAGTAGGTTAGAATTAAATTTTATCGTTTTTCAAAGGATAAAACAAATTATACAAACTTTGCTCTTTTTTATTATCAATACAAATGTAATAGGGTATGAAAAAAATTGTAGGATACAGTCTATAATGTATACATAAACTATGCAAACAGCCTGCTAAAATAGAGCAAAAAATAAAGTAGAAACCAAGAGTGCTGCATTTATAGAATCTGCATTACCCCGAGTACTTATAACAATGGACAAGGGATTGTAGTGCCAGAATACGCAACATCTTGTATACGGTTTTTTTGACAATCCATCTTTTTTTTTAACATATAAAACAATCATAGCAATACGTATATCGAAAATGATTTTAGCACATCATGGATGCCAAAATACATTTCCTATTTAGAGTTGTTATATAAGAAAGGAGAGGACAATATCGGTACGTATGTCGATTATAAGGTGATTTATACTGTACAACATATTACGAAGCATCTGTGAATACTTTGTAATAAACATCAGTGTACTCCACTTGACCAACTAAATCTTGAATACTACCATAAATAATAAAGGCAATCCTTATCAGCAGCCCTTGCAAACAATGCACTAATAAACTCATATTATTCTCTAATTACATTAAAATAGAGTACATTTTTTTGTTGAACTTTTAAAACGAACACAATTTACGAATTCTGCAAATTCTTTTTCACACTGTCCTTTTTTAAGATCGGATGATTTCATAACACAATTGTCATAAACACTACCTTCTTTTCGACAATGAGAAATAAGTCCAGGTAAAGATAATATGCGCCCTTTGCTTTCTTCACAGATTCCATTGACACTTTAAATACTTTTTCTTTCTTCTCGAGGTAAAACTAAATCTCTAGGAATATGCTGGTCATACATTGGTTTACTGAAAATAATCATTAAAGTCAAAACTGAAGACACACACATAATAAGTCTTCCATGAGTGTTTGCCTCAGGTAACTGTTTGTATGGGATTCTGTCCTTCGAGATTAGAGGTTATTCCTTCCATACTTCCTTTCGCCTAAAAAAAAAAAGATTACAAGTAGTTCCGAACCAAAAAAACTTCTACTTTATAATAAATTTCGTTTATGAAAGTAATTCAATGTATCAGAGTATTCTTCTTATGTCTGATTCCACTTCATTAAATGCCCACAGAAGTACATTTTTTAATTCAAATCAAGAGTTACACATTAAATCTTCCGCATTATTAAATACCGATTAAACCCCTATTATTGTTGCAAGATAGTCGGCATATATTATTTCAATATTTATAGTAATATGTAACTACGGTAATCTATTAAATACCTTTAATTTGGACGTATCAATGCCAGAACAAAATATGGACCCCATACTACACAACATCCCTGAGATATTCTATCCACTTTTGACATTTATCATCCTGAAAATTGTTCTCTGCGAAAAGTTATTGCAATTTTAAAGAATTGAGTAACAATTTTGAATATTACATGCATGTGTCCTACAAGGATCTTTAGATTTCATTAACTCATGTAAAGTAAAGTTTCATACCTTTGTAAAAAAACCTGTAAAAATATGAAACAGTCAAAATAACCTTAGCCAACAGTGACTACAAGAAACGGATTAATAAAATATACACTAGTTTTCTAATTCCCTAAATAATTATTAACTATAATTGAAGAGAGCTGAACTAATTTAAGACTTATGTTAAATATATTATCCCTTTTGCTCATCGTACTTACCCAGCTTGTAGTTATACTTACAGACTGAAAATTAGTTTTAAGAGAACGATAGAATTTTGTTTGGATATCTAATATTTATAATAACTGAAAGTGATATATTTGTGCCTAGACAGATTGTGAATAAGAAGAAATGAAACGAAGTAAATATATTTTTCAAGATTAACCAAGACTTGACAATTACACAAATGGTCTCAAAGCCCATAATCATTCTAATCTATATTTTCTTACCCGTGTTAATGATTTGGTAAAGATAAAATATATGTTTATACCTCACACAAATTCACATGTGTGATAAATAAATTTATCACGCAAAATTTAAATTTCGTGACGATGTTTACTTTATCACTTCGATTCGGTATGACTTGTTGAAGTGCACAGTTCACTTAAGGAATTACCAATTCGTTCATATTCCATACGATAGAAATAAACATTTTGAATCAACACTATCATTTATTATACTTTTGGTAGTAGATAAGCATTTAAGTGAGGGCATTTTAGGAGATGTACCCGCTCTTTGAAATTATATTGATTTACATGAGTTTTTAGACCATTCATTCTCATTTTCTTGCCTAATTTCACAACTAATTAAGTAGGTGATTCGACAAATCTCTTACAAGAAAATAAATGATGTTAGAAAGGCAATGTACATAACATAACCTGCAATACTAAACTAAACCTGTAAGATCAAGAAGCCTTTTTGACTTTATGCGTAAATCTCTAACTGTCCAAACTTTCTTTAAATGTGCATGTAAACCTAAAATAGTAATTATAAATGTGTACCCTTTTTTTTTCAATTTTATTTAAAATCTAAACTATTTTGATAGTCTAGCTTTGTTGATTGTAAATGTAACCTTCTGCATATAAATCCATTAAAGTTTAAATGTCACTACCAATAGATTCACTAATGAGTTATTGCAATATTATGATATATCGAGATAAACCTTAATGATAGCATTACTAATTCTAAACTTGTTTTCGTAATACAACTTCGTTTATGCGAAGATGTAATCTATAATTTCCAAGTACTCACAATTATTCTAAACATTTTTAATATCAGTTAGGTTTTTATAATAGAACCAAAGCCTTTGCATTAATGGAGGCAAAGCTTACTAACTAAATATACCTGAAATTTGTCCATATTGCTACAAAATACACAGTGAAATATATCACAAATATCCAATTTACATCCGACAGTGATGAATAACGAAAATTTGATCATATTTGGCTGGCTCGCAAGGAATACTGGTTAGTTTAAAATATTTTATTTTTCATAATTGTACAGTACTGCAGGTTTTGCACTTCTTAGAGTATAAAAAGATTTCACATAAACACGTGAAACAACAATCAATGATCAAACCACAAAAAGAAATGGGAAAACAAGACTAAGATCTTTCAACCGTAACACAAGCGGTCTTCGTCAGAGTCAAAAACCCAAGTGAACACTAGATGCAGAAAACATCTGGTGAGGAGTTGAGAAGAGTGGGAGGGAAGAGTGGTATTTTAAAAGGTGAAAGCACAGGAAAGGACTAATGTCCAGAAAGGGATGTTTGGGGAAACAAAGGAGTACAGTAAGAAAAAGTAAAAAACTATCCGCTTGCTGTCAACCCTCTTTGAAGAGGCTATTGCCCTCGTGACGAAAGTATCCAGTTTGAAGAGACCGTTACTAATGTTTATAATATTAGATCTATTAAATTTAATTAGAGACGATTCAATAATATTTCTTAACAACATTAATTTTTCATAGGTAATAAATTTAGCTCCTGTCCAATCAATATGATGATTTTCATTTTTTATATGCAAGAATAAGGCACTACTTTTTTCCTGTCTACTTACGTTATATTGGTGTTGTTTTACACGTGTCTTTAATGATTTACCAGTTTGACCAATATAAATTTTATGGCAATAAGCTTATAGCTAGCGGATAGTTTTTTACTTTTTCTTACTGTACTCCTTTGTTTCCCCAAACATCCCTTTCTGGACATTAGTCCTTTCCTGTGCTTTCACCCTTTTAAAATACCACTCTTCCCTCCCACTCTTCTCAACTCCTCACCAGATGTTTTCTGCATCTAGTGTTCAGTTGGGTTTTTGACTCTGACGAAGACCGCTTGTTACGGTTGAAAGATCTTAGTCTTGTTTTCCCATTTCTTTTTGTGGTTTGATCATTGATTCTTAGAGTATATATAATGTACTTATGATATTGATCATTATTCAATATTAATTCAATTCAATTATTAATGAACACATAATATTGTACATATATAATCTTATACATCTAAACCACAATAGAAAATTCAGAAATAGGAGGATGAGTCAAAACAATTAGTCTGTCAGAGTTATACTCGAACTGAAACAAGCTAAATAGGGCATCTGATATCTAATGAAAAGGATGAAAGAGAAAAGAGGTATTTTAAAGGGCAAGAAACAAGAGAGTTCAAGAAGAAATAAGCAAAACACTATCTGCTATCTGTCCAGGTAGAGAAAGTCATTGCTCTATAATATCAAACACCACATTGCAGTGGTGTATACACACATACAATACTTCACTAGAAGCCATAGTTCACTTATTTCAGTTCGAGTGTGACTTTGACGATGGCCAGCTGTTTTATTTCAAAGACTTATGAATTTCTTACTGTGGTTTAAACGCTGATTTCTACTTTACATGTTTACCGGGAAACCATATAAACTTATATACGTACTTATAATTTACAGGGAAATTATAGAGACTTATATGCATTTAACTTTACAGTATAGAATCAATATTCCAGAGCAGATTGGTTTCAAGTTAATGATGAGTTATCTGAAAACAATATATAATAGTTTCATTCATTCAATTAAACACCAATTTTGTGATTTCATAAGAACAACAGTGGATGCAAAATATACAGAGAGAAATTTCAAAGGATCAAATTTCTAACTAGTAGAAGTTTAAATACAATAAACTTCTACAATTTATTTCTAATCTACAATTTAGTTCTACAATAAATTAAAAGAAGTACATTTAAATAAACCTAAGAATGCTGACAAAACAGTACTCTGTGTTGATTTATTTTGTTTCTGAAGAAAACGTTCGTACTTTTTAAAAAGATCAAACCATTCACACTTTTAAACAGTTTATTTTGTTAAAAAATTGTCTTCAACCTTTCTAGATCAGGATTAATACAGCTTTATCTTGTAATGTTGTAGTTAATTTAAACCATTATTCATATTTACCAATCTCCGTTCTGACAACAATAATAATAATTCAATTGACAATGTTTTATACCGATTATTCTGGTCTGTTTCAGAGCTTCACTCAAAATGGAACAAGTTATATAAGACATCTGTTATCTATTGAGAAGGTACAGTAAGTGAAAAGTATGGTAACAGTTTTAATACTTTTATAGTCGTTTGTTATTTCTATATTGGAAAAACTCTAAGATATAAAACAGCTGAATCTAAATCGGCTAAAATTAAAGTTCAAATTGATGGTCTGAATTTAGAAAAGAATTTTTAACAATTAGGCACTATTAATCCAATAGTGCGGCTTGCTCATATCTAAACAACAAATGAGTTTTCCTTCTTTAAAACAACACTAAAGTTGAAAGACTGAAAGCGAGATAGTTAGAAATAGTAACCGTTAATTCATTAACTGTGCAATCTGTTATAGTGTGGTATTTACTGATGTAAGGAAAAGTATTAAGTCTCCACACAAAAAAAAAAGTTTATTACTAGAAACTAAACAACGCGTTTCGAACACTTGATGTTCTTCTTCAGGTTACATCTAGAAAAAAATATACATGCATTTAAGAGCTTTGGGAACATAGGGGCGAATTAATTAAAATAAACACCTCCCGAACAACCACCCCAGCAGAGCAGGTAATTAACAATCTCTGTTATGTATAAATTAGACTTGTCTCAGTATGTAGTTTTAAGTTAAGGATCAATTTAAGCCATTTCAATATTATTCCCGTTATCACTTAATAGTGTCAGATGTATTCATTTTAATTAATTCGCCCCTATGTTCCCAAAGCTCTTAAATACCTACATATATATATATATTTTTTTACTAAATATAAGAAACGGTCCACTAGGACTATGAAACTTTCAATTACACAAAGCACGACACAGGAAAAAGAATAAAAAGAACACTTATAGAATTCAATATTTCGAACTGTTGTTCGTCATCAGGAGTAGACTAGAAGAGAGGACGAAGTGAGAGAGATCTCCCCACGTCGAAGGACGAACCTCTCACTTCGTCTTCTCTTCTAGTCTACATACTCCTGATGACAAACAACAGTTCCAAATATTGAATTCTGTAAGTGTTCTTTTTATTCTTTTTTCTGTGTCGTGCTTTGTGTAATATATATTTTTTTCTTAGATGTAACCTGATGAAGAACATCAAGTGTTCGAAACGAGTTGTTTAGTTTCTTGTAATGAACTTTATTGTGTGGAGACTTAATAGTTTTGCTAAAATGAGTAACCGTTAATTAGCAGTTTTTAATTTTAACCAGTGGATAAATGGCAAAAGAATGTAACATTAACAGATCGTAAACTGAGAAAAAAAATATTAAACTCTTTTAAATTTAGTTATAGTTAAGAAAAAAAAAACTAAACTAATTTTAGGTTGATTTTACATGAAAATATTACTACTAATGTGTTACTAGTAATTTTTTAGTATTCAATTATTAAAATATTACAATTTCAGTAATTATAGTTTAGTAAAAAGTATTTTTTGAATTCACAAATACACCGAGTGCTTAATTTTAATACAAAAAACTATAGAGTTCAAGTTGTTTATTTAGATATAACCACTGACGTTTTTAAGTTTCAGATTTAATAATAGGTTAACATTTTTATGTAAAACCCTTTTATCGGAAATATTGATATTTTTTTTTTGTTTAGTGGTAATATCAGTTTAGGTTAGGTTACAGTGGCCTACTCAACCTACCCTAATATCAGTTTAACAATTACAATTACATCTCTCTATAAATTTTAGTTAAGGAAAAAAAATTATGTAATAAACACATGATAAAGAATGAAGTACGTCATGACACTTCCCATGAGTCCAAAAAATATGGAGGCCATGTGTATTTTTTTTTTCTTTTAAACAAATGTTATTGAAAAGCACAGCGGCTTCTGAATTAATTATCTTCTTAGAAAAATGTTCTTTTTGCCTTATAATTTTCTTGTAATCCACTGGTAGCTCATATATTAATCTACCTAATGCCATAACGAGAATAGGAAAACAACCTTAAAGAAAACTAGTGAAACAAACTATATTAGACACTAACGAAACACAAACTGAGTTAAGAACTAAAGAGATACAAGCTTTCGACCACATTGACCATCATCAGGTAAACAGTAAACAATTAGAACATAAACAACAATATAAATTTGCACAGTTCAAATAATGGCAGCATTGAAATTCTTTTTTCTCCAAAGTATTACCCCTACTTGGAGGGAGTTTATTATATTTGCACAGGATCCATTTTTTATATTACATGTGTAGTAGTATTGATTACTTAATTAGTGAAAGAAAATTCAAAAAATAATTTTATATAACAAGCATTATATTAAAGTAAATTAAAATACATATCTACAATATGTTACCACATATCAATATATTACACTACATTATATTACAATATATAAATAAAAGTTATGTTAGTATTTACAACTTCAAATACAAGCTTTTAGTATGCAATTATGAATGTGATTATTCAAGGTCGTGGCATTTAAGAACTTGTTGAAATAATAAAGTAAATTAGATAAGGGTACAGTTTTGTTTGGTGGTCAGTTTAATCCATGTAAGATTGCAGTTTTCTGAATATTGAACCTTTGACAATCAAGGAGAGCACAATGGAGAAGGTAATCCGGCGTTTGAACACTGAGATTGTTACAATGACATTTATATTATAGGGAGTATCTTTGTCTAAACTGTCAACATAACCTTTCAGACGGGTTACAAACCACAAACTAAGAACATATCATCTAAAAAACTTGAATAATTGATTCAGAGATTTTCAAAACGTTTAAATGAATCAACATTATGAAATGTATTTTTTTTCGTGACATCTATTTACAGTAAAGAAACAATTGTAAACCTTCTTAGGTAATTGAACCTGCAACTGTGCAGGTTATCAAAATGTAAACAAATGATTTAATACCAATTGTACAGGGTTTTGAGATTTTGGGCCCTTATATATTACCAGAGAGGAAACAATTTGGAATAAAAGTTGTAGAGAATAAAATTTGTAACCTATTATGCGTTCTCTGATTTTTCTTTTGAAGTCTTTGTTTAAAAAAAATATATTTTACTACTTATTTGTACACATTTCATAGCTTTTAGAGATTCAGATGTAAACACACAATCTAAAAAGTTTTCCATATACAACTGTTAAAAGGCGTAAATATGTACAACTTTAATTTATTGGTGATGTTCGACACAAATTTTTTAATTATTATGGGATTTAAATTTTCATTGTACTAACCAATAATATTAAACACCTTTCAATGAAAAATGATATTTTGGCTATTTCTGCAGTATGAATGGACATGACAGGTGGTGTCAGTCTGTTCATGGCGTTATCATACATCTGAGCTTAATAGTTTCCACAAAATTCCACATCCCATTAGGATGTTAACATCCAGCCTTTTGGTCAAATATAATAATTTCTCTTTGCGTGTTCTTTCAATCCGATCCCCCAGGAATAAATTCTTTTATATATTTCTTTTTCTGTGTAACGATCCTTTTTATTCACTACAATTACCGTATTTTCCGCACTATAAGGCGCACCTTCAATGAATGACGTATTTTAAAACTTTTTCCATATACAAGGCACACCGCATTATAAGGCGCTACAGTTACAGATGGAGAGATTACGTCTTTTCATAAACCGAAAGCACCAAGAAGGACCTCCTCTAAATTCATTGATGTTAAGTTCGCGTGCTAGCGCCGTTGCCTTCATTCGAATAGTGATTATACTGACACTTCTACTTGCAGCTCTCTGTTCAACAACCCACTGTTCAAGTTTGTCCTCTAACTGTGGCCATCTCGCTTTGTTCCCGCGGAAACTCTGTTTAGTCTTCTTTACTTGGCGCAGCTCATCCTCTTGCTTCCTCCACTTCCGCACCATTGATTCGTTAATGTTAAACTCTCTCGCTGCTGCTCTATTCCCGTGTTCTACTGCATGACTGATCACCTTGAGTTTAAACTCTGCGTTGTAAGCGTTTCTCTTAATAGGAGCCATTTCAGGGTCTTTACTGAAATACACAAATGGAAATGAAGCGCCGTTATATAAGTAATGTCCAGCCGAGAGACACTCTGGGCTCAGATTACGGAGAAGTCCTTATCAACATTGCCTCCCCAAGTAATACGAGAGCCTGTGAATAATGAATAAACACCACTTCTTGTTTGACCGCCGTGCGAACAAGACTTGTAATATTCCTTTTCTTTAAAAACCATTTCATTCCTTGGAACCACGTGACTTATATATCCCAGCATGCACCGCGCACTACTTCTTCTACGGGGGAAAATGGAGTCGGCGGCTGCTTACCGTAGTTGCGAGACTGTTGCGGCTCAATATTGATCCATATATAAGGCGCACCGGATTATAAGGCGCATGGTCAGCTTTTGAAAAAATTGAAGGCTTTTAGGTGCGCCTTATAGTGCGGAAAATATGGTACTATGGACTGCCAAATTAATATTAATTTTACATTAAAAAATAAATAATCTGTTAAACTATCATACAATCGTTCAATAGTTTAGAAATTGTCCGTCTTAAAGAGGAAATTTCCTCAGAAGCAGTTGTTCTTATGGATGGATAATGTTTGAAACAAGTCTATTCCAATAGCATGATATCGTTCAATAACATGAACGATTCCGTAACTTATACTAACCTCTCTGGTAGTAATACCCATATATTTAACATACTTTTTTTTAGAAATATAAAACCTTTCCAAAGAAATTATTTAAAGTAAAACAAAGTTTTTAAAAATAGTAAATTTGTTTCCCTCTATAAATAATAAAGTGATTCCTTTTTCTTCTATAATAATTTTGAAATAAATAAATTAACTTACAGAAGAAAGAATTATTGAAAAAGAAAACTTTTACCTTACAACTGTATGTGGAAAAATGTTTCTTTTTCGAAAATGTTTACTTCTAGTAAGTTTATATCTAAAGTAGTTTTACTACTATCACTTTATGACCTACTTATCTACTGCTTTTGGTCTGCGTTTACTTGTTTCTTTGTAATCCCTGTCTATGGACCTGAAAAAAAGGTTTTAAATAAAATCTGAAATGTTTGTATTGAAAGTTTGGTTTGATTCTGGAATAATGACCAAATTCAAAGCTACTATTGGTATATATTCGAACTAGTTATGACATCCAGGGACTCAAATGTTTATGTGGATAGGTTATGTTGATAAGTTCTGGTGTGGACTGGGCTAGAGAATTGTTCTTACTTCCGACTGAACCTTATCTCGGAGGAATGCAATATAACCTTTCGGAGGGGGCTGATAACAGCCGAATAATTAATAGTACCGTTTGTCTAAAACTGTCAGACCTAATCTAATTTATAAGTGAAATAAAAATCAACGTTCGAACAGTAAGAAGTTCAGAATTGGGAATAACATCTTCCAACAAAGTAAATAACCTTGTCTGAGTAACATAACCTTTCAGTGAGTGATTCTGAAAAGATGCAGTTACTTTATCGAAAGATCTTAGTCCAACAATATCTAAATTCAACGAATCTAAATTCTCACAGTGGTTTAGATGTTGAACAGACTTTGGTAACCCCTATACATAATATGAGCAGGATCAGACAAACTCATGATTGTAAACCTATAACAAAAGCTAAGATAAGCTATAATCTATTTATATAAAAATAGACTGAAGGTATTGTATGTGTGTGTTCTCCCTATAGAAAATTTATACAAGAAACTTACAAAAAACTTTTTGATTCAACTTTATGTAAATTTTTCCTAGAAAACCAATGGTGCTATTTTCATTTTGATTAGATCTCATTTGGTGGGTCCACGGACCCATGATTTATAAACCTCTTCATAATAGATAAGGTTTGCTTTATAACCTGTTTGTTTACATTTTCAGCTTAATTAATAATGGCGGCCGCAGAATAGGCTATCTCTTATTACCAAGTTCTAAAATTTCTACCTCCTTTCTTCAAGTCGAAACATCCAGGTACCAGAAATTTTATTACTGTTTTCAGATTAATAATAAAGGCAATTATTGTAATTTAATATGAGTTTGTTATTAACTTTAATAGATCTTTAGCTATTTGCAATGATTAGCTTCCATTAAACTTTCTTTATGTAATTTTTTTAACTTGCTTTAAGTATTAAGCATTTAATATATTATTATTCATGATAGTATTACGAATACTACTGACAATATTTGAACCATAATTTAAATCTTTTAATCAAAGTGTATATAGACTTCTAGACTTCTAGATATAGATATCTAGACTTCTGCCAACATTTCTTCTTGTATTGTTCGACGAAAAATATTTTCTTTTATTATTTGTTTAATCTAATCTATCAACTACCAATTCGTATTAAATATGATATCAAATAAAATATCTCAGTTACTAAGGGATAAGATTTTAAAAAGGAATTCAATTAGAATTGAACAATTATTTAAGTCCTGTTATAAGAAACAATTAAAACTGACTTAAAATTTAATTTAGGTTACAATTTCCTTTTTATTTCATACATTAATTTTACTATAGTTTCATTTATATATGTACAACTCAGTGTCTTTGTGTATGTATAGGTTCTCTTACATACTTATACATACTTACATACATTACATTAAATACATACTTGCATACTTATGAACTTTCAAAAAACTGTATAATTGAATCTCAAGTAATTTTTCCCGAGAAAGCTAACAATATTTTGATTTGGTTTCGTTTTGAGAGCCTAAGGGCTTCATAGCCGTATTTACAGATCCCTTAAAACAGCATTCAGTATAATGAAACGGTTTCAATTCAATTCGACATAGTTATTGTATGGACCAACAGATCATTTTAATGTATATTCATTTTAAAAATGCTTTTTAAATGTGGGTCCTAGGAGCAAAGCTACACATAACATGTTTCTCTTTCCATTTCTGGAACAAGTTACTATATTTTATGACTGAAACTTCTCGAAAAAAGTTAAAATAAATTTCCTCGAAAAAGTTAAAGATATAATTTTCGTTTTGATAAAAAATTACATCATTTCTACTTTCCTATACCTTCGTTTTAATTTTGAAAAAGAAATATGTGAAATTTATAATCAGTTTTATATTAAATCTTTTTTTTTTGTTGCGTAATCTATGTCCTAATCGTCAATTCTAGATATTATTTAAAGAGGCACAAGCTATTCAATAGATTTACATCTTAAATTGGTTGAAATTGATGAAATAATTCTAGCTAAGTCAACATTTTTAATTTAAAAAGATATTCTTGTTTTAATTTTAATGCATTAATGAGAATTACAAGTTTAATAAATGATTATTAATATGACTTAGTTAATCAAGTTTAAAAATATGTGTAGTTATAGTGAAGATCAATGTAAAAGTAATTTTTTTTTCTTTACAGAAGAGCACTGTTTTTTTTTAAACATTTTTGAACTGAACACTCTTAATTAAATCAACTAATGGTCACTTCATTTGAACTAAATGGATACAATTGATAAGTATTTATAAATAAAAGTAAGAGAGTTCCTCTTTATATAGTAATTCGTTAAGAATTCCAAAGAGTATTTTATTTTGAAACTTACTAAAACTTGTTAAGTGTTTAGTTAAATTTAAATTAGTTCTTTTTAATTCAATTGATCGAGAGTGTTTAGTTCAAAAATGTTGAAAAAAAGGGTCCTTTGTATATAAAAAAAAACTGATTTTACATTGAACTTCACTATAGGTAATTAAACGGGTTCTCAAACCTTATTCATGATCAATTTATTTAACTGTATCATTCTAAAAATCATTTATTGAACTAGTAATCACCATTAAGGTGTTGAATTAAAAATTAAGGAGAACTAATAACATATAAACTAAGCTTACTCAATTAAGCTTACACGTTAGAAGTTTTTAAAAGTAAAAAACTTTTGGAATTCTTAAGAAGTTACTATATAAAGAAACTCCCTAACTTTTAAGTATAAATATTTGATTATTGATTCATTTAGGCAAAAGTCAGCAGTCAGTTTTCTTTGTTTCAACTTCTACTTTTGCATTCTTCCTCTAGTACAAGTGTGGGAATATTTATTTCTCAAAGGCACTTCCCAAGAAAATACAAGTTGAATTATATTAGAATTGAATTGCTAAAGAATATGGGTTCCAATTTTATGAAGTAAAGTACTGAAGGTTGCCCAACTGTTTTAAGAAGTAAACAGCTTTATTATTGCTGTTTAAATAAAGTATATATAAATGTTAAATATTTCACTGTTGAAACATATCATTGAAATCAACTATTAATAAAGTATTCATTACATCATTATTATCATCTATTTAAGTTGCCTTATTTTAATGATTCAGCGTCATTAACAAGAAGGTAAACATTAATAATAATTTAACAACAGTGTATGTCCTGTGATTATAAACAAAGAATCTGCAGTGGCCTACACTCTACTATAAGTAAACTTTCACATTCAATCTTAACTCAAAGTTTTTCCCTTTTATTGAAAAAAAAACCCCAACTTTTTTGTTGTTTTAGACATTTGAACTTTTCTTTCATTTACTCACACTCTGATTAAAGCATGAATGTATTCTTTACATCACTAATATTAAGATACATTAATATGAGATTTAATAAGAATAGAATTTTTAAAAGTAAAAAAAATCAACTCCAAGCTAACATGCAGTTTATTTTGTTTTAATGTGACTGACTATACATGCATGTTAATCAATAATTATAATTTGTTTACATGTGACTATAATAATGTTGTCAGTAAAAGAAAAGAAGTCATTCATCTATTTGACATGTTATTAAAATTATTTAACTCAGGGCCTAAATCTCATCGGACTTGCACACTCCACTTCCAAACTTGTCCTATTTTACAACCCATTGCCATAACTAAATTCAACTTCAGATTTCAGTTCTTTAAAAACCTTCATCATTGTACTTACAGAAGTTTCCTCACTTCGATAGGTTTAGGTGTGATTTGATCAAAATCTTTATCCATTTCAAGGTGATTGGCTCATATACAGATGTAATCTAATCAAAAGTTTCTATCTCTTCTGGACACTGAGTCTGCATTCTTTTTATAATGTTAAATACGGCTTTCATTCATACTAGTTAAGCAGATAAACTTCTGATAGATGCTCTAAATACAATTTTTTAAATTTCTCTTTGAAGATATAGTGTTCTTTACAAATCTAAATAGAATTGGAATGAGCCTTTCAAACTAACTTGGGCTCAGCTTTTCTTGACAACTTTTAACGGCTTTCTTCTTGATTTATTTGTCAGTTCCACTCTTCTGAAAAACTAGGTGTACAGAGAAAGAAATACTTGCCAATGCAGGATATTTATCCAGACATTTCCAAATTGTTTACTAACTCATTACCACGTGTTCTAAGGCCTGACAAGAAATTCAAATTCTTTACACTGTTCTTCATTATTAATTTATCACTCAGACTAGAGTCCTTTTATTGGTATCTCAAAAGCGTTCAATCCAGGTAACCGTTTGGGCTCTCCTCGAGGCCCCTTGTAGAATAATTTATGAAGGCCATTGTATCTAACATATACATCATACTATTAATATTTCATTCTATTCTAATTTTTTTAATATTATCTCCCATAGAATCCTTTCCATTTTGAAATATAAACAGAAAATTTACCATTTTTGACAGTAACATAAACATAAACAAACACACCAAGTCTTTCAATCCTGAAGGTAGTGCAGGATTGCACTAGTAATCTAGTAATTGATGCAGTTATCCCTATACACACTTAGTTTTGTGTATCACACAACCCATGCTGTGGTATTATTAGTTTTGCCACAGCATTATTAATAATTTTTTTTTTTTAAAGCCACATTAAAGACTTCATTCTTAGACATCATCTCTTATAGCAGAACATTGCGTTTTGTTCCTTTAGCTTAACTTTTCCAATTTAATTTTTGTCATTTGGAAAACCTCCAAGGGTATATCCTTAACTTTGATAGTTTTAAGTTAAACTTTCTTGTCATTCAGAAAGATGTAAGGACTGTTTTCGGTAGATTTATACCCAGACTTATCTCATTTACCCATCTTTCAACAATTTGTGGAAGTAGAATGTACCCATGCATTGTTAAAATAAACTGCAACTAGTATAACTCATATTTGAAATGTCATTATTTTATATAATGTAACGTATATGCTAGATACTCTATTTTCATTGTAATTGAATGATTATTGAAAAATTAGAATCAAGCAATTGTTTGCATAAATTTGATAAATTTGATAATAAGCTGACTATGGTATGTATAGTTGACTGTAAGCCACATCATTTTTTTTTCAATGAATTCATTAAACTACTTTAAATTCCCAATTTTGTAGTTTCAATTCATTTCATTGACACATATATGCGTCAAAATTTTGACTTATAATTCAATCTCAAAGATTGTGAGAGCGATACAAGCCATACCGTTTAACGGATCAAAATGAAACTCTATACCTAAAAATAGAACATTATGTAGAGGCTGAGTTGAGATAATTTTTTTCAAAATTACACAAACTGACAAACACAAACAACAAAACCACAAACTGACCCTGTTCTCATAATAATTCTATAAAGCACCAAAAAATGTAAAACATAATTCAAAATGGAAAACATTCTTTGAAAAAAAAATAAATGTAATTATCCTACATCTTAAATTAAAAATGATCTTAAAACAATATATTTCCTTCGATTTTTCTGATGTTTTTCAGAAAAAGTAGGAGTATTTTTTTATTAGCTTTTTTTCCCTACAATGAGTAAATACCACATAATAACTGATTTCACTATGTTACAGTATTTTTTTTTTGTTTTAAATGGGAAAATTTGTCTTAAATATTGAATGTAGAAGGTGGTCAGGTAAAATATGTAAGACATCCACTGGCTACTGGAACAAAAGTCATGTTCTCCTGTAAGAGATTATTTGGTAACATGTAATCTACCTTTTCGTTTTTCAAAAATGTTATTACTGCTGTAGTTATGCTAATGATATTATAAATTCACATAAGGGGTTATTGAGGATTTTGGTCATAAAACATACAACTCCTGATCATCAGCCGACGTTTCGCCAAAAGTTGTTTGGCATTTTCAAGGCTTCATTTAGAAGAAACACTAATTTACTGGTCCATGCTTATATATAGCTGCATCATAACAAATACACCAGAACCATACTAATGATGTAGCCAGATATAAGCATGGACCAGTAAATTAGTGTCTCTTCTAAATCAAGCCTTGAAAATGCCAAACAACTTTTGGCGAAACGTCGGCTGATGATCAGGAGTTGTATGTTTTATGACCAAAATCCTCAATAACCCCTTATGTGAATTTGAAATATCAGTGGTCGAGAAACTATATCAATAATGATATTATATGCATTAGTGGTGTGATATACAAAAGTAAGCATATGTATTGATAGGTGAATCAATCACTATCTGTACTACCTAAAGGAATGAAAGACTAATAAACATCTCCCATTTAGACATTTATATGATACTTAAATAGAACATTATATATTATATACTCAAGAAGTATGATATTATGTTTACTTATAGTAAAGTTGAGTGTAGGCCACTCCATTTTTTTTTTATTGCAACAAAAAAAAAAGGTAGAAAAGAGTTAAATAATCAAACAAGGGGCTAGAAAAGAAGCTAGGAGCTAAAATGTGAAATGGTGGAGCTAAGCTAGTGAAAAGGAGTAAGGTCTAACTTCGAAGAGCTAAATTGGCAACAAAACTGGTTTTGACTGTGCGCCAACATACTAGCAAAGCATTGTGCGACTTGTAGTTTTAGTGGCACAGTTATATACCGCAAGCCAGCTAGCTACATTGGCAACAAAACTGGTTTTGACTGTGCGCCAACATACTAACAAAGCATTGTGCGACTTGTAGTTTTAGTGGCACAGTTATATACCGCAAGCCAGCTAGCTACATTGGCAACAAAACTGGTTTTGACTGTGCGCCAACATACTAGCAAAGCATTGTGCGACTTGTAGTTTTAGTGGCACAGTTATATACCGCAAGCCAACTGGCTCTATGATATGACCTCACCGGCCTGAGTTTGACGCATGCTCACTGAAGAAGGCCTGGGTCCTTCCGTGAATGAAACCCACAAAATGATTCTCAACTACCGGTATCCGGTATATAAACACTCACCTATTTAAAAAACAATTTTTTATTAAAAAAAATAAATTACACAAAATTATTACTAATAAATTAAAATCATTTACAATTATAAGAGATTATGAACAATACATATGTATGAAGAATTTTAAACTCTCTCTCTATATATATAACAAGATTTCACATAAACACGTGAAATAACAATCAAATATCAAACCACAAACTGAAAAAGGAAAAAAGACTAAGATTTTTCAACCATAACAAGCGGTCTTCGTCAGAGTCAAAAACCCAACTCTGACGAAGACCGCTTGTTACGGTTGAAAGAGCTTAGTCTTTTTCCCCTTTTCATTGTGTGGTTTGATTATATATATATATATATATATATATATATATATATATATATACTTAAAATAAACTGTGCTACATAGTCAGAAACATAACAAAGACTCACTTTTCAATATTTCGACCATTATGGCGGTTGAAATATTGAATAGTGAGTCTTTGTTATGTTTCTTTCTATGTTTCACTGTTTATTTTAAGTGTCATCTGTCCTGTCGGACCGTTTTTCATTTATCATGGTATATATATATATTTGTAAATTTAGGGAGCAATCATTCTTTTATGCATGTTTTGTTGAACGACCTTTGTACTGTGGCATGAATCAATTTCATTGTCCATCTTTCAAGTTTTCTTGAATTTAAATCAAAAGTCAGAAAACTTGAAAGATCGACTATGAAATTGATTCATGCCACAGTACAAAGGTCGTTCAACAAAATATATATATATATATATATATATATATACAAGAACAAGCATCTATATGAAAGCTTAATTCCAACATTTAACAATGGTATATATTTTACGCTGTCACATTGGCAATATTCATAGCATATGGGTAGTTCTTATTTGTCTGAACATAGAATATTCCTTTGAACCTGAAACAATAAGTATTTGTTAAAAAAAAGTAGTTAAATAAATTATGTGAATTTCATAAAAAAAATTATTATTGTTATTATTATAGAGTATTTATTATTTAATACTGTATTAGTATTAAAATATTAATATTCGCCTTATTATCTGTTTATAACTATTTATTTAGAAAACTACTACTTGACGCTGTTATAGGAAGCCAGTTTACTTTTGTTATTGTTTTGAAAAATGAAACGGGTCGACAAACAGAGCACACTTAATTAAATCGTTGTTTTTACAACAAAAAAGTTAATTATTTTCAATAATTATTTTAATATAATTTATTAAGTGTTAATTAGTATAAAAACAATTAAGTTTACGAAAGGTAAATGAAACTATGTAGGCAAAAATGAGTAGTTTAATTAGCAATACAGATGGGATTTAAAAATCAGGCTTGCCACCCTAACTCTTCCCGATCTTATTTCCCTTCATTTCTAAAAATCGACATCAAACAAAATAATTAGGTTGGACAACCTGAATCATATTTCTTTTGTTTTTATCATTATTGACCTGTTTTTATGTACGGTGATTAAATTTCTTATATTATTACCTGAAAACTAGACGTAAAGAGTTACTTTTCGTCCCTTCTAGAGATAATAGATATTTATCTATTATTAATTGATATCTATTATCTATATCTGTTAAATAAAATAGATATTTATGTCCAGAAGGGACGAAAATTAACTTTGATACATCTAGTTTTCAGGTAATAATATAAGAAATTTAATCACCGTATTTAAAAACAGGTCAATAATGATAAAAAAAAAAGGATATGATTCAGGTTGTCCAACCTAATTATTTTGTTTTATGTCGATTTTTAGATATGAAGGGAAATTAGATCGGGAAGAGTTAGGATGGCAAGCCTGATTTTTAAAGCCCAGCTGTATTACTAATTATTCTACACTGTTTTGTTTACATAGTGTTATTTAGTTTTCTTGTAGTTTTATTTTCAATTATTAAGAGTAATTATATAGTATTTACTCATACTGGGGTAAATGGATAATACAAGGACTCTACCAGTGGTGTAGCAAGGTGGTGGGGGTAGGGGAGTACGAGACAGGGAACGCCATTTTGATAAAATAGAAAAATATTAAGGTAATAATAAAAAAATCTGAAATTTTATACCAAAATTAGTTTTTAAAGTGGTAAATATAGTTTTATGTGTGTAAACTGTTTTTAAAAAGATTTCTCAACTGTAATATTTACAAATTAAAAATAAATTTATTTCAATCTTTTCGAAGCAATTTTTTTAAAGTTAAAAGTTTATATTTTTTATTTATTTTATATTTTATTTATAAATATATTTATATTTTTTGCGTAGCTATTTAATTTATCAATATTTTTTACGTTTTTGTTTTTGAAAAAATCTTTGATTTTCTTTTGATGATGACTGTATATCAGTGGTGGGCAAACTACGGCCCGCGGGCCACATCCGGCCCACCGAAGATTGGTACATGATTTAGGTTTGATGTAAATGATTGTATTAATTTTATTTTTATTTGCAATGAAGTGCATTTCAACATCAGGTAGTGCAGCATCACACTTTCAGCTTTCGTTCTTCTTTTGCTGGTCAGATTATTTAAGTGTGATAAATACTAACAAAAAACCTAAAGATCCCAGATGGGTGATGAATATCTCAGATCTGTTTTGAGAATTGTTATGTTTAAATTTTGTGATCAACAACACTGTTCTCATTAAAATAGTATGTTTATACTTGGATGACTTTTTTTGTTTTTGTTTAATACGTATTGTTAACTAATGCTGTTTTTTATATTGTATCTTGCGCTGAAATGGCCCACCTGTCAGATTTTTAAATCAATGTGGCCTACCTGTCAAATTTTAAAATTAATGAGGCCCGCGAGTCAAAATAATTGCCCACCCCTGCTGTATATGTATGAGAGTACTGTAATAAGATGAAAGTCTGTGATTAATAACAGCAGTCTAAAATTAGATCCTTGATTGTAATTACAGTAGTACCTCGTGATACGACTGCTTCTTCTTACGAATTATTCGAGATAAGGCCAAAAATTTCGTGAAAATCCTGTTCTAAATACGACGTAATGTTCATCTTACGACGTAAAATCTGAGGCGCCGAGAAAGAATTTTCTCGAAACTTCTGGAACCTTCTAGAAGCTTCTGAAACCGTTCGGGACAGTCAGTCATGTGTGTTGCTAGGCCTAGGCTAGGCCTAACTAGGATAGGTAAAAAAAAAAAACAATGGCAGACTCAACACGAAAAATTGGTCAAATGAAACCTGGCAAACTCTGCACGAAAAAATTTCATCCCAGTAGGCTAGGCCGTACTAGGATTGGTAAACAAACATGGCAAACTCTGCACGACAAAATTAAGCTCCAGACGTGACCTACACTACCGTACGTTTACGTACGCTAGCGGAAGACACCCGCGTACCAAAATCATGCACCTGAAACTCTGTTTTTACATATTAATTCATTATTTATTCAATTCTTTTGTATTTGTATGGTTAAATACTTGTTTTTTAGTGTACTTTTGTTAGTTTTATAACGTAAAATAGGAAATTATATACGGGTTTTAGGCCGTGGAACCAATTAATTTTTTTTTTTTCATTATTTCTTATGGTAATTATATGTTCGTGATACGAATTTTTTAAGATACGACGGGGGTTCTGGAACCAATTAAATTCGTATCTCGAGGTACTACTGTATATGAAAATAAATATTTTTGAGGTCTTTCTGGAATTTTTGAAGGTTAACGGATTATCAACTGTCAGCGGTAATGGAGGGGGGTGGGGTGGGGGTAAATCTTACGACTATCCAGGGCTGCAAAAATAGTTGCTACGTCACTAGTCTCCACAGAAAAAAAGTTTTTTTTTTTTTCATACAAACTACTCGTTTCAAACACTTTGTATTCATCATCAGGTCAACTTACAATTTGGAAAACAGACAAAGTTTGACCTGTGTTTATCCTCTACTGCTTCCATTGGAAGTTAACCTGATGATGAACACAAAGTGTTTGAAACGAGTGGTTTGAATAAAAAGGAAAAAAAAATTTTTTATGTAAATACCTTGTATTATTGCTTTTACCCTATAAAGAGAAAATTATATTTACCTACCAAATGATAAGTCTACCTTAGAAAAAGTCACAAGTTAAAACTCTATTCAACGAATTTTATTTTTTTTATCTTAAACGAAAAAACTTATTATATAAAAAATATATCATTAAAATTGGAATAAATGAAAAGAATTTGGTTTACCTTGGCGATGCTGGTTCTCCCATCAAAGCTCCAGAATCTGTACAGTCATCCAGTTTCTTATCTGGGACATTTTTACATTGTTTTGCATTAAAATAATGCAGGTTTTTGATAGACTCTGAGAAATACTCGACTGATCTCATGTGGCTGCACACTCCAACTGCGGAGAAACAAAAGAAGTCAGGTTATTTTAGGTTATGCGAGTTGAGGTTAGGTTAAGCTAGGTTAGGTAAGGTTAGATAGGGTTAGGAGAAGTTAGTTTAGGTTATGTTAGGTTAGGAGAGTTTAGGTTAGGTTAGGTTAGTAGAAGTTATGTTAGGTTAGGAGTGTTTAGGTTAGGTTAGGAGAAGTTATGTTAGGTTATCATCAGGGGGAATAGGTGGTAAGTACCCCTGATGTCTGTGGTTAATTGGGTCGTACTTGTAAAGGGCATATTTGGTTTTAATTGTAGGTTTAGGATTAGGTTAATAATAAGTATTATTGTGTGATGTCAGTCGTGGATGCCCGCCTCCGCGAGGTCCACCTTGGGCACATCGGTGGTGCGTCGTGCACCTGACTTACCACTTGGTTTGAAGGGGGTTTGAGCACTGCCGATGTGGCGAAAGGGCACCACGTAAAAAACATCGATCTGGGTTGCTTCATGTCATGTTATTGGCCGAAAGGTCAGAGTGAATGCATGTGAATCAAACAGGTTAGTTATGTTAGGATAGGAGTGTTTAGGTTAGGTTAGGAGAGTTTAGGTTAGGTTAGGAGAAGTTATGTTAGGTTAGGTTAGGAGAGTTTAGGTTAGGTTAGGAGAAGTTATGTTAGGTTAGGAGAGATTAGGTTAGATTAGGAGAGTTTAGTTTAGGTTAGGAGAAGTTGTATTAGTCTTTTTGTGTGATGTGGTGTCGTGGGACCCGCATCCGCGAGGTCCACCTTGGGCTCTTGGGGGACTTCAGCGCGGCCTTGCTTCGGTAAGGCTGTAGTGGACTCCCTCACGCTGTAGTGGCGAAAGGGTCTCACGTAAAAAATCATCGATCTGTAGTGCTTTGTATCATGGAGTGGCCGAAAGGTTGAGATACATGAATACAAATCAAGACAGGTTAGGAGAAGTTATGTTAGGTTAGGAGTGTTTAGGTTAGGTTAGGAAAGTTTAGGTTAGGTTAGGAGAGTTTAGGTTAGGTTAGGTTGCAATGGCGGTACCATAGGGGAACAAATAGACCGAACATTGGCGCTTTGTCGTATTATAAAGATTTACTATAGACTGGGATTCTTAAATTTTGCAAAAATTTTGTGTATTTTTGAGTAGGGATCTTAGGGAGGGAAGGTTAGTTAATGGTTAACGTGTTCGCCTCTGAACTGGTCTTAGATTTGTTCACGCGAGAGGTTAATAAATAATAATAATAAATAATATAATAATTATAACCCCTGAATGCCTACAAAAATCATGGTACAAAAAAACATTCCACTAGATTTTTTAAGTTTCCAAGCGACTGCATTGTCATCAAGTATGTTTATTAATGGAGATGTTAGGTCAGGCTGTCCCACAAGGGAAACCACATAGGTCAAACATTGATCAATTTTGATGCAACAGAACCAAGATTGATTCTACATTGTGAGTCATAAATTTTACCTAACTCAAATGTATTTAGAGTAGAGGATCTTTAACGAGTACCTGATATTGCACTGGCTAAGGGAGTGACGACTTAATGTCTTCACCGAAAGATGACAGAATAAATGAAGGGCCAGAGTGGGTATTGAACCCCTGACTTACCAGTCCAGAGGTGAGCAGTCTGCCACTAGGCTAACCTTGTCCTCAAGAGATATAGTTATATTTATATACAAAATTAAAGTTTATCAGGACTTGGTCAGTTCTTCAGGTTCAAATCAAACTCTCATTGCCAATGTTTCGATTTTTATTTAAAACCCTATTCATAGGCTTACAAAACAGAGGAAATATAAAAAATAATATAATCATTCAAAAATCAAACATACATAAAAAGCGCAATGAGTCTTAAATTTTGCCTAACTTAAGTTTGTTTGGAGTAGGGGATCTTTAAGGAGTACCTGATATCGTACAAGCTAAAAGGACCGACGGTTTAACGTCCTTATCCGAGGGACAACGTTCTCTGATTTATTTAACTCGCGCGTAAATAAATCGAGGGCAAGATTGGGTATTGAACCCCAGATCTACAAGTCCAGAGGCGATCACATTACCACTGGGCTTACCTACTGGGCTCCTATTATAAACAATTACTTTATTATCTGATAGCAACTGCTGTTTATTTTGAAAAGGCTATATATATATATATATACACTTTAACACATAGAAAAGAACACAGAAAGACACTACAGAACTCACTTCGATATTTCGACATCCGTCGTCATCGGGAAGAAGTGCGAAGTACTCGCGTTGAGAAGCAAACTGCTACTGGCCTCCAGAGTAACTCGTGGAACCACCGCAATGCTGGCCCCCAGCGGAGGAGAGGAAAAATAGAAATCCCTCCAATATTTATTTAGAAAACAAGATAAAAAATATATAAAATACGAAATAATAATAATAAAAAAAATAAATAATAATAATAATAAAATAATAAAAAATAATAAATAATATTTAATTAACGGTACAGGTTAAGACCAGGAGGAGAACGAGCCCCAAGGAGGCATATTAATGCCTCTTCGGAAGCTCTAAGGGTGACATGGGAATTAGACTCGGGGATTTGTTTGAGGATTTGTACCCTGAAACAATCATTGAAAGGGAGGTCATGGGAATTAGCATGGATAGCTATGGGTAGGTCTCTGCGCTGACCAACGGACGCCCTGTGATTGTTCATACGCAGGCTCAGCTTGGTTGAAGCCAAGCATAATATATATATATATATATATATATATATATATATATATATATATATATATATATATCTTTCAGGTAATCAAATAACAATTTAATAAAAGAATCGCTTACTGAAGTCAGTATAAGGGCAGCCTGGTTGTGGGTTGGAGCCGAGATTAGGGTAGAAGTCTGCAGAACAGATTGGTGTTTCCATGCCGAGATAGCCTCCGCAGGTATGAATGCAGTCGACAAACAGTGCATCAGACAGGTCTAGCCGGCTGTCAGGTCCTTTGTCTGTGAACTCAGGTAGTGCAGGGTCTAAACCTGTATAAGACAAAGCAATGTTTTCAATCATTGTAAGAGTTATCGTTTAAACCCCAATCATTGAAGAATCAACGACCAGCAAATATTATTAAGCACATCGGTGCATGTTCCAGACTGCTAAATATCATCCTACAGTTTGTTTTGATAACTTCAGTAGACATTGTCATGAATAAGGTCATCAGTATGTCAGTGGAAGGAGTCGTATTCGTGGTCGTATGGTCTTGCAGTTTTGCATTGTCTGAAGTACTATATAATTTATAAGTAATCAGGAAGTCATATTTAGTTCAGGTAGGAAGCTATTGGGACTGGTGGTATTGGGAAAGGTTGGGACTTGGGATTCAGTCCCTGAACAAGGAGATTTTAACGGGTGGGTAGTTTATTATCTTCATTCGTGGGATTGGGATAGGATGGGACTTGGGATTCAGTCCCTGAACAAGGAGATTTTGACGGGTGGATAGTTTATAAAGGGAGACCAAGCACGTTGTCAACGCAGCGGCAAGTAACCAACCCGGCAACCGCCAGTGCTGCCCCCCGTACCCGGTCTGAAATATATATATATATTTGCGCTACCTCTCTTCTAGTCTACTCTCCTGATGACGAACAACAGTTCGAAATATTGAATTCTGTAAGTTTTCTTTGTATTCTCTTTTCTGTGTCGTGCTTTGTGTAATTTAAAGTTATATATATATATATCAGTTCACAAACGAAGAAAAGCAACACACAGAGAAAGAGACACACTTACAAACTCAAATTTTCGGATGATCCGTCTTCAGGAGAAAAGAGAGAATGGGCGACCAAGCACGCGAAACACAACTTCAGGAAATGGGTGGGTGGGTTTCCTGCCGTTGTGTTTCCGGCGTGCTTGGTCGCCCATTCTCTCTTTTCTCCTGAAGACGGATCATCCGAAAATTTGAGTTTGTAAGTGTGTCTCTTTCTCTGTGTGTTGCTTTTCTTCGTTTGTGAACTGATTTGCGTCCAGTTTGGATCGTTTTTTCGAATTTTAAGTGGATATATATATATATATATATATATATATATATATATATATATATATGGGTTACTAGCCGTAACGTCTACAACGTGCTTGGTCTCCCTTTCTCTTTTCTCCTGAAGACGGAAAATTTCAGTTTGTAAGTGTGTTTCTTTACTTTATGTGCTACCTATCCTCAATTTTAAACTGTTATATATACAACAATCTGTTGATACTGATGTTGAAAAATTAACGAATTATTTTCAAATTTTATTATAAATAAAAACAAAAATAGGTATAAAAAGAAATGTGTTAAAAGTATTTGATGGAGTTTACCTGTGATTCTTGGAATCTTGTCCGGGAGGAGGTGATAACCTGTTAGTCCTGCAACATGAGCTCCCAAACTGTGGCCAATGATGTGAAACTGGGAGAGACTTGCTCCAGAGGAGACCAAAAACCGGATTAATTGACTGACATATGCTCCGACGTTAGGAGTCTCTTCAGCCGCAACGTTGTACATGATAGTCACGGCTATTTTACTCCAGTCAACGGCAATGACGTTGCTTTCCCCAGCAACTACTAGTTCTGAAAAGGAAAACGTCATGGTAAATAATATAAAGACTTTAAATACGATAGGTTAGGTTAGGTTATAGTCGCAATCACACAAGAGGAAATATTGACAGGAATATTGACATTTCAATGTGATAGCACACAGTGAACATTATAAAATATATACCACTTATGTGTATTTAGGGTAGGAGACCTTTACGAGGTCCTAAGATCACGCAGGCTGAGGGACTGACAGCTTAAAGTCCTCTCTGAGGGATGACATTGGTGAATAAATCGAGGACCAGAGTGGGTATTGAACCCAGGACGTACCAGTCGAGAAGCGAGCACGCAAGCCACTGAGCTATCTTGACTCCCTAATAACATATGTTATTTAGGGTAGGGGATCTTTACGAGGTTCTAAGATCACGCAGGCTGAGGGACTGACAGCTTAAAGTCCTCTCTGAGGGATGACATTGGTGAATAAATCGAGGACCAGAGTGGGTATTGAACCCAGGACGTACCAGTCGAGAGGCGAGCACGCAAGCCACTGGGCTATCTTGACCCCCTAATAACATATGTTATTATATAATATTGGAGAAAAGTCGAGGCGAGCACGCAAGCCACTGGGCTACTCTGACCCCCTAATAAGATATGTTATTATATAATATTGGAGAAAAGTCGAGGCAAGTACGGAAGCCACTGGGCTACCGTGACCTCCTAATAAGATATGTTGTTAAATAATATTGTAGACAAGTGGAGGCGAGCACGCAAGCCACTGGGCTACCTTGACTTCCTAATAAGATATGTTATTATATAATATTGGAGAAAATTCGAGGCGAGTACGCAAGCCACTGGGCTACCTCGACCTCCTAATAAGGTTTGTTAATATATGATATTGGAGATATGTCAGTTAGATTGATTAGATCACCATAGTTAAAGTAATTTCTTAAATTTTTTTTAATATATCAGTTTTTTAAAATCGTAATTCCACAACCATTTTTCCAGTGTAATACGTGGCAACTCAATTTAATTTTTGTATTACGTGTCTATTTCATTCCCAAATACGAGTAGTATGTAGTCTTCCTCTTTCAAAATCGCATACGTGGCTTGATAAGGAGTCCAGAGGCGAGCATGCAATCCACTGGGCTACCCTTGCTTATTCGATCTACTATAACTTGCCTAGTCAATTACATCCCATTGTTTCGTTATAGTACCCTGAGGCAGAATTTCCTTGTACAAAATCAACACCCCATCCAAAAATACCTTAGTAATCATATTATACTTCTCTCATGAGGAAACATTCTCTTTTTATGTATAAAATTTAAAAATAATCCTTAATAAAATTCAGAATATTTCAATAGAATTGAATTACGGTATCGTTGTATACTTACTCCGATATCGCGGTAACTGCAATCCTTAGCAGATACTCTTGAAAATGATCAGTGTATGTTCGAAACGTCATGTTTTTAAAAAAAAAAAACTTTTAACTTTCAGTTTAAATTTTATTCTATATTTTCTATTTATCAAATACTAACTGAAGAATGACTTGTAAAATAAAATACCGTTAAATACCGTTAAATGAAATCTTAACGGTATTAATTAATTTTATTAATATGGCAAACTGTCTTACCTCGTAAGATGATGTTGGAGTCGTTGGAGCGCTTTCGGACGTTGTCCATCCTCAATCGCAACTAACCTACTGAGCTGTTATAAAGGGGTTGGTTGATTATCTGTCAAGTCCACTGCTATCCTGATATTATTACATTGATTTTATTTAGTTATTTTTGATTTTTAATTTTTTAGCTATTATCTAGTTTGATTTTTTTTATATTTTCTAACTTCGTCATACTGTCTGTCCAGTCGTCTTGATAGAAAACCAACCCCCTTTATAACAGCTGAGTAGGTTAGTTACGATTGAAGATAGACAACGTCCGAAAGCGCTCCAACGACTCCTATATCATCGTACAAGGTAAGACGGTTTGCCATATTAATAATATAAATCATACTAACCTCAGTCGTAATAATAATATACATGTATTAATTAATTAATTAGTTTTTAATTATTACCATTTTTGATCATTTGAATAGCTTCAGAGTTGACGTTATTTAAATATCCATGAATGACGATGTATGTTTTCTGGGAGCTATTAAACATGGAGTTTGAAAGTGCAGCAGAGTCTCCAACAAAAAGTTCTTCAGGCTCCTGCTGGTTCTTACTAAAAATTAGAAGAAAGAAAAAAAAAATTATTTTTTAAAAAAGGGAAATTCAATAAATTTTTATCTATATAAATATAAATAGGTGTGCTCTCTAGTCGGGATTCGGTCAATTTTCTAGGATAAAAAATCAAACTCTCGTTGCCGACGTTTCGGTTTTATTTAATCAATTTTTTATCCTAGAACATTGAATGAGAGTTTGATTTTTTAAACTAGAAAATTTAATGAGAGTTTGATTTTTTATCATAGAAAATTGAAAGAGAGTTTAATTTTTTATCCTAGAAAATTGACTGAATCCCGATTAGAGAACACCTATTCTATCAAACGGTCGATATATTATTGAATCTGTTATATAAATATAAATTAAAAGATCCAACAGGACTAATAACTCAATACAAAAAGAGAAAAAACAGAGATAAAGACATACTACATTCACTACTATATTTCGACTAGAGTCGTCTTCAAATAGAAGTGTACTCCTGCGATCAGCCGCAGGAGTCGAATGTGACAAACACGCCTGCCCTCTGCTGGCTGCCTTCCGAAAGTATAACTAAAGGGAGAGAACTAACTAAAAACGCAAACAAAAAATAACTAAAATAAATATTTTTTGTTTCCGTTTTTAGTTAGTTCTCTCTCTTTAGTTAATTACTCTTGAGCACTGGCTGGCTCAGGTCCTTAGCGGGTACAGTGATTTTGGTGCGTACCTCTCCAGGTTTAAGAGGCGTGATAGCCCAGGCTGTTGCTGTGGAGCCCCACTGGAGATTGTGTCCTATGTTCTGGAGGAGTGCCCCAGATACGCTAGTGAGAGGTTTGCCCTACGAGATGTCCACTGGGAAGTTTGTGGCTGAGACCTATAGAAGAGTCTTCAGGCAAGGTCGAAAGGAGTTTTTTAAGTTCATATATAGCATAAGAAGACTACGTAAGACACCAGGAGTCACACCACCCGACCTGTGTTAAGTCCAGTGCCGTTGTTCGGGTTTTTAGTGCTTCGTGATCTTATGCAGAGGGTTTGTTTGTGCAGAGATTTGTTTACTCACAGTGGTTGTGGTTTGTTCTTTTTTAGTTCTACAGTGTTGTTTGTTTTACTGGCGGATTATCTTTCTTTGTGATTTTCTGATTTTGGTTGAGGTCTTGGTTGGTTTGTCTTGGTCTTTTAGTGCAAATGGTGTTGTCTGTGATGTAGGGTCGTGGAAGCTCGCCTCCGCGTGGTCCACCTCGGGCGTATCTCGGAGGCTGACATTGGTTCTATCCTAGGATAGGGCTTGGTGCCCCCGAGATGCGGCGAAAGAATTTTCACGCTAAAAAGCATCAATCTGTTCTGCTATTATACGTGATATGGCTGAAAAGCTGAGTACACGTCCTAATATCAAAAGAGTTACTCTTTCGCAAGGCATCCAGCAGAGGGCAGGCGTGTTTGTCGCATCTGACAGTTCACTCAGTCAGCCGCAGCTACTCACAGAAGTACTTCTACCTGATGACGACTCTAGTCGAAATATAGAAGTGAATTTTGTATCTCTTTATCTATGTTTTTCTCTTTTTGTATTGAATATAAATATAAATACCGATAAAGTTATTGATCGTGAAATAAAAACAAAATTAAAGTTTATCAGGACTCGATCAGTTCAAATTAAACTCTCATTGCCAACGTTTCGGTTTTTATTTAAAACCTTTTTCATAGGACTACAAAACAAGGGAAATATAAGAAATAATTCAATTATTCAAAAATCAAACATACATAAAAAAAAGCGTAATTAGTTACAAATAAGAAATAAAAATAGAAATATTGACAATAGGTTAGTGAGAGAACTTACAGAAGTATAAAATTTTGAAACAGAAAAACTAAGTATTACATTAGAGATTATTTTACAAAGAAAAATAGTCTGTGGATTTCAACAACAACTGTCCAGTTTGAATGAACAACGTGACAATGAACTGAAAAAGTTGTTCAAACTATACAGTTGTTATTGAAATCCACAGACTATTTTTCTTTGTAAAATAATTTGTAATGTTTTACTTAGTTTTTTGTTTCAAAATTTCATACTTCTGTAAGTTCTCTCACTAACCTATTGTCAAAATTTCCATTTTAATTTCTTATTTGTAACTAATTGAGCTTTTTATGTATGTTTGATTTTTGAATAATTGTATTATTTCTTATATTGCCTCTGTTTTGTAGTCCTATGAATAGGGTTTTAAATAAAAACCGAAACGTTGGCAATGTGAGTTTGATTTGAACTGAACAAGTCCTGATAAACTTTAAATTTGTATATAAATATAACTGTAACCCTTGAGAGCCAGGTTAGTTAGACCAATGGCAGAGTGCTCGCCTCTGGACTGGTAGGTCACAGGTTCGATACCTATTCTGGCCCTTGATTTGTTTTGTCGTCTCTCGGTGAAGACATTAACCCGTTGGTCCCTTAACCTGTACGATATCAGGTACTCATTTAAAAAAACCTCTCTCTAAATATACTTGAATTAGACTTAAATGTAGGACTCACAATGTAGAATCAATCGTCACTGTCTGGTATCTCAAAGGGCTAAATGTTTGACCTATATGTGTTCCCATGTGGGACAGCCACTGCAACCTAACCTAACCTATCATAACCTAACCTAATCCATATAACCTTACCAAACCTAAATCAATGATATAATGACCTAATTTTAGTTTGTTTGTTTACAAAGTACCCAGTTTTTTTTAGTTTTGATTTTTTTGTAAAGGTTGAGAGCCAGCTACAAAGTTACACCTCTTTTGAGGTGATTCCTCAAAGAAATATTACATCTACCTAAAGATTTTTAACATTGGGGGGTCCTAAATTAGCCCTGCTCAAGTGTGTTTAGAGTAGTGGATCTTTAAGGAGTACCTGACATCGTACAGACTAAGAGAACTCTCTCCAAGGGAAGGAATGTTCGGACTGTTGAACTTCCACGTGAAGAAAATCGAAGGGCAGAATGAGAAGCGAACCCATGATGATGTGATCCAGAGGCAAGCACGCAAGCCAGTGGGCTACCCTGTCTTACAATAACACGCTTCCATCTCTTGTACTGTTCTACCAAGTGGAAATACTGATACATTGGTGCCAAACGAGTTAAAATAATTGGCTTGTCATTAATTAATAAGTTAATTAAAACTACATAAACATTGTACTTACTAAGAGAAGAAATAAAACTTGACATATTCGCTCATATCCATGGCAGATTTTGCTAACGTCTTCTGCGGCAGTACACCTTTGGCTGAGCTTTCCTTCATTAGGTAGCCCATGAGGTATGGATGAGATGAAAAGCCGTCCTCAACTCGAACGGCGACTATAACAAAATGGTGGAATAGTTTACAAATAACTGATGATGATGTAATATCATAAAGTGGAAGATTATAGCCTATACATATAGGACTTTGTGTCGGTCAGTGGCTGATTTAATCCAGTTATAAATATCTAAGTTAGTAATTCTTGTAGAATTTTAAAAGTATTTTCCAACAGACCGACCCATTTTAGCCAGGTACAAGGTGGAATCCAACCACCCTAATTTAATTCCTCATAATGCTCTCTGATTCAGAGGCGATGTCCTGTAAACATTCCTGTTCAAATCCACCTTCTATATATAATACATGCATATTGTTATTACCAGTGAGGTTAGTAAGATTAATATTAGAATTAGAAAAAACCGTCATACCTCGTAAGTTGATATCGGAGATCCGAAAGCGCTCCAACATCTCCGATATCAACTTACGAGGTATGACGGTTTTTTCTATATGTATAAATTCACTAAAAAATCAGAAAAACGATCCAAAATGTACAAAATACGATTAATAAATCGAAGAATAGTAACAGGCAGAGTAAGAAACAGACAAACTAAAATTTTCTGGCAATCCCTCTTCACGAGAAAAGTCTTCACGAGAAAAAGAGAGGGAGAGACCAAGCAGGTTGTAGGCGCAACGTGTTTGGTTTTCCTCCCTCTTTTCTCCTGAAGAAGGATTGTCTGAAAATATGAGTATTTAATTGTGTTTCTTATATATCAACGTCTAAAACACAGTATGAAACCCGAAGAAAAATACTTAAGATCATTTAGAAATTTAGCTTAATATTGTCGCATAGAGAAATGATTAAACAGGTAGACGAAAAAGAAACAAAACCCTGTGTAATGCAATGACACAGGAGAAGTTAACAACAGCGTCAGCTTACATGATTCTGTTGCGAAGACTCAGTTCTTACGAAACTCTTGCGAATTACTTACGAATTACTTTACTCTTACGAGCGAGTGGCTCGTACTCGTCGTATGAAACAAATGTTCTTACAAATAACTTACGAGTACAAGCAAATAGCTCGTACTTGTCGTAAGAGACAAAAGTTCTTTCTCTTGCGAATTACTTACGAATTACTTTACTCTTACGAGCGAGTGGCTCGTACTCGTCGTATGAAACAAAAGTTCTTACGACTTATTTTTATGAATTACTTACGAGTACAAGCGAGTGGCTCGTACTCGTCGTATGAAACAAAAGTTCTTACGACTTACTCTTACGAATTACTTACGAGTACAAGCGAGTGGCTCGTACTCGTCGTATGAAACAAAAGTTCTTACGAATTACTCTTACGAATTACTTACGAGTACAAGCGAGTGGGTCGTACTCGTCGTATGAAACAAAAGTTCTTATGAATTACTTACGAGTACAATCGAGCGGCTCGTACTCGTAGTATGAGACAAAAGTTCTTACGAATGGCTGCTCGTACGGAGAATTACCCGTATAATGAGGTAACATACTATGAGAGTCTACTGTAGTTTGAAATTTAACTTAAATATTGTCGCACAGAGAAATGATTAAACAGGTAGACGAGAAAGAAACAAAACCCTGTGCAATGCAATGACACAGGAGAAGTTAACAATAGTGAGTGTCAGCTTACATGATTCTGTTGCGATGACTAAGCCAAAAAGAAACCCAAGGAGGAAATTCTTGACTTCCATTTTTATCAAAAACAGCTATGACTTCGAGATGAACTTTAGATTAATGGAGGAAACTGCACGCTTATTAAATACAGCTGTGATAAGAATATTATCGCACAATAATGACTAGCAATTGACATTATCTCAAGTATTTACTGATGTACAATGATAAGGCCTTCATTTACTTATCATATATCAAATTGTTTGTTTTAATCAAATAAAATAAACATGTTTTTACTTTACTGCTTAAAGTGTAGTGTTTATCAAAAAAAATTGACTTGGAGATTTTGAACTACAGGTTGAGCTTCCTTTATCCGGTATTCTTGCATCCGGTAACATTTTTGTTTATAATTTAACAGTTACAGTACCTGAGTGTACCTGTGCTGACTTCCCAAGCCGTGATAAGTGCTCCCTACATATATTTAATTGTTTCATTTTCTATTTACTGTAGTTTCCGTCTTTACTTTTAATTTTTTTTTCTGTTTAGTCATTTTCTTAAATTTGATAACAATTCAAAAGTCACTCTGAGGGCTTCAGAAAAAGCTTTTATTAGTCTTCTGGGGGGGGGTTAGATCTGCTCCTGGGCTTAACCTCAATCGTTGATTATTCCTTCTATTTATTTTAATTAATCCTTTGTTTTCATTCGTTATTATTTATTTTTGCTTTTAGTTCTTTATCTATCCTTGCCTCCCTCCCCCTCCCTCTGTAAGTTTCTTCAAGACCGCCGGGGGGGGGGGGGGGGGTTTAGATCTGCTCCTGGGCTTAACCTCAATCGTTGATTATTCCTTCTATTTATTTTAATTAATCCTTTGTTTTCATTCGTTATTATTTATTTTTGCTTTTAGTTCTTTATCTATCCTTGCCTCCCTCCCCCTCCCTCTGTAAGTTTCTTCAAGACCGCCGGCCAGTCGTGGTCTGCCTGAGGAGTGACTCGTTTCTATCTTCCTTATGACGAGGCTATCGAATGTAGTTTATAAATGTATTACAAGATTTGTCATAAACGCGTCAAATAACAATCAATGATCAAACCACAAAATGAAAAGGGAAAACAGACTAAGACCTTTCTTCCCTTTTCATTTTCTGGTTTCATCATATATATATATATATATATATTTTTGTACAAAGGCAGCAGGTCTTCCCTTAAGCATATGTTATTAAAATAAGCAGCAGCTTCTGCATTGACCAGTTTCTTGTTGACACTCTCTAGTTTTCGTATCACTCTGCGGTGAGACTCTGGTAGCTTCCAAAGAAGGTTAGCAAAAGACATTAACACACACATTAATGTTTGACCTATGTTCAATGTGTGTGTTAATGTCTTTTGCTAACCTTCTTTGGAAGCTACCAGAGTCTCACCGCAGAGTGATACGAAAAACTAGAGAGTGTCAACAAGAAACTGGTCAATGCAGAAGCTGCTGCCTATTTTTAATATATATATATATATATATATATATATATATTGATCAAACCACAATAAGAAAATGGGAAAACAAGACTAAGATCTTTCAACCGTAACAAGCGGTCTTCGTCAGAGTCAAGTAAGTTGACTCTGACGAAGACCGCTTGTTACGGTTGAAAGATCTTAGTTTTCTTATTGTGGTTTGATCATTGATTGTTATTTCACGTGTTTATGTGAAATCTTTATATATATATATATATATATATATATATATATATTATTCAAGTAGACGGCAGCTTTCGCATTCACGACCTTTTTGCTGGTGTTTTCTAGTTTCCTAATTAGTTTTCTTTGGTAAGGAGTTATTTCATGAAGGAGTTTAATTCAACTCCTTCATGTTGTAACTCCCTACCAAAGAAAACTAGTTAGGAAACTAGAAAAAACCAGCAAAAAGGTCGTGAATGCGGTAGCTGCCGTCTACTTGAATAAAATATATTTACAAGAGAATCTGCTGCCAATATACACTAATATATATATATATATATATATATATATATATATATATATATAACACTTGAAATTCGAGGTCTGATATTGAAAAGTTTAGCCACATTTGTACAAACATTCCTTCTCATCACCAGTCACAATAACAATAGTAAATCATTGCAACATGGATGATAACCTTAAGTGTTAAACTAACCTTTCTCTATATAACCTTCATATGTTCACCCTCCCTGTTTGTTGAAATGATAGATGAATATAACAAAGTAGTGTTTTTCGTGCTTATAACTAATTAATTCTCATGTAACTTAAATAACCATTAGCACACTTTCCAAGGTAAAACTAAATTCCTTCTGTCTGATACTTTGAAATAGATGTGTACTCAACAACTCTGATTATAAAATAACCTTGCTGCAAGCTTTTTCAGAGTGTCTTTGTCAAAGTATTGTCTCCAGGATGGACATGCATAAGTCAATATTGGTCTGATTAGGACTTTGTACAGCAGTACTTTATGGAAAAAAACGCATATATAAAAAATGATGAAAAACTCTATCCAATCAGAATGCGCAAAATAAAATTTCGAGCCACTCAGATTGCAGGATCAGATCAACTAAAGTCCGTCATTTCAGTTCAAGTATTCTTAATTTATTAGCATCACTATTCTGCTGTAGTATTATTGTACTTTTCTCTAACATTTTACGTGTTAAAGTTACATTATGTGCTTCTCTTGCGTGATTCTTGGGGGCTCCATTTATTAGGTGCATCGTTAAGCGTCTAAATAGCTTTGTGGTTGTCATCCCAATATAATTTGAAGGCAGGGTTGCGCAGTCCCCTGTATTACAAGTATATTGATATATTTGGTCACATTTTTGTATATCAGACAAACTTTTCCCCTTACGGTTTCTTAATACCACCTGCAAAGTTTTTTTTGTTTTTATAGTACACTCTTAGGATGATTTTATCGTTTGGATTTGTGGTAACCATATTTTTATAAATGATATTTTTAAGAGCCGCCTCATCTTGCCTATATTGACTGCTCATGCAACCTCGGTAGTAAGGGGCCAGGCTAGCTCAGTGGTTACGTGCTCTCCTCTGAACTGATAGGACCGGGGTTCGATCCTCACCTGGCCCTCGATTTATTCACGCGGGAGGTGAATAAATCTGAGTGCGTCGTCCCTCGGAGAAGGACGTTAAACCGTCGGTCCCGAGCCTGTACGATGTCAGGTACTCGTTAAAGATCCCTACTCTAAATACACTTGAGTTAGGTAAAATTTAAGACTCCCAGTGTAGAATCGATCTTCATTGTGTGGTATCACAAAGGGCCAATGCTCGGCCTACGTGTGTTCCCTTGTGGGACTACCACTGCAACCTAACCTAACCTAACCTCGGTAGTACAGCAGTATTTCTTGTCCTAATATTGATATATTAGGTGACTTTTTGTATATCAAACTTTTCCCCTTACGGTTTCTTAATACCACCTGCCGAGTTTTTTTTGTTTTAATAGTACACTCTTAGGTTGATTTTATCGTTTGGGTTTGTGGTAACCACATTTTTGTAAATGATATTTTTAAGAGCTATATTGACTGCTCATGTAACCTCGGTAGTACAGCAGTATTTCTTGTCCTATGTTATTTATTTCATTTTCATTATCTTTAGTGTACCATTTATCCATTAGTTTCTTAATAACCTTAGATATTACTTTGTTAGTGAAACCATGATTTATCTAATTCATAGATATTTCTGAGCAAAATAAGAGGTCTACGATCAGAGCCTATGTAAGAAGAGCACTTACCCATTGTAGTATTGGACCTCCATCCATGAAGAATTCGATAAATCTACACAAGTGCTCCTTAATAATGGTTTCACTAACAAAGAAATATCTAAAGTTATTAAGAAACTAATGGATAAATGGTACACTGAAGATAATGAAAATGAAATAAATAACATAGGACAAGAAATACTGCTGTACTACTGAGGTTACATGAGCAGTCAATATAGCTCTTAAAAATATCATTTACAAAAATGTGGTTACCACAAACCCAAATGATAAAATCAACCTAAGAGTGTACTATTAAAACAAAAAAACTCGACAGGTAGTATTAAGAAACCGTAAGGGGAAAAGTTTGTCTGATATACAAAAATGTCACCTAATATATCAATATACTTGTAATACAGGGGACTGCGCAACCCTGCCTTCAAATTATATTGGGATGACAACCACAAAGCTATCAAGACGCTTAACGACCAATGCATAGACCATCTCTGCATACAAGAGTACACAGGGAACCAAACATCTGAAAACCAATTAATTAAAGATCTACTGCTAACAGAGTCGCAATACAATGTGAAATAGATATTTAGAACTAATAAAACATAATGATTGAAGATATCAACTCGGAATCTCTAACAGAAGTAACCAGGAAGCAGAAGAGAGTTCTTTGAGAGCTCGAGACTGCTAAATGTAGAGATAGAGAGAGAGAGAGTGAGCAAGAGAGAGAGTGTGAGTGAGAGAGAGTCGTTTTCTTCCTGCGGAGCAACTCGTTTCTATCTTCCTGATGAGGAGGACATGGAAATATAGTAGTGAGTTTCTGTTTCGTTTCTGAGTGTTCTTTGTGTCAATATAGTTTATATATATATAAATATATATGATTGGCTATTTTTGACCAAATTGTTTTTACTTTTTTCTTTGGATTATATTGTTCCGGCTCTAACAAGAGCCATTCCTCACTGAAGCTCTTCCATGAAGTCACTTCCACCGGCATGACAGATATTGGAGGACAGAGCTTCACTGATTAATGGCTCTTGTTAGATCCGGAACAATAGAAGCTCTTCCATGAAGTCACTTCCACCGGCATGACAGATATTGGAGGACAGAGGTTCACTGATTAATGGCTCTTGTTAGAGCCAGAACAATAGAATCCAAAGAGCCCTCCAATATCTGTCATGCCGGTGGAAGAGACCATGGAAGAGCTTCACTGATTAATGGCTCTTGTTAGAGCCGAAATAATAGAATCCAAAGAGAAAAGCAAATATAATTTGGTCAAAAATAGCCAATCATATTCGAGATCCGGACCACTCATTCTGAATTTGTGAAATAGCAGAAGCAGATTCTGTATTCACTATTTCTTCAGCAATTGTTCTTTTTTTCTAAAAATCACATTTCATGCTGCAAAAGTAATGAAAATAATAAATTTCCCAGGGATATACTGGAGACAATAGCGCAGTCCAATAACTTATAACATATATTAAGGACTAACTATAACAAAATTGTATAAGAAAATTCAAAGTTTCGACCTCGGAGGTCATCTTCAGGTAGAAAAAAGTAAAAAAACAAATAAATAACATTACAAAATAACAGTAAAGAGAAAATAGAATATGACTAGAAATTTTCTACGTTGGTACAAATCTGGTATGTTTTGCTCCTAATTTCACTTGTTTTTGGTACGATTTATATCGATTTTTCGATATTTTTCAAAATAGAATTTTGTATAAAAAAATTAAATTTGTGACATTTTTATTTCAACTAAAAAAAAAAAAAAAAAAACGAAAAGGAAATAGAAAATGCATTTTCATTATAAATTGAAATTAATTCAACAAATTTAAAATTATTTATATATTTAATTAAATTTGGTACTTTTACTAGGTTTTTGGTAAGTTTTCATGGAGAATTTTTGGTACGATCAGTTAAGAAATGTCGACATCCTAACCCATAATCTTAGTATGTTTTTTTTTTAATATTATTTGTTCCTTTGAGAAAATTGTTTTTTTCTGATTTCATGAGCAATTGCTACCACACTGGTACTTCGGCTTACGAACGTAGTACTAATCAGTTATATGTCATAGTTTAGTGATGTTAGGTCAGGTTATGTTAGGTTGCAGTGGCAGTCTGACACACAAAGACCGGACTTTGACGCATTGTGATACCACACAATGAACATTCTACTTTGGGAACCCTACATTCAAATGTATTTAGAGTTGGGGATCTTTAACCAGTGCCTGGCATTGTACAGGCTCGGGACCGAAGTCTTTACATCTTCTCCGAAGATGATGTGTTTACATTATGCACCTTTAACGTAAATAAATCGAGAGTTCATCGAACCCCGGATCTACTAGTCTAGATATGAGCACGCAAGCCACTGGGCTACCCTGACCCAGTATAAATAAATGTGTATAAGACAGAACAGTCGTCTTGGAACGTAAGTGCTAAACTTACGTAAAGCAACAAATAAACACACTTTCTGCGAAAAAAAATCAAAGATAAAATGAAACATATAAATGTTGACTTTCGAAACAGCACAAGCAGAAAGCATCAACTATTTATCGATGATTATAAAAGAAATATATTGCTTTTATTTCATCATTATTTATTTGTTTTAAAAATAACTTTAAATAAATAAAAGGATATCAGTTTTCTAAAGTACAAGTAGTCTGGTCTCAAAAAGCAGACTGTCAACTGATTGACGAATTAGTCCCCTCAATCAACTCGTATGATCAATCACTTTTGTTTAAAAAAACAAAACTAATTCCACATGAGTAATTATTTTAATTGGACTCAATTAAACATTTATTTTAATTTAATTTAATTAAACTGAAACATTTAATTTAATTGGGCTCAATTAAATGAATTAATTGGAAACAATCATCAGTTTGAAATATTTTTATCAAGTCATTATTTTTAATGGTATCACTATTTTATTAATTAGGCAACTCATTGAGATTAATTCAACAAATTTAATATTATTTTTATATTTAATTGCATTTGGTACATTTACTAGGTTTTGGTTTAAGTTTTCATTGAGAATTTTTGGTACGATCAACTAAAAACTTTTAAAGACATCATTCAGGTTAATGAGATAGTCTAACATTGTCTTTCTTATTTCTTTATATTTTCTATCTCTTTCTTTGCCCACACTGTGTCTCTTTCTTCACCTCACTCTCTGATGGCCTTAGTTCCTACTGTCCATTCAAACTCACTCTCTCGCTCTCTCTCCCTCCCTCTCTCTCTCTCCCTCCGCTAACTTGGTCACGCTAACTTGAATTCCTGCGTTAGATAAAGTTCCCCCTTACGACTTAGTTAACGTCATTGCGAAATAGACTCTGACAGGACTTTGCAATCGTTTCAACGGAAACAGATAGTGGCTCAGAATCAATGGTATGCGTGGTATACACACAGACTCCCCGGCTAGAGGGGCTCCTTAACGGACTGTCTGAGGTTCCGTGAAAAACATTTAGTAAAAACATTTTTCTAAACATTTTTTTTTGTGTTTACGGATTTATTCCATATTTCTTGTGAATCATGAAACCCAATAATGTTTATATCTACAAATATCCATAAGTAGAAATGGTCAAAATTTTATTCATATTTAGGATGAATCACTAGTCAGTTTTTGAGCTATCTGATTCCCGAATTTCCTGCTATTGCAAAAGTAGCAGTTCACACATTGCTGCCATTTCCCACTACCTACTTATGTGAAACTGGATTTCCCTTTAAACACCATAGAAGCCAAATACCGAAGTAGACTTAATACTGGAGCTAACTTGAGAATCAAACTCTCAACTATAAAGCCAAAAATGATTACGAAACAAACTCTTGTGTTAAAATTGCTAGTAATTCTGTTTTATATGTTATGCAGTTGTGGAAAATATGAAAATTAAAATATTTAATTTTGAATTTTTATTCGAAAAATACACATTGCAGTAATATACTTATTTTTAATTGTTTTTTTTTTTAAATATACACACTATTTAAAAAGGCATATGAAAATATTTATATTATGAATGTATGAAATCATTAGAATCTGGGGTTATCGGGAAAGTTACTGGCACCAAAAAGGGTTCCAAGTCGAAAAAAGTTTGAAAAACTCTGGTCTAGACAGCCTGGGTGATCAATTGTGTTATTAGGTCCAGGTGGTTTAGTTTGCAGGGACAGTTCCGCGAGAGAACACACATAGGCCTTTTGTCTGATAATAGACAATGAAGATTGATTCTACATTGGGAGTCCTAGATTTTACCGAACTCTCAATGTTATTTAGAGTAGTTGATCTTTGTACAAGTACCTGACATTGTACAGGCTCGGGCCCGATGGCTTAACATCCTCTCTGAGGGATGATGTGCTCAGATTTATTCACTTCCCTTGTGAAATAAATCGAGGGCAAAGTGGGTATTGAACCTCAGAACTAACAGTCGAGATTGCTATCACGTTGCCATTGGTCTAACCTGGTACCTCCAGTTGTGAGATTAAAATTTCTTATAATTTTGTAATAATCATGCCTTCCAAAGTAAACAACTGACATTTATAGTTAATATAATTTAAAAAAAGGTAACATTTTATTACTATTTAAAAAAATTCAATTTTGTTAAATTATCCCATATATACATATATAACAAATTCAATAATATATCAACTGTTGGATAGAATAGGTGTCTAATGTAATGTTCGGTCTAACTGACCGAATCCCGATTACATTAGACACCTAATATACATTATATATATATATATATATAAACCGCGACATTTATTGAAAACATAGTCTTTTACTTTACACTGCTTTGAGTAGTAGCACATGCAATGACACATAAAGGTTTTTTTGGTTCCGTGTTAGAAGCTAGCCTTGAGTAAGTAAGTTTTTTTGAATTTTTTATGATGAATGTAAAGTAGATATGACAAATGTCCATTGTTTTTGTTAGTTTATAGCCCTGAGGATGTCTTAAAATAAAGTCGAAACGTTGACGAAAAGGTCATTCCAAATATTAACCTTGACCAAATTCGGAGCAGATGAAAAAGTGTTTCCTAGTAATTGTGGTCAAGAAAACAATACCTTATATACATATATAACAAGATATCACATAAACACGTGAAATAACAATCAATAATCAAACCACAATATGAAAAGGGAAACAAGATTAAGATCTTTCAACCGTAACAAGCGGTCTTCGTCAGAGTCAAAAACCCATCTGAAACATTGGATGCACGACACATCTGGTGAGGTGTTGAGAAGAGTGGGAGGGAAGAGCGGTATTTTAAAAGGGTGAAAGCGCAGGAAAGGACTAATGTCCAGAAAGGGATGTTTGGGGAAAGAAAAGAGTGCAGTAAGAAAGAGTAAAAAACCATCCCAACTCAACTCTGACGAAGACCGCTTGTTACGGTTGAAAGATCTTAGTCTTTTTTTCCTTTTCATATTATAGTTTGATCATATATATAAATTATCAAACCACAATAAGAAATGGGAAAACAAGACTAAAATCTTTCAACCGTAACAAGCGGTCTTCATCAGAGTCAAAAAGCCAACAGAGTCAGTTGGGTTTTTGACTCTGACGAAGACCGCTTGTTACGGTTGAAAGATTTTAGTCTTGTTTTCCCATTTCTTATTGTGGTTTGATAACTGATTGTTATTTTACGTGTTTATGTGAAATCTTTATATATATATATATATATATATATATATATTGGTATATATTGGCAGCAGATCTTCTCTCAAGCATATTTTATTGAATATGTTCCCAGTTTCTGCATTCACGACCTTTTTGTTAAGATTCTAACCTCCTGGCAATTTTCCTTATTGTAGTAAGTAAACTATAAATCTATAATAAATAAACTATAATATTAATAAACTATAATAATAATAATCTATAAATGGCGAACCTGATCTATAGTTTACCTACTACAATAAGGAATATAGCCAGGAGGTTAGAATCTATTAACAAAAAGGTCGTGAATGCAAAAACTGCGATCATTTACAATATATATATATATATAATATATATATATATATATATATAAACTTTAACACATAGGAAAGAACACAGAAAGACACAACAGAACTCACTTCGATATTTTGACATCCGTCGTCATCGGGATGAAGTGCGAAGTACTCGCGTTGAGAAGCAAACTGCTACTCTAATGCTACTTATGTATATATAGTAGAAATTATATATACAGTACTATTATATAGTATATAATAGTACTGTACATATAATTATATACTATAATAGTACTATTATTATATGGAAGTACTATTATATATATAGTAGAAAACAAAACGTTATAAATCATGTTTTTAGACTCGATTCGCATTATCTCCCTCTCTCTCTCTCTCTCTCTCTCTCCGTCTTTCTCATTATTTCATTCTGTTTCTCTCACCCACTCGCACTCTCTCTTTCTCTCTTGTATTTATAACTGATAAGTAAGATATTAACATAATAACATAATATTGACGAATTCCTTACATCGTACGATAGTGTAAAGCACGTAATCTGATGCCCTATCAGTAGATAACGATCAGTGTTAGCCTCTTGAGTGACTCTGCGTTTTTAATTACATTGGTATTTTGTTTTGATGATCATTTTACGACATTGAATAACTAAACCAATAATAGATAAGTGATCAACTTTAAAAAAACTACCAATCTCTCTGCTAATATATTATTATAATTATATCTTATGGATGACATTAAATAACAAATCCTCCATTTAATAGTAATATCAACATGGAAAGCTGCTACTTCAATATGCGTACTATCATATCCGTACTATAATACGCGTACTACCGGCATTGTTTCTCCTTCAATATGCGTACTATCATATGAGTACTATATATACGTACTACGGGCGTTGTTTCTACTTGAATATCCGTAATATCATACGCGTACTACAGACCTTGTTTCTACTTCAATATCCGTACTATAATATGCGTACAATCGGCCTTGTTTCTACGTCAATAAGCGTACTATCATCCGAGTTCTAGCGGCCTTTTTTCTCCTTCAATTTGCGTACTATTATATGCGTACTACCGGCCTTGTTTTTACTTCAGTATGCGTACTTCCGGCCTTGTTTTTCCTTCAATATGCGTACTACCGGCATTGTTTCTCCTTCAATATGCGTACTATCATATGCGTACTACGGACCTTGTTTCTACTTGAATATCCGTAATATCATATGCGTACTACGGGCCTTGTTTCTACTTCAATATCTGTGCTATCATATGCGTACTATGGGCCTTGTTTATACTTCAATATCCGTACTATAATATGCGTACTACCGGCCTTGTTTCTACTTGAATATCCGTAATATCATATGCGTACTACCGGCCTTGTTTCTACATCATTATGCGTACTATCATATGCGTACTACCGGCCTGCGGAGTTCAATCAATATCAATTTGATTTACTGAATGAATCAATGATTTTTTTCAGGCAGGAGGTGGAGAAACTCTTTGCACGTCCATCCCTCTGTGAGAATGTTAAGCGTAGGTCCATTAACCTGTATGATGCCAGGGTATTCCTACTCTAAATACACTTAAATTATTTAGTGTATTTAAACTTAATACGCAACAATTAAAATGCATTATCTAAGGATTAGATAAGATTATTTTTTTCCCACTTCAACTACAAAAATAATTGTTATTATAAGTGATTCTAAATTATTATTTTTTTTCAATTAACGGGGATGTATACAGGGAATGAGTGGTCACCCGTTGGTGCCACTCCATAACATGGTTACCCTAACAGATGGTTTAACTTAGAAGGTCTCGTGGCCATTTTCTTTTTAAGCGCCTATGGGGGTTTGAGGGTATTACAGGTGAGTAAAGGGTTTGAGCGAGTGGATTGGGGTGGGTTTGTAATCTGTTGTGGAATAATTTGTAACGTTCCATTGCTAAGTTCTGGACAGATGGGACTTTGAGGTCTTGGTGTATGATTTTGTTGGGGACGTAAAAAGGTAAGTTTGAGAGTTTTCTGATAATTTTTGACTGTAGGGATTGCAACGGTTGTATGTTGGATGGTTTGGTGGAACCCCATATTTCTATACCATATGCCCAGAAAGGCTTCAGGACTGCGTTGTATATATGTAGTTTGTCTGTTAGTGTAAGTCTTGATTTTGAGTCTAAAAGTCTTATGAGAAGTTTGTAACGTCTGTTGGTCTCTGTGCGTTTAAGTCTTGTATGTGGATTCCAAGTCATCCGAGTGTCAAAGTGTAGCCCGAGGTAGCGTACAGTGGTCGCAGGAGGGATGATCTTATTATTCAGGAATACCGGAGAGCAGGTTTTACGGGAAAGATTGAAGGTAACGTGAGAGCTCTTTTGCTCGTTGATTTTGATTCTCCAACGTCTGAACCAAGGTTGGAGAAGAAGTAAATGTTGTTGTAGGTAATCAGAAGCTATAATGGGGTCGTTATGTGCTGATAGAATGGCTTTGTCACCATCAAATGCTGCCAAGAGAGTGGATGGATGTTGGGGTAGGTCGGCTGTATATATATTATATAGAATAGGGGAGAGAATACTGCCCTGGGGAACGCCTGCTTGAACGTGGCAAACTGGTGATAGACTAGAACCTACTCTTACACGAAAGAATCTGTCTGACAGATAAGAAAGTAAGTAAGAATGATAAGAAAGTAAGTAAAGGGGAGGAGGCCTTTTAACTTCCAAAGCAGACCTTCGTGCCAGATTCTGTCGAACGCCTCAGCCTCATGATTAGATAAGATAGATAAGAAAAATAACAGAACTTACAAAGAGATAACTAGTTTGCAGCACTTTCTGGTTTTTAAACTCGTCAAAAATATGTTCAGAATACGAGGTGGTTAGAGATGGTTACTTCCTGGTTTTTAAACTCGTCAAAAATATGTTCAGAATACGAGGTGGTTAGAGATGGTTACTTTCTGGTTTTTAAACTCGTCAAAAATATGTTCAGAATACGAGGTGGTTAGAGATGGTTACTTCCTGGTTTTTAAACTCGTCAAAAATATGTTCAGAATACGAGGTGGTTAGAGATGGTTACTTTCTGGTTTTTAAACTCGTCAAAAATATGTTCAGAATACGAGGTGGTTAGAGGTTGTACTCGTACAACTGCTAAAACACCTCTTCTACCTGTATTTATATCAGAGAAAATCAACATAAAACATATTCATTTTAAGTTATAATTAATTTTCTCTTTTATTCTTTTAATTTTTTTTTTTACTTTAAGTAAAACGCCATGATAAACTGTTTTTTTTTATTACTGATAATAAACCAGTAAAGAGAACATCTTATTCTTTTAAAGTGCTTCAGTAGTGAGTGACCTATGGAACACTTAGTCATGCCTGCCACTGCATCAACAAAAAAAAAAACCACTAAAAGTACTTTCACTCAACTCAACCTCTTAAATCGTCTCGTCTTATCACAAAAGAATATTTAATTGAATTTATTTTCCTTTTATATTCCTGAAACTATAGATGTCAATATATATATATATATATATATATATATATATATATATATCAATGATCAAACCACAATAAGTAAATGGGAAAACAAGACTAAGATCTTTCAACCGTAACAAGCGGTCTTCGTTATCAGTTGGGTTTTTGACTCTGACGAAGTCCGCTTGTTACGGTTGAAAGATCTTAGTCTTGTTTTCTCATTTTCTTATTGTGGTTTGATCATTGATTGTTATTTCACGTGTTTATGTTAAATCTTTATATATATATATATATATATATATATATATATATATGTATATATATACATATATATACATATATACACATATATATATATATATATATATATATATATATATATATATATATATATACATATATTATTATTATTATTAATTTTCTTAATCTATTTATTCTCTATTAGTCCAGTTATACCGTTGACCTTTCAACTCTTTTATTCTAACCGCTTGTTTCTTGTTCATTATTGACCTTTGACCTTCTCTTTATATTAACCTGAACTATCCTTTTAATCTATTTATAGCAATGACTAAGCATGAGTCATCGATTTTAATTTAACACGTCACTTGGCCTTTCTTGAATTTCTTGGACTTTCAACTCTTTTATTCTAACCGCTTGTTTCTTGTTCATTATTGACCTTTGACCTTCTCTTTATATTAACCTGTACTAATCCTTTTAATCTATTAATAGCAATGACTCAGCATGAGTCATCGATTTTAATTTAACATGTCACTTGGCCAACTAATTCTTTTCCAGTTGAACCCTGTTAGCAGGAGGTTAGTTCGTAGGATCGAATCTCTCAGTTTTAAGATCGTGAATGCCGAGACTGCGGTTAATTTTAATGATACTTGTTTAAAAGAAGATCTGCTGCCATTTATACAATATATATATATATATATATATATATATATATATATATATATATATATATATATATATACATATATAAAAAGATTTAACATAAAAACGTGAAATAACAATCAATGATCAAACCACAATAAGATGTGGTCTTATTGTGGTTTGATCATTGATATGTAAATATATAAACGTTGGTTTGTAATTCTTATAATATATGAATTTTACTAATAGTTCTTTTACCGAACTTATTCATTTACACCTGAAAAATGGAAAAAAGAAATAAGAAAATTGGGAAAGCTGTCCAAAAAATGCACAAGAAAGGAAATGGGTAAGGAATTTAATTGTGTATGCCTTAATGAAGGTCTGCTCCCTATATATATATATATATATATATATATATATATATATATATATATATATATATAGGTGTGTTCTCTAATCGGGGTTCGATCAATTTTTAAAATTTAAAAATTAAAAATTAAATTTAAAAAATTTAAAAATTTTAAAAATTGACCGAATAGAGAACACACCTATTCTATCAAACGGTCGATATATTATTGAAACTGTTATATATATATATAAGCAGCGCCACTTTTGATAGCAGTTACAAATTTGTTAGAGATCTCGAATCTAGTAGGGTTGGCAACAATTGAGGGTCCGACCTGATTGTTGTTACAACCCTACTATAACCTTCTTCCTTTTTTGATTGTCTTACTTTCATGTACTTTATTCTCTCCCTTTATATTTTTGTTACACCTGTTTTGTTTAGTGTTAGAGATTCATTTATTATTTATTATTGATATTATACATAGTTTTAACATATTTTTAACCTGAAGATGACCAATGTATGGTCGAAAGCTTGTGATTTTTTAGTGTATCGTGTTCTCAATATAGTCATTTAGTTTTATCAGTTGTTTACCTTGTTTGTCTACATGTCGTTGGCCAACTACTTATGGAAATTACCTCTAGAGCAAAGGACGATTGTACGAAAAATAGAGGCTATCAGTAAAAAGGTTGTCAATGCAGAGGCTGCTGCACATTTCAATTCAATCTGTATCCAAGAAGACCTGCTGCCCTCTTATACTAATATATATATATATATCCACTTTTTTGTTGGAAATACGATCCAAAATGGACAAATATAGTTCAATATAGACAAAGAAACATAGAGAAATCAAAGAACACACTTACAGTCTCTAAGTGTGTAAGTCACTAAGACTTACACTGAGTGACTAAGACTAAGACTTACAATCTTAGAGACTGTGTGTTCTTTTGATTTCTCTATGTTTCTTTGTCTATATTGAACTATATATATATATATATATATATATATATATATATATATATAATATATATATATATTATATATAAAATAAAAATGATAAATCGGTATGCGGTCAGTATCTTCCACTTCTAATAAAACTCTGGAAGAAACTGACCGAATCCCGATTTACCCTTTTTATTTTATATATCTGTCCCACGGTCGACAATTCATTACTGTTTTGTGTATATTATATATATATATATATACACAATATATATATATATAATATATATATACAATATATATACGTTTCAGGATGAATCACAAACACAGAACTAAGGAACAAGCACACTTACTGGACATCGAAATATAGTAGTGAGTTCAGTGATTTCCTTTCTATGTGTTCTTTTTAAATTCTAGTTTATATATATATATATATAATTAAAGTTACAGCTAGAGAACACAAGAAAAAGGACGAACACTCACGAATCTCGATAATTTCGGCGTCTTGCCGTCTTCAGGAGAGTAGAAAGAAAGAAAAAAAGAAAATAAAATATAAAATATATATATATATATGTGTGTGTTATCTAATCGGGATTTGGTCAAATTTTCTAGGTTAAAAAATCAAACTCTCATTGCCCACCTTTCGGTTTTATTTTAAAACCTTTTTCATAGGCAGAAGTAAGAATTTTTTTAAAATAAGAAAATGAATTTTACATTATTTAAAGGAATAACAATCTTAACCGGACAAAACCTTCGACTAGACGAAGTGTTTTGTATAATTTAAAGTTTTATATATATATATATATTATATATATATATATATATTAATAAAAGTATCGACCGTGGAATAGAAACAAAACTAAAGTTTTTTGGGACTTGGTCAGTTATTCACGTTCAAATTAAACTCTCATTGCCAACGTTTCGGTCTTTATTTAAAACCTTTTTCATAGGCAGAAGTATGAATTTTGAAACAGAAAAACTAAGTATTACATTACAAATTATTTTACAAAGAAAAATAATATATGGATTTTAACAACAACTGTAGTCTGAATGAACACGTGACACTGAACTCGTATGATCCGTCTTCAGGAGAAAAGAAAATGGGCGACCAAGCACGCTGGAAACACAACGGCAGGAAACCCTCCCGGCAACCTTGTCTTGTCTCGTATACTTTAGATTTGCTGTAGATACGATGTACGATGAAGCATCAGACTTATGACCGTACCGACATAGGAATATTTCGACATGTGACGTAAATTATGAATCCATAATCATCTTCATATACTTTAGATTTGCTCTAGATACGATGTACGATGAAGCGTCGGACTTACGAGCGTACCGACATAGGAATATTTCGATATGCGACGTAAATGATGAATCAATAATCGTCTTGATATACTTTAGATTTGCTCTAGATACGATGTACGATGAAGCGTCGGACTAACGAGCGTGCGTACCGACATACCAATATTTCTATATGTGACGTAAATTATAAATTAATAATTGTCTTGATATACTTTAGATTTGCTCTAGATACGATGTACGATAAGCGTCATATAGTGATAATAATGAAACGAGTTAAGTGAAGAAAGTTGTAAAAGTAAATATTAGAAAAAACAATGTAATTGAGAGTGGCAAAGAATGTTCGAGAGAGCCGCAGGTGGGCCACCCTTGGAACTATAACTCTGTTATGTTAGGTTGGCAGGACTGGTTGTTGATAATCAGCTGACTTAATTCATTAAAGCGATAGGCCGTGTCATCTGTCAATCATGAATGAGTCATCAGAGTTCAAGTAGGTAATTACCTGATTCATTCATGCTTACTCATTATACAAACAATTAATTTATTCTCAATTGTTTGATGATTTATTTAAATGAATTGGGATTTATTACAGAAAATATTCCTCATCATTATTGTTAACTAATTGTCATTATAACTTTGAATGTTTATTTCTGAATTACTTCTATTGACCACACTGGTCAACACATTTGTTGGTGCCCAAGGTTTCTCAGCTAAATTAGATTAATTTAGAGGTGCCGATTCCGACAACATACTAATCAGGTCAAGTTACTGAGATATTTGCTATTTCATACCTTTTTTTTTACCTTATAATTAGGCGTATTTCTAAATGCATTCTATCGTCATAATTCCAATTGTAGGTTGTTATTGTGGTGTATGTTAAATGATTATGACATCACAAACCTTAAAGCTTTTACTTACGTTGCAGATTTTTTGAATAAAAATTAAACATGGCTACATCCTCTCCTAGGCGACATTTCTTAAAGAAACCAAATGTGTTTTCCTATATTTGCGGGGAATATACGTTGAAATCCAAATGTATGCATATTTTTGGTGTGATTAATGTATATGTGTCTTAAAGTAAAATAAACATATTGTTTCTTCGATTTACTTGTCTTTATTGTAGCCATCGTCTTACTAGAGAGAGGGGTATACCATAACAGGAAAACTAGACCTGATAGAGACAAAACGACAGCATTTCTAGAATCACCACCCTTAAATTAGGTAAACACTGTTAAAACATCTTAGGCAACTTGTAAACAACTTTTTATGTTGGTCAGTGTGACTTATATTGTTAAATAGCAGAGTTGATCCTGCATTCGCGATCTTTTTCATATAATAATCCCTTTTTTTTCTAATCACTTTGCTATGATGTAATTTTTCTAAGCAGTAAAAACAACACATTTCCTAGGAACATACTGGAAGCAATAACATAATCTAAGAATATTAGGGGGAATTCAAGGATTACATATCCACACACACAAAAAAAGTTTAATATGAAATTAAACGCGTTTCAAACACTTAGAGTTCTTCTTCAGGTTTACACCTAAAAAAATATACATATCTGTGAGCTTTAAGAATATCAGAGTGAATTATTTGAAATTGAATACAATATATGAATTTATTAACTGTGCAATCTGTTATAGTGTGGTATTTTACTCATGTTAGGTAAAGTATTAAGGTCTTCACACAAGAAAAGTTTACTACAAGAAACTAAACAACGCGTTTCGAACACTTGATGTTCTTCTTTAGGTTACATCTAGAAAAAAATATATATGGATTTAAGAGCTTTGAGAACATAGGGGTGAATTAATTATGTATTCATTTTAATTAATTCGCCCCTATGTTTCCATATATATATATTTTTTTCTGGATGAACCTGAAGAAGAACATCAAGTGTTCGAAACGCGATGTTTAGTTTCTTTTAATAAACTTTTTTTTTTGTGTGGAGACTTAATACTTTTCCTAACAATATGTGAATGTTGAATTATACTGGTGAGGTTTTTATGAAAACAAGGGAATTATTATGAAAAATAACTTAATTAATCTTGATCTTTAACACAACGTGTCAACTTAACTTCAAGTTTAATTTAACAATGTTTTTAATAATTTGAATTATACGTTTTTGTTTTGAAAAATCTTTAGTTTTCATTGATGACGACTGTAATATGTATACGAGTACTGTAATATGTATACGAGCACTGTAATATGTTACGAGTACTGTAATATGTATACGAGCACTGTAATATGTATACGAGTACTGTAACATGTATACGAGTACTGTAATTTGTATACGAGTACTGTAATAAGATGAAAGTCTGGGACTAGTAACAGCAGTCTAAATTTAGATTTTTTATTGTAATTCCATGAAAATAAATATTTCCATTCTATATAATAATAAATGAGAAACTGGTAATATTTGAAATGAATCTCCGATTCGTTTCTAAAATCACATGTTAAGGCACGTGACTTTAACGATTGCCTGAGACACAGAATTTATCAGTTGTATTTTTTTGGTTTTGTACAGTACAGTAGTACCTCGAGATACGACTGCTTCTTCTTACGAATTATTCGAGATAAGGCCAAAAATGTCGTGAAAATCCTGTTCTAAATACGACGTAATGTTCATCTTACGACGTAAAATCTGAGGCGCCGAGAAAGAATTTTCTCGAAACTTCTGGAACCTTCTAGAATCTTCTGAGACCGTTCGGGACAGTCAGTCATGTGTGTTGCAGGAACGACCCAATGTGTTGACGTGAACTGCGCGTAGCGATGCGTATACGACGCCGTAGCATTCCACAAGGCGTCTTCCTTTCTTCAGAAAGCCGGTAAATTTCGTATCGTTTGGGTCCCTGTATTTGTGCTCCGACTTTCTCGTATTTTCTCGTATCGCCCGCGTCTCCTTTGTCCTATTTATCTTAATTGTATTAACAATGGGACCTAAGAAGAAGTCCCACCCACGAAAACCACCCATGTACCAAAATCATGCACCTGAAACTCTGTTTTTACATATTAATTCAATATTTATTCAATTCTTTTGTATTTGTATGGTTAAATGCTTGTTTTTTACTGTACTTTTGTTAGTTTTATAACGTAAAATAGGAAATTATATACGGGTTTTGGGCCGTGGAACCAATTAATTTTTTTCCCATTAATTCTTATTGTAATTATATGTTCGTGATACGAATTTTTTAAGATACGACGGGGGTTCTGGAACCAATTAAATTCGTATCTCGAGGTACTACTGTACTATCAAAATATGCAATTTTTCTTCAAATTCATGAAGAAAAAAAATGGAAAAACAAACTGTAGTATTAGAGAAGAAGTTATGGTCTACAATAAATATGAAACAACGATTTGACGATGAACTGTGTAAAATAAGAATTAAGGCTGTAAAATAATAGTGTTTTCATAACCAAAACTACATTCTAGAAGTTAATAAATAATGTACAATGATTTTGTTTAAAAATATCTATATAGTTATAAAAAAATTCATGCATTTCGTCATTACCACGGAGGTTAGTATTATTAATATTAGAGAAATATAATACACCGTCTTATCTCGTACAATGCTGCTGTAGCTCTCGGGCCGGTTTCGGGTGTCACGAGGGTGTCATCTTCAATAAGAACTCTTGTTGTACGAGGTAAGACGGTATATTATATGTTTAATATTACTTATAAATAAAACTATGATGTTGTTGTTTGAATATTTCAGTGGTTCTCAAACTGGGGTCCGCGGTCCCCTAGGGGACCGCGAAGAGTCCATTCAGTACTTGACATTGTCGACTAGCCCATTTGGGATTGTTACAGTCATAATGACATCGTTGTTGTTGGGAAAGGATATCAAAGCGTTGGATCTCAAATTACACCTTTTTCCGTTTGAAGTTTCTGGATAGGTGCAAAACATATTTTCTGTGAATTGTCAATTGGTGATTTTTGGATCCAAATGTTACAGTCCTATTCTAAAGTTGCAAAGCTGGCTCTAAAGGTGCTGATTCCATTCGCAACCACCTATGAATGTGAGACAGCATTTTCTGCATTACTTGCCATCAAAACAAAATCCCGAAACAGGTTAGAAGCCATAAATGATATGAGAGTTGCACTTGCCAAAACCAAGCCAAATATAGAAGAACTGGTTGAGGCAAAGCAAATGCACCCATCACATTGAATGAAGTTTTAATATATTTCAATGTTGCTATTTTCTGATTGAATAATTGATTAAATAAGATTTTTTTTTTGTTTTAATAGAAATCGGTTCCAATTTTTTGAAAAAATATTTGTGTGTTTGAATAAACGTTTGTTTCCCCAAAATGTTTTGTTCCAGTAACCTATATTTTAACTGGTTGTTATAAAAGGGTCCGTGAGCCATCTAAAATATCATAAAGAGACCGCCATGCAAAAAATCTCAAAATAGTTTGAGAACCACTGGAATATTTGGACATCTGGTGAAAATTGGAATACATGTTAATTTTCGTTTTTACTGGATCATTCAAATAAATATTAAAGAAAACAGTGTGTAATATATGACTTTGCAAATAATGGCAATAAAAAAAAAAAAGAATAAAAAGTAAATTCTCTCAACATAAGTCAGGTAAAATTTCTGACTTTAGTTGTAAAATCTATTTATGTTATAGAATTAGTCTTACGAGATTTTCTACGAAAGACCTCAGTCCAAACAGGACAGATACATAAATGAAAAAAAGAAGACATACAACTTACTGGATCAATATTTCGAACTGAAGTTCGTCGTCAGGAAGAGAGTAGAAGGGAAGAAGAAGAGGTGGATGCGTTCACGTGTACCAGTGGAAGGCCGATACGTTGTACACGTGAACGCACGTACCTCTTCTTCTTCCCTTCTACTGTCTTCCTGACAACGAACTTCAGTTCGAAATATTGATCCAGTAACTTTTCTCGTTACTATTTCAAATAGTAACCATCATGAAACAGTATTAAATAAGAATGCTGCAACATATATAGATTTGCAAGCCCTGAAGATGACATAAATATATGTCGAAACGTCGGCAAAAGGACTAGTTTAAATCATTGGACCTCAAACCTCAAAAAAAATATATATTGAGATTTATTGAGGGTTTTTGGTCTAATATTCAAAACACTTCGTTGCCAACGTTTCGATATATATTTATACCATCTTCAGGGCTAAAAACATTGTTACATTTAGCACACTTATTTTAACAAAACTGGTCTATTGTTTGCTATTATGTATATGGTCAATAAAAATTTAATAATTACTATGGTAAAACTATAGATTTTTATATTTAACTTTGTTTTAACAATATTTAGAAAATACAAAGATATAAATTTGTTTACCTGGGAAGTATGTTTACTGTTGTTTGTTATGCTTTTTCCTTTTCATTTGTATTGTGTCCTTATACTGGGGTCACTGAATGGAAAAGTTACTCAGGCTACATATATAGATATAGATTCTTTGAGACTATTCATTGAACTAATATAGTTTCTTAAAAACTATAGTTTAAGAAACTATATAGATATATATATATACAAAACTATAGTTTATCGGGACTGGGTCAGTTCTGACCGAGACTGACTGAGTCCCGATAAACTATAGTTTTGTTTCTATTCCACGGTCGATACTTTTATCAATATATATATATATATATATATATTTAACCTTCTCTTTATATTAACCTGTACTATCCTTTTAATCTATTTTTAGCAATGACTAAGCATGAGTCATCGATTTTAATCTATTTATAGCAATGACTAAGCATGAGTCATCGAGTTTAACTTAACATGTCACTTGGCCTTTCTTGAATTTCTTGGACTTTCAACTCTTTTATTCTAACCGCTTGTTTCTTGTTCATTATTGACCTTTAACCTTCTCTTTACATTAACCTGTACTATCCTTTTAATCTATTTATAGCAATGACTAAGCATGAGTCATCGATTTTAATTTAACATGTCACTTGGCCAACTCCTTTTCCAGTTGAACCCTGTTAGCAGGAGGTTAGTTCGTAGGATCGAATCTCTCAGTCTTAAGATCGTGAATGCCGAGACTGCGGTTAATTTTAATGATACTTGTTTAAAAGAAGATCTGCTGCCTATTTATACCAATATTAGAACTCACGATTTAGCAGCACGCCAAACCTCAGAGACTTTGGCGTATAGGAGACAACTTGTCAAGAGGCAACTGAATATTAAGAAAGAGGAAGTCATCCGGCTCCGACGTGAACTTGATGATGCTGTCAACGAGTGGAACTCTCTCGAAATTGATGGAGAATGTAAAACCCAAATTGACGAACAGCTTGATATAACCGTTCAGCAGCATAGGGAGGCCGCTATCTCCAGAACAACTAGGAAACTAGTTCGACTTAATGGTGGCAGTTTGAAGCAGCCAGCACCTGTGAATGGTTACATCAATCTCACAACGAGGGTGTTGAATAAGGATGAGGAGGAATTACTGAACTTCGGTTTGAACTGTCATGTTCTATCCAAACCGCCTCCATATGCTAAACGAATTGAAATTGAGTCGCTACTAGGCGATATCCATAGCCTTGCAAAAGACGGACGATTAAAGGTCGATGACGGAATCCGTGAGGAACTACTTAGAGAAGCTAAAATTGAAAGAGGCCATTACAAGAGTAATATACTAAAAACGAGACACCGTATAGCGGCCAAGAATTTGAAACAAGATGGTTCCATCACAATCCGTAAAGCTGATAAAGCTGCCTGCTATGTTTTGATAGGATCAGATGAATACAACTCTAAAATCAGCGACATCCTAAGTGACCCTGCGAAGTTTCGTCATATTTCCCGTAACCCCACTGACGATATTAAGAGAAGAGTTAACAAACTGATAAAAGTGGTAAATGCCAAAACTGGAAAGAAAAGTCTTCCACCTATCATCGGAGACTATGGTTTGGGATATTGTTATGGCAATGTGAAAACCCACAAACCAGGGAACCCCTTAAGGCCTATTATCAGTCAGATTCCTTCTCCTACGTACCAACTGGCGAAGCGACTGAATGAAATACTCACTCCCTTCGTTCCCAAGGACTATAGCCTTGCATCTTCTACCGACTTCCTTGAGCTTTTAAAGGGTTCGGAGAGTACGGGTACTATAGCTTCTCTTGATGTCGAGTCCCTTTTCACTAATGTGCCGGTTGACAGGACGATTGACATCATCCTGCAAGAAGTTTACCCTGAGGGAGAGCAACCTAAGATAGACATCCCTAAAACGAGCCTGAAGTCCCTTCTGAAGATATGCACGAAAGAGTCTGCATTTATCTCACCTGATGGCCGCATGTTTCAGCAAATTGATGGTGTTGCCATGGGATCACCGCTGGGTGTCCTATTTGCAAATTACTTCATGGGCGCTGTGGAGAGGAAAGTCTTTTCTGAATTAGAAAGACCCACAATATATGGGAGATATATCGACGACATTTTCGTCTTAGCCAGAGACGTAAATGTGATCGAAAGATTGAAGGAACACCTGGAGAATGAATCAGGCCTTAGACTAACTGTTGAAAAGAGTATTGACGGTCAGCTGCCATTTCTTGATGTTTTGGTCCAACAACGGTCTAGGAGCTTTAGCACAGGTGTCTATTGCAAACCAACTAACCCGGGTCTGTGTTTGAATGGGATTAGTGAATGCCCGGATAGGTACAAACGTTCAACCATTGCGGCTTATGTAAGAAGGGCTCTAACTCACTGCAGTGAATGGTCGGATGTCCACTCGGAGTTGGAAAGAGCAACCCAGGTCCTGGTCAACAATGGTTATTCCAATAATCATGTGAGGAAAACTATCAGTCAATGCCTTGAGAAGTGGTATGGCACTACAGAGAACAAAGATGCCTCAGAGGAGAGGCATCAAGTAATACGCTTGTATTACAGGGCATACATGAGCAGCCAGTACAAGCAAGATGAACAAGCGCTGCGAAATATCGTCTCTAAGCACGTTTCAACGACGACGGAGGAGGATAAGCTTAAATTAACAATATTCTATAAGAACAATAAGACCAGTAATGTTGTTCTTAAGAACAGCCCCCAGTGTGTCACCCCAGAGCTCCAGAAAAGTCATCTCGTGTATGAATATGTTTGTAATTCAGGGAACTGTGCAGCCCTGCCTTCTACATACATCGGCATGACAAACACGAAGCTCTCGAGGCGTCTTACCCTACATCTGTCTGCTGGTGGACCAAAACAGCATGAACAAGAAGTCCATGGTACTCGTCTCACTAGGGAGAAGTTAGTCGAAGGAACCAAAGTCCTTCAACTGCAAAGTGACCCTAACCGCCTGAAAATCCTGGAAGCGCTCTACATTAGGTATAAGAAGCCTTCCCTTAACTGCCAGATGGTAGACATGTTCGTCATTCCCAGCATGAGGAGTATGGCAGTAAGCGGTGAAGTGCAGCGGGATACCGGACTGAGTGTAGCGCCACATAGTGCTGCTGATAATAGTGGCTCAGTTGATCTGGTGACTCGGACTGGTGGACCGGAGAGTGGTGTGAGGGCGGGCGCTCGGCCTGCGGTCGGTATTCCCGAGGCTGCTCGGCGCGAGTCGGCCTCCGGCATCAGGTGATCTGCAGCTGTTCTCCAGTTCTCCAACATTTTCATTTAACAATCGTGTTTTGAACTTAAACAATAAACAGATGTATGGAATGCACAAAGTAAATGTAATAAATTATTACATTAGAAGTTTAAAATGAATAATTTTAGAAATATAAACTTGAACACAACTGTCAGATAAAATACGAAAGTACCAAGGTTCCATTATAAAGACACATTCCTTTCATTAATGTTATTTCATTTTGGGTGGAAATAAGTTAAATATTTCAATTTACCGGTTTCGTTAGTTTTAAGTATGCTTGATATTGTGTATACCTTGAATTGTCGTTTCATTCATTTGTGTTATAAAATAAATTAAACTTTTTACTTTGAAATGATTTTTTTTTTTATTAAATATACTTACTGTGTGCATATTCATGTTAAGAATACTATATCAAATGTTTGCTCCATATAAGAATCTTTCTTTTCATGGCTTAATAACAAGAAATAGCTACAACAGTTATTCCTGTGAATCACATTCAGTGAATATATGTTATTAAATGTTACTATGATTTCTTAACACTGAGTGACACAAGGGTCGTCTCAGTTCAGAGTTTTTCAAACTTTTTTCTACGCGAAACTCTTTTTGGTTCCAGTAACTTTCCCGAGAACCCCAGATTCTAATCATTTTATACAATCAAAATATAAATGTTTTCATATGCCTTTTTAAATAGTATGTATGTTTACAAAAAAAATTAAAACAGTAATATTACTGCAATGTATTTTTCGAATAAAAATTCAAAATTAAAAGATTTTAATTTTCATATTTTTCACAAGTGCATAACACATAAAACAGAATTACTAGCAATTTTAACACAGAGTTTGTTTTATAATTTTTGGCTTTATAGTTGAGAGTTTGATTCTCAAGTTAGCCCCAGCATTAAGTCTACTTCGGTATTTGGTTTCTATGGCAGTTTAAAGGGAAAATCCAGTTTCACATAATTAGGTAGTGGGAAATGGCAGCAATATGTGAAGTGCTATTTTTACAATAGAAGGAAATTCAGGAATTAGATAGTTCCAAAAACTAACTAGTGATTCATCCATCCTTAATATGAATAAAATTTTGACTACTTCTATTTATGGGTATAAGTAGATATACACATTATTCGGTTTCGCGATTTACAAGAAACACAGAATAAATCCATACCCAATTAAAAAAAATTAGAAAAATGTGTTTTTTTTTAAAGTTTTTTCGTGGAAGCTCAACCATTCCGTAAAAGAACCCCTGGGTTCCGCAGAACCCACTTTGGCAACCTCTGGTCTAGTGTAATTCAAAACGCCATTCCAGCCTGTTATGTTGCAACATGTAGGCTAATGTCTTATTGTTTTTATGAAAATGCTGTTTCCCTAAAATAAGAAAAGCAAAAATTTTGTTTTTACGACTTTTTCTTTACACATTTTTCTTTACGCATTTTGAATAATTTTTTTGTAATGTTTCATTATTTTTTTCGGAATAAGGATTTTATTTTTGAGAAATGCACACACACACACACACACACACACACACACAATATATATATATATATATATATATATATATATATATATATATAAGTAAAAGAAAGGTTTTGTCTGTGCATTGCTTAGAACTGACTCACTTCAAGTTTTCTTGACGTTTCGTACATTAGAGAAACGGAATCCTTTCTTACAACAAATTTCTGTCGGTTTGTTGTCAGTTTATCCGCAAAATTTTGTCACAAGTAAACTCAGCTACAATAGGATTTAGCGAGCTCAAACTTTGACAGTTGGTTTGTGTATGTTTAACTTAAAATCTAAGGTTTGAATGGATTGAAAATTCAACCTAGAAGCGAAGTTATGAACTTTTAAGCAGTGTCTGGCCAGCTATTATACGGGTATATTTATTTTGAAAATATAAATTAAAGGTGTAGCAAGTAGGTATTGTTAGTTGATTTTAATTTCATTTGCGTATATTCAAGATGTACTATCCATTCAGAATAAATAGTTTTGTGAACGAGCAATTCTCAACCCATAATAATGAACCGGCAGGAAAAATCAACAAACAAGTTCTTACGCTATATCAAGCCGAAGATAGAACTTACAAGTCAGTAAAGAGAGTGATTAGTGATGAAGAAGCAGTTCATTATCTAACTGAATTTCTTGACTCCGTGACTACACCTGGACTGCCTGTACTTGAGTAAAAACTTAAAGTAGAAGCACCAATCATGCTGCGATTTAGTAGGAGTAATAAATCTCATGTTACGAAACATGAGTGCCCCAAAACTGTGCAACGGGTCACGACTCTGAGTTCGTGCTCTACACAGATATGCCATAGAGTCGGACATAATGACTGGATGTGGTATTGGGGATTCTGTGTGTATACCACGCATACCATTGATTCCAAGCCACTGTCTGTTTCCATTCAAACGATTGCAATATCCTGTCAGCGTGTGTTTTGCAATGACGGTAACTAAGTTGCAAGGGGGAACTTTATCTAACGCAGGAATTCTAGTTTGCCAGACCAAGTTTTCTCATATGGTCTGGTCAACTGTAGTTTACTTGCTCAAGAGTCTGAGGTTCCAACTGTTTGTTCTTCCGTGAACCTGAAGGACAGACAACTAATGTAGTGTACAGAGGCATTTGTTTAACACTGTAATAATAATAATAATGGTATTTTCGACTATTCTATAATTGCTATTGGTATTCTGGAATACTATGTAATAATCTCTGAATTTTTGAAAAGTACCCTTCAATGACGGGCAGGTTTGCTAGTAATAACCTCATTAGGACGTTTTTTTCATTCTTTGCTAAATACCATTTGTCATTCTGTAGAATGCCAGCGTTTCATACTTTTCCGGTAACAGAAAACACATCCAACAACACACAAATGCCCTTCAAAAAAAGCCAAAAAATAACATTGGAACCTCAAAACATATAAAACCGTCCAAATCTTGATATATTTTTTGATAAACACTATCTCAGTAAAGTAATAACATGTTTATTTTATTTGATTAAAACAAACAAATTGATATTTGATAAGTAAATGAAGGCCTTATCATTGTACATCAGTAAATACTTGAGATAATGTCAATTGCTAGTCATTATTGTGCGATAATGTTCTTATCACAGCTGTATTTAATAAGCGTGCGATTCCTCCAGTAATCTAAAGTTCATCTCGAAGTCATAGCTGTTTTTGATAAAAATGGAAGTCAAGAATTTCCTCCTTGGGTTTCTTTTTGGCTTAGTCATCGCAACAGAATCATGTAAGCTGACACTCACTATTGTTAACTTCTCCTGTGTCATTGCATTGCGCAGGGTTTTGTTTCTTTCTCGTCTATATGTTTACTCATTTCTCTATGCGACAATATTTAAGTTAAATTTCAAACTACAGTAGACTCTCATAGTATGTTACCTCATTATACGGGTAATACTCCGTACGAGCAGCCATTCGTAAGAACTTTTGTCTCATACTAGGAGTACGAGCCGCTCGATTGTACTCGTAAGTAATTCATAAGAACTTTTGTTTCATACGACGAGTACGAGCCACTCGCTTGTACTCGTAAGTAATTCGTAAGAGTAATTCATAAGAACGTTTGTCTCATACAACGAGTACGTGCCACTGGATTGTACTCGTAAGTAATTTGTAAGAACTTTTGTCTCATACGACGAGTACGTGCCACTCGATTGTACTCGTAAGTAATTCGTAAGAACTTTTGTCTAATACGACGAGTACGAGCCACTCGATTGTACTCGTAAGTAATTCGTAAGAGTAATTCGTAAGAACTTTTGTCTAAGACGACGAGTACGAGCCACTCGATTGTACTCGTAAGTAATTCGTAAGAGTAATTCGTAAGAACTTTTGTTTCATACAACGAGTACGAGCCACTCGATTGTACTCGTAAGTAATTCGTAAGAACTTTTGTTTCATACGACGAGTACGAGCCGCTCGATTGTACTCGTAAGTAATTCATAAGAACTTTTGTTTCATACGACGAGTACGAGCCACTCGCTTGTACTCGTAAGTAATTCGTAAGAGTAATTCGCAAGAACTTTTGTCTCATACGACGAATACGAGCCACTAGCTTCCCCACGCCTAGATTATCTCAGTTTTGAAGTTTACCACACAAATAAAACATTATTATTTATTGTTCAAAGAATATTATTCATACAACATGTGCAGTATTGTTAATATTTTCAAATGGAACGACTTCTGCTTAAAAATAAACAAAAAAAACGGTGTTTTAGGAATGGAACTGATTATTTATTGACATATTAATATCAATACGGAATACTGCTTCGTAATACGAGTATATCGTAATACGAGCTCGGTCTGGGAACGAATTAAACTCGTACTGAGAAATTCTACAGTGATTTGATTTAATAGAATTAGACTAACAAATGAAAATGACTATACTAATTTGTGTTATATACATAAAATAATATAACATATTTTTCTTTTTTATAAATTTTTGGTCCAGATTACGAGCCATTTACTTGTACTCGTAAGTAATTTGTAAGAACTTTTGTCTCATACTACGAGTACGAGCCACTCGCTTGTACTCGTAAGTAATTCGTAAGAGTAAGTCGTAAGAACTTTTGTCTCTTACGACAAGTACGAGCCACTCGCTTGTACTCGTAAGTAATTCGTAAGAGTAAGTCGTAAGAACTTTTGTCTCTTACGACAAGTACGAGCCACTCGCTTGTACTCGTAAGTAATTCGTAAGAGTAAGTCGTAAGAACTTTTGTTTCATACGACGAGTACGAGCCAACAATACAACACCTTTAAACCGACATTTCGTCTATATTTGTAGACATCTTCAGAGCTATATCAATACAGTATTTAATACAAATAACATGTTCTTTTGTACATTTTGCATAAAGTTTGAAACTATACGAAACCTCGATAAAAAAAAAAATAGTGCTATGGTCGAGATAAGGTATTCTGGTATTGGAGAAACCCCCTTAATCTTGTATAAATGAGTAACCAAGTATACTATATAACTTTTATTTAAGATTGTAGGGTAAAAAGCTAATGAAATGGTCTCCACATATAAACATTTATAAAAAGATTTCACATAAACACGTGAAATAACAATCAATGATCAAACCACAATAAGAAATGGGAAAACAAGACTAAGATCTTTCAACTGTAACAAGCGGTCTTCGTCAGAGTCAAAAACCCAACTGAACCGTTCAGTTGGGTTTTTGACTCTGACGAAGACAGCTTGTTACGGTTGAAAGATCTTAGTCTTGCTTTCCCATTTTCTTATTGTGGTTTGATCATATAAACATTTATACAAATAAACAACGCGTTTCGAACACATAGTGTTCTTCTTCAGGTGTCATCAAAGAGTTATCTATAGTATAAAGTTAATATCCTATTCCCAGTCAGCTGTACCACAGACACTCACCCTTAGGTTCATACTCTCTTCCTTATTTTATTTTTATTTTGTACACTATTTACTTTGTACTATAGATGACTCTCTGATGACATTGTATTTTTTAAGTTAATGTCTGAGGAAGAACACTACGTGTTCGAAACGCGTTGTTTATACGATTAAATTTTTATATGTGAAGACAAATTCATTAGCTTTTTACCCTACAATAAGTAAATACCATATAATAACTGATTACACTACGTTAGAATTTATATTTAAGATTATAAAAGTTTTTCATGGTTATACTCTTTCTGATATTACATCATCATCAGTTATTTGTAAACTATTCCACCATTTTGTTATAGTTGCCGTTCGAGTTGAGGACGGCTTTTCATCTCATCCATACCTCATGGGCTACCTAATGAAGGAAAGCTCAGCCAATCGTGTACTGCCGCAGAAGACGTTAGCAAAATCTGCCATGGATATGAGCGAATATGTCAAGTTTTATTTCTTCTCTTAGTAAGTACAATGTTTAAGTAGTTTTAATTAACTTATTAATTAATGACAAGCCAATTATTTTAACACTTTTGGCACCAATTTATCAGTATTTCCACTTGGTAGAACAGTACTATAGATGAAAGCCTGTTATTGTAAGTCAGGGTAGCCCACTGGCTTGCGTGCTTGCCTCTGGATCACATCATCATGGGTTCGCTTCTCATTCTGCCCTTCGATTTTCTTCACGTGGAAGTTGAACAGTCCGAACATTCCTTCCCTTGGAGAGAGTTCTCTTAGTCTGTACGATGTCAGGTACTCGTTAAAGATACCCTACTCTAAATACACTTGAGCAGGGCTAATTTAGGACCCCCAATGTAAAAAAATCTTTAGGTAGATGTAATATTTCTTTGAGGAATCACCTCAAAAGAGGTGTAACTTTGTAGCAGGCTCTCAACCTGTACAAAAAAAAAAAATAAAAACTAAAAAAAGTGGTTACTTTGTAAACAAACAAACTAAAATTAGGTCATTATATCATTGATTTAGGTTTGGTAAGGTTATATGGATTAGGTTAGGTTATGATAGGTTAGGTTGCAGTGGCTTTCCCACATGGGAACACATATAGGTCAAACATTTAGCCCTTTGAGATACCAGACAGTGACGATTGATTCTACATTGTGAGTCCTACATTTAAGTCTAATTCAAGTATATTTAGAGAGAGGTTTTTTAAACGAGTACCTGATATCGTACAGGTTAAGGGACCAACGGGTTAATGTCTTCACCGAGAGACGACAAAACAAATCAAGGGCCAGCATGGGTATCGAACCTGTGACCTACCAGTCCAGAGGCGAGCACTCTGCCATTGGTCTAACTAACCTGGCTCTCAAGAGATATTCTTTATCATAAATACATACTTATTGAATTTTTTTTTTTTTTAAATATAATTTTTTTTCTTTCTTCTAATTTTTTTAGCAAAATCCAAGATGATCCAGAAGAACTTTTTGTTGGAGATTATGATACACTTTCAAGTTCCAATTTCAACAGCTCCCAGAAAACTTACATCGTAATTCATGGATTTAGGAATGACGTCAACTCTGAAGCTATTCAAATGATTAAAAATGGTAATAATTAACAACTAATTAATTAATTAATACTGTTAAGTTTTCAATTTATATTACAAGTCATTCTTCAATTAGTATTTCATTGTTTCTTATGATAGAAGTGTAATATGATTATTAATATTAGAAATATAATACACCGTCTTACCTCGTACACTGCTGCTGTAGCTCTCTGACCGGTTTCGGGTGTCACCCATCTTCAATAACACTAGATCTAACGAGTCCCACTTTCTATTACATAACCTACCTACTTCCCAGTGCTGCCTAGATTTTATTATTTAATTATTTTAACACTATTTTATTTTATTTTAGTTACTATTATTTAGTCTAATTCTGTTTCTATTATTTTCGTCATTGTCAAGTCTGTCAAGTCGTCGCTTCATTTTCCTTAAGGGTTTAAATATAAGAGACATTTAAACATAAAGAATCGGGTAATCTAATAAATGAACAAGTAAATCATCAAAGCGATATATTATTTAAACCCTTAAAGAAAATGTAGCGACGAATTGACAGACTTGACAATTTCGAAAATAATAGAAAAAGAATTAGACTAAATATTAGAAACTAAAATAAAAATAAAATAGAGTTAAAATAATAAAATGTAGGTATTGTAGGTAAATGTTAGGAAGGTAGGTATATTGGGAAAGTAGGTAGGTTATATAATCAGAAAAGTAGGACACTTTAGATCTAGTCTTGTTGAAGATGGGTGACACCCGAAACCTGTCCGAGAGCTATAGCAGCATTATACAAGGTAAGACATTGTATTATATTTCTAATATTAATGATACTAACCTCTGTGGTAATGACGAAATGCATGAATGTAATATGATAGCTAAAATATTTTTGGGTTTGTTATTTTGTGCAGAGGGTGTTCCACTGTGTAGGCCTGTTGATTTGGTACAACGAAATTGCGCCTCAGAATACTGTCAAAAAATAATGGAATGTAATTAACTAGATAAGTTTTAAGGGAGGCAGGTTACCTGAGTGGTTAACGTACTCGCCTCTGGGCTGGTAAGCCTGGGGTTCGATTCCCACCTAGCCCTCGATTTATTTACGCAGGGGATGAATAAATCTGAGCACGTCGTTCCTCAAAGAGAACGCTAAGCCGTCGGTCCCGAGCCTGTACGATATCATGTAATCGTTAAAGATCTCTACTCGAAATGCTCTTGAGTTAAGCAAAATTTAGGACTGCGAATGTAGAATCTGTAGAATCTCCGATCAAACAAAAAGCCGTTAAACGGCTGACGTTATCACCCGTCAATTTATAGTTAAAACTTGGCAAGTTATAGTCGATCGAATGAGCCAGGGTAGCCCAGTGGATTGCATGCTCGCCTCTGGACTCCTATAACTGGGGTTATAGTTCGATTTAGTTATGAAGCCACGTACTATACGATTTTGAAAAAGGAAGACTACATACTAATCGTATTTGGTAATGAAATAGACACGTAATACAAAAATTAAATAGAGTTGCCAAGTATTATACTAGACCCATATATCAAATGCGCCGAAAAATGGTTGTGGAATTACGATTTTAAAAAACTGATATATTAAAAAAATTTAAGAAATTCCTTTAACTATGTTCATATAATCCATCTAAGTGACATTTCTCCAATATTATATAATAACATATCTTATTAGGAAATCAAGGTAGCCCAGTGGCTTGCGTGCTCGCCTCGACTTGTCTACAATATTATTTAACAACATATCTTATTAGGAGGTCACGGTAGCCCAGTGGCTTGCGTATTTGCCTCAACTTTTCTATAATATTATTTCATAACATATCTTATTAGGGAGTCAAGGTAGCTCAGCGGCTTGCATAATCGCCTCGACTTTTCTACAATATTATATAATAACATATCTTATTAGGGGGTCAGAGTAGCCCAGTGGCTTGCGTGCTCGCCTCGACTTTTCTCCAATATTATAAAATAACATATGTTATTAGGGAGTCAAGATAGCCCAGTGGCTTGCGTGCTCGCCTCGACTTTTCTCCAATATTATATAATAAGATATCTTATTAGGAGGTCAGAGTAGCCCAGTGGCTTGCGTGCTCGCCTCGACTTTTCTCCAACATTATATAATAACATATGTTATTAGGGGGTCAAGATAGCTCAGTGGCTAGCGTGCTCGCCTCTCGACTGGTACGTTCTGGGTTCAATACCCACTCTGGCCCTCGATTTATTCACTCATGTCATCCCTCAGAGAGGACTTTAAGCCGTCAGTCCCTCAGCCTGCGTGATCTTAGGACCTCGTAAAGATCCCCTACCCTAAATAACATATCTTATTAGGGGGTCAAGATAGCCCAGTGGCTTGCGTGCTCGCCTCTCGACTGGTACGTCCTGGATTCAATACCCACTCTGGCCCTCGATTTATTCACTCATGTCATCCCTCAGAGAGGACTTTAAGCCGTCAGTCCCTCAGCCTGTGTGATCTTAGGACCTCGTAAAGGTCCCCTACCCTAAATAATATATCTTATTAGGGGGTCAAGATAGCCCAGTGGCTTGCGTGCTCGCCTCGACTTTTCTCCAACATTATATAATAACATATGTTATTAGGGGGTCAAGAAGCTCAGTGGCTAGCGTGCTCGCCTCTCGACTGGTACGTCCTGGGTTCAATACCCACTCTGGCCCTCGATTTATTCACCAATGTCATCCCTCAGAGAGGACATTAAGTGATCTTAGAACCTCGTAAAGATCCCCTACCCTAAATAACATATGTTATTAGGGGGTCAAGATAGCTCAGTGGCTAGCGTGCTCGCCTCTCGACTGGTACGTCCTGGGTTCAATACCCACTCTGGCCCTCGATTTATTCACTCATGTCATCCCTCAGAGAGGACATTAAGTGATCTTAGAACCTCGTAAAGATCCCCTACCCTAAATAACATATGTTATTAGGGGGTCAAGATAGATCAGTGGCTAGCGTGCTCACCTCTCGACTGGTACGTCCTGGGTTCAATACCCACTCTGGTCCTCGATTTATTCACTCATGTCATCCCTCAGAGAGGACTTTAAGTGATCTTAGAACCTCGTAAAGATCCCCTACCCTAAATAACATATGTTATTAGGGAGTCAAGATAGCTCAGTGGCTAGCGTGCTCACCTCTCGACTGGTACGTCCTGGGTTCAATACCCACTCTGGTCCTCGATTTATTCACTCATGTCATCCCTCAGAGAGGACATTAAGTGATCTTAGAACCTCGTAAAGATACCCTACCCTAAATAACATATGTTATTAGGGGGTCAAGATAGCTCAGTGGCTAGCGTGCTCGCCTCTCGACTGGTACGTCCTGGGTTCAATACCCACTCTGGCCCTCGATTTATTCACCAATGTCATCCCTCAGAGAGGACTTTAAGCCGTCAGTCCCTCAGCCTGCGTGATCTTAGGACCTCGTAAAGGTCCCCTACCCTAAATAACATATGTTATTAGGGGGTCAAGATAGCTCAGTGGCTAGCGTGCTCGCCTCTCGACTGGTACGTCCTGGGTTCAATACCCACTCTGGTCCTCGATTTATTCACTCATGTCATCCCTCAGAGAGACATTAAGTGATCTTAGAACCTCGTAAAGATCCCCTACCCTAAATAACATATGTTATTAGGGAGTCAAGATAGCTCAGTGGCTAGCGTGCTCGCCTCTCGACTGGTACGTCCTGGGTTCAATACCCACTCTGGTCCTCGATTTATTCACTCATGTCATCCCTCAGAGAGGACATTAAGTGATCTTAGAACCTCGTAAAGATCCCCTACCCTAAATAACATATGTTATTAGGGGGTCAAGATAGATCAGTGGCTAGCGTGCTCACCTCTCGACTGGTACGTCTGGGTTCAATACCCACTCTGGTCCTCGATTTATTCACTCATGTCATCCCTCAGAGAGGACTTTAAGTGATCTTAGAACCTCGTAAAGATCCCCTACCCTAAATAACATATGTTATTAGGGAGTCAAGATAGCTCAGTGGCTAGCGTGCTCACCTCTCGACTGGTACGTCCTGGGTTCAATACCCACTCTGGTCCTCGATTTATTCACTCATGTCATCCCTCAGAGAGGACATTAAGTGATCTTAGAACCTCGTAAAGATCTCCTATAATAACATATGTTATTTAGGGAGTCAAGATAGCTCAGTGGCTAGCGTGCTCACCTCTCGACTGGTACGTCCGGGTTCAATACCCACTCTGGTCCTCGATTTATTCACTCATGTCATCCCTCAGAGAGGACATTAAGTGATCTTAGAACCTCGTAAAGATCCCCTACCCTAAATAACATATGTTATTAGGGGGTCAAGATAGCTCAGTGGCTAGCGTGCTCACCTCTCGACTGGTACGTCCTGGGTTCAATTACCCACTCTGGCCCTCGATTTATTCACTCATGTCATCCCTCAGAGAGGACATTAAGTGATCTTAGAACCTCGTAAAGATCCCCTACCCTAAATAACATATGTTATTAGGGGGTCAAGATAGATCAGTGGCTAGCGTGCTCACTCTCGACTGGTACTCCTGGGTTCAATACCCACTCTGGTCCTCGATTTATTCACTCATGTCACTCAGAGAGGACTTTAAGTGATCTTAGAACCTCGTAAAGATCCCCTACCCTAAATAACATATGTTATTAGGGAGTCAAGATAGCTCAGTGGCTAGCGTGCTCACCTCTCGACTGGTACGTCCTGGGTTCAATACCCACTCTGGTCCTCGATTTATTCACTCATGTCATCCCTCAGAGAGGACTTTTAAGTGATCTTAGAACCTCGTAAAGATCCCCTACCCTAAATAACATATGTTAATAGGGAGTCAAGATAGCTCAGTGGCTAGCGTGCTCACCTCTCGACTGGTACGTCCTGGGTTCAATACACTCTGGTCCTCGATTTATTCACTCATGTCATCCCTCAGAGAGGACATTTAAGTGATCTTAGAACCTCGTAAAGATCCCCTACCCTAAATAAAATATGTTATTAGGGAGTCAAGATAGCTCAGTGGCTAGCGTGCTCTACGACTCTAGACTGGTCCGGGTGGGGTTCAATACCCACTCTGGTCCTCGATTTATTCACTCATGTCATCCCTCAGAGAGGACATTAAGTGATCTTAGAACCTCGTAAAGATCCCTACCCTAAATAACATATGTTATTAGGGAGTCAAGATAGCTCAGTGGCTAGCGTGCTCACCTCTCGACTGGTACGTCCTGGGTTCAATACCCACTCTGGTCCTCGATTTATTCACTCATGTCATCCTCAGAGAGGACATTAAGTGATCTTAGAACCTCGTAAAGATCCCCTACCCTAAATAACATATGTTATTAGGGAGTCAAGATAGCTCAGTGGCTAGCGTGCTCACCTCTCGACTGGTACGTCCTGGGTTCAATACCCACTCTGGTCCTCGAATTTATTCACTCATGTCATCCTCAGAGAGGACATTAAGTGATCTTAGAACCTCGTAAAGATCCCCTACCCTAAATAACATATGTTATTAGGGAGTCAAGATAGCTCAGTGGCTAGCGTGCTCACTCTCGACTGGTACGTCCTGGGTTCAATACCCACTCTGGTCCTCGATTTATTCACTCATGTCATCCTCAGAGAGGACATTAAGTGATCTTAGAACCTCGTAAAGATCCCCTACCCTAAATAACATATGTTATTCGGGAGTCAAGATAGCTCAGTGGCTAGCGTGCTCACCTCTCGACTGGTACGTCCTGGGTTCAATACCCACTCTGGTCCTCGATTTATTCACTCATGTCATCCCTCAGAGAGGACATTAAGTGATCTTAGAACCTCGTAAAGATCCCCTACCCTAAATAACATATGTTATTAGGGAGTCAAGATAGCTCAGTGGCTAGCGTGCTCACCTCTCGACTGGTACGTCCTGGGTTCAATACCCACTCTGGTCCTCGATTTATTCACTCATGTCATCCCTCAGAGAGGACATTAAGTGATCTTAGAACCTCGTAAAGATCCCCTACCCTAAATAACATATGTTATTAGGGAGTCAAGATAGCTCAGTGGCTAGCGTGCTCACTCTCGACTGGTACGTCCTGGGTTCAATACCCACTCTGGTCCTCGATTTATTCACTCATGTCATCCCTCAGAGAGGACATTAAGTGATCTTAGAACCTCGTAAAGATCCCCTACCCTAAATAACATATGTTATTAGGGAGTCAAGATAGCTCAGTGGCTAGCGTGCTCACCTCTCGACTGGTACGTCCTGGGTTCAATACCCACTCTGGTCCTCGATTTATTCACTCATGTCAACCTCAGAGAGGACATTAAGTGATCTTAGAACCTCGTAAAGATCCCCTACCCTAAATAACATATGTTATTAGGGAGTCAAGATAGCTCAGTGGCTAGCGTGCTCACCTCTCGACTGGTACGTCCTGGGTTCAATACCCACTCTGTCCTCGATTTATTCACTCATGTCATCCTCAGAGAGGACATTAAGTGATTTAGAACCTCGTAAAGATCCCCTACCCTAAATAACATATGTTATTAGGGAGTCAAGATAGCTCAGTGGCTAGCGTGCTCACCTCTCGACTGGTACGTCCTGGGTTCAATACCCACTCTGGTCCTCGATTTATTCACTCATGTCATCCCTCAGAGAGGACATTAAGTGATCTTAGAACCTCGTAAGATCCCCTTCTAAAAAACATATGTTATTAGGGAGTCAAGATAGCTCAGTGGCTAGCGTGCTCACCTCTCGACTGGTACGTCCTGGGTTCAATACCCACTCTGGTCCTCGATTTATTCACTCATGTCATCCCTCAGAGAGGACATTAAGTGATCTTAGAACCTCGTAAAGATCCCCTACCCTAAATAACATATGTTATTAGGGGGTCAAGATAGCTCAGTGGCTAGCGTGCTCGCCTCTCGACTGGTACGTCCTGGGTTCAATACCCACTCTGGTCCTCGATTTATTCACTCATGTCATCCCTCAGAGAGGACATTAAGTGATCTTAGAACCTCGTAAAGATCCCCTACCCTAAATAACATATCTTATTAGGGGGTCAAGATAGCTCAGTGGCTAGCGTGCTCACCTCTCGACTGGTACGTCCTGGGTTCAATACCCACTCTGGTCCTCGATTTATTCACTCATGTCATCCCTCAGAGAGGACATTAAGTGATCTTAGAACCTCGTAAAGATCCCCTACCCTAAATAACATATGTTATTAGGGAGTCAAGATAGCTCAGTGGCTAGCGTGCTCACCTCTCGACTGGTACGTCCTGGGTTCAATACCCACTCTGGTCTCGATTTATTCACTCATGTCATCCCTCAGAGAGACATTAAGTGATCTTAGAACCTCGTAAAGATCCCCTACCCTAAATAACATATGTTATTAGGGGGTCAAGATAGCTCAGTGGCTAGCGTGCTCGCCTCTCGACTGGTACGTCCTGGGTTCAATACCACTCTGGTCCTCGATTTATTCACTCATGTCATCCCTCAGAGAGGACATTAAGTGATCTTAGAACCTCGTAAAGATCCCTACCCTAAATAACATATCTTATTAGGGGGTCAAGATAGCTCAGTGGCTAGCGTGCTCACCTCTCGACTGGTACGCTGGGTTCAATACCCACTCTGGTCCTCGATTTATTCACTCATGTCATCCCTCAGAGAGGACATTAAGTGATCTTAGAACCTCGTAAAGATCCCCTACCCTAAATAACATATGTTATTAGGGAGTCAAGATAGCTCAGTGGCTAGCGTGCTCACCTCTCGACTGGTACGTCCTGGGTCAATACCCACTCTGGTCCTCGATTTATTCACTCATGTCATCCCTCAGAGAGGACATTAAGTGATCTTAGAACCTCGTAAAGATCCCCTACCCTAAATAACATATGTTATTAGGGAGTCAAGATAGCTCAGTGGCTAGCGTGCTCACCTCTCGACTGGTACGTCCTGGGTTCAATACCCACTCTGGTCCTCGATTTATTCACTCATGTCATCCCTCAGAGAGGACATTAAGTGATCTTAGAACCTCGTAAAGATCCCCTACCCTAAATAACATATGTTATTAGGGAGTCAAGATAGCTCAGTGGCTAGCGTGCTCACCTCTCGACTGGTACGTCCTGGGTTCAATACCCACTCTGGTCCTCGATTTATTCACTCATGTCATCCTCAGAGAGGACATTAAGTGATCTTAGAACCTCGTAAAGATCCCCTACCCTAAATAACATATGTTATTAGGGAGTCAAGATAGCTCAGTGGCTAGCGTGCTCACCTCTCGACTGGTACGTCCTGGGTTCAATACCCACTCTGGTCCTCGATTTATTCACTCATGTCATCCCTCAGAGAGGACATTAAGTGATCTTAGAACCTCGTAAAGATCCCCTACCCTAAATAACATATGTTATTAGGGAGTCAAGATAGCTCAGTGGCTAGCGTGCTCACTCTCGACTGGTACGTCCTGGGTTCAATACACTCTGGTCCTCGATTTATTCACTCATGTCATCCCTCAGAGAGGACATTAAGTGATCTTAGAACCTCGTAAAGATCCCCTACCCTAAATAAAATATGTTATTAGGGAGTCAAGATAGCTCAGTGGCTAGCGTGCTCGCCTCTCGACTGGTACGTCCTGGGTTCAATACCCACTCTGGTCCTCGATTTATTCACTCATGTCATCCCTCAGAGAGGACATTAAGTGATCTTAGAACCTCGTAAAGATCCCCTACCCTAAATAACATATGTTATTAGGGAGTCAAGATAGCTCAGTGGCTAGCGTGCTCACCTCTCGACTGGTACGTCCTGGGTTCAATACCCACTCTGGTCCTCGATTTATTCACTCATGTCATCCCTCAGAGAGGACTTTAAGCCGTCAGTCCCTCAGACTGTGTGATCTTAGGACCTCGTAAAGGTCTCCTACCCTAAATACACATAAGTGGTATATATTTTATAATGTTCACTGTGTGCTATCACATTGAAATGTCAATATTCCTGTACGTGTTCTCTTGTGTGATTGCGACTATAACCTAACCTAACCTATCGTATTTAATCTCTTTATATTATAGACCATGACGTTTTCCTTTTCAGAACTAGTAGTTGCTGGGGAAAGCAACGTCATTGCCGTTGACTGGAGTAAAATAGCCGTGACTATCATGTACAACGTTGCGGCTGAAGAGACTCCTAACGTCGGAGCATATGTCAGTCAATTAATCCGGTTTTTGGTCTCCTCTGGAGCAAGTCTCTCCCAGTTTCACATCATTGGCCACAGTTTGGGAGCTCATGTTGCAGGACTAACAGGTTATCACCTCCTCCCGGACAAGATTCCAAGAATCACAGGTAAACTCCATCAAATACTTTTAACACATTTCTTTTTATACCTATTTTTGTTTTTATTTATAATAAAATTTAAAGTGCTACTATAGTATGCTACCTACCTCCGATTTTGTTATCTACCGCTTACGATATCATTTCATAGTGAACAACGCAGAATTCATCACAAGTATAACTGATGATGGTGAAATATTATAAAGTATTCGAGTATAACCAAGTATAACCAATCAATTTCTATAATCAGAACTCAAAGTGATAGAGTAAAGGATAGGGTTTGCGCACTGCTGGCTATTCGTGTATTCGCAATCACTAAGTGAATAAAATATTTTATATATATATATATATATATATATATATATATATTCGTATAGGTTGGCAGCAAATCTTCTTAGAGGCATATTTTGTTGATATCAACCGCAGCTTCGGCATTAACGACTTTCAAACTAAGCTGTTCCAGTCTCCTGACAGTCTTACGAATACAAGGTGGTAATTACCAAATAAGTTGCCCAAAGGACATTGAGACACTTTTTTGAAACACTTTAATAAATATGAACAATTTTAAGACATATATATATATATATATATATATATAAACTACGGTGGACCGTCGCTTCTCAAGTGCGCTTGATGTCCCCAGCTCTACTCTCCTGATGACGAACAACAGTTCGAAATATTGAATTCTGTAAGTCTTTTTTCTGTGTCTTTCTTTGTGTAATTTAAAGTTATAAATTTAAAGTTTATATATATATAATATATATATATATATATATTACTTCGAATAAAATGAAAGGTCCGTGTGGACAATAAACACTTTAACACATAGAAAAGAACACAGAAAGACACTACAGAACTCACTTCGATATTTCGACATCCGTCGTCATCAGGTAGAAGTGTGAAGTACTCGCGTTGAGAAGCAAACTGCTAATTGAGTAGCAGTTTGCTTCTCAACGCGAGTACTTCGCACTTCTACCTGATGACGACGGATGTCGAAATATCGAAGTGAGTTCTGTAGTGTCTTTCTGTGTTCTTTTCTATGTGTTAACGTGTATATATATATTAGTGTACTTCGGTAGCAGTCCTTCTTTTATACATGATTGGTTATACACGACTGAATATTGTCGGTCAATGAACTTCTTCTCCAACTTTTCAAGTTTGCGAAAAATTAATTTTTCGTTGTTTGAGAACAACGGTTCAGGAAGTGAATTCTTCTTGTCGGCGTGTTTCGGGTACGGGTCTCTTTATGTAGCCAAAAGTAAGGGGGGTGAGCGTTGATTGGCTGTTTTATTGCGGTTCTTCATTCTAGAACAAGCCAGCATTTTGTTTAACGCTTTTATTATAAATTTTTGTTTGTTATATTTTTTTACTTTTCCACATATTCTTTTTTGTCTATATACTCCATTTTTAGTTTGTATTTCACAAAATGAACCCCCCTTTCTTCTGCCATATAAAATGACAACAAACAAACATAGCATAGGTGTTTCAACGATTAAAAACATTGCTTTGTCTTATACAGGTTTAGACCCTGCACTACCTGAGTTCACAAATAATCCACCTGACAGCCGGCTAGACGTGTCTGATGCACTGTTTGTCGACTGCATTCATACCTGCGGAGGCTACCTCGGCATGGAAACACCAATCTGTTCTGCAGACTTCTACCCTAATCTCGGCTCCAACCCACAACCAGGCTGCCCTTATTACGACATCTGTAAGTATTTATATATTTTGTTCAATTTGTATCGGCAATAGGTTTTTTTTTTTTAAATTTTTATTTGATTACCTGAAAGATACAATAGATCCTCTGTAATCAGATAATACGAGTAAAGCGTTATATCAGATAATTCGTAAATTAACTGATAATAAGGAGGGGACAGGGTTAGTGGAGTAGCAACTATTTTTGCCACCCGGGGGGGATGTGCCCCCCCCCCCCAATTGGGTCGGGTGTAAGGTTTGCTGCTCTGAGTGGTTGTAAAATTGCGCCCCTTCCCCAATTGGGTCGGGTGTAAGATTTGCTGCTCTGAGTGGTTGTAAATTGCGCCCTTCCCCAATTGGGTCCGGTGTGTAAGATTTGCTGCTCTGAGTGGTTGTAAAATTGCGCCCCCCCCCTATTGCGTCGGGTGTAAGGTTTGCTGCTCTGAGTGGTTGTAAAATTGCGCCCCTTCCCCAATTGGGTCGGGTGTAAGATTTGCTGCTCTGAGTGGTTGTAAAATTGCGCCCCCCCCTATTGCGTCGGGTGTAAGGTTTGCTGCTCTGAGTGGTTGTAAAATTGCGCCCCTTCCCCAATTGGGTCGGGTGTAAGGTTTGCTGCTCTGAGTGGTTGTAAAATTGCGCCCCTTCCCCAATTGCGTCGGGTGTAAGGTTTGCTGCTCTGAGTGGTTGTAAAATTGCGCCCCTTCCCCAATTGGGTCGGGTGTAAGATTTGCTGCTCTGAGTGGTTGTAAAATTGCGCCCCCCCTATTGCGTCGGGTGTAAGGTTTGCTGCTCTGAGTGGTTGTAAAATTGCGCCCCTTCCCCAATTGGGTCGGGTGTAAGATTTGCTGCTCTGAGTGGTTGTAAAATTGCGCCCCCCCCCTATTGCGTCGGGTGTAAGGTTTGCTGCTCTGAGTGGTTGTAAAATTGCGCCCCTTCCCCAATTGGGTCGGGTGTAAGATTTGCTGCTCTGAGTGGTTGTAAAATTGCGCCCCTTCCCCAATTGGGTCGGGTGTAAGATTTGCTGCTCTGAGTGGTTGTAAAATTGCGCCCCTTCCCCAATTGGGTCGGGTGTAAGTTTGCTGCTCTGAGTGGTTGTAAAATTGCGCCCCCCCCATTGTCGTGTAAGGTTTGCTGCTCTGAGTGGTTGTAAATTCGCCCCTTCCCCAATTGGGTCGGGTGTAAGTTTGCTGCTCTGAGTGGTTGTAAAATTCGCCCCCCCCATTGGTCGGGTGTAAGGTTTGCTGCTCTGAGTGGTTGTAAATTGCGCCTTCCCCATTGGGTCGGGTGTAAATTGCTGCTCTGAGTGGTGTAAATGCGCCTCCATGGTCGGGTGTAAGTTTGCGCTGGTGGTTGTAAATTGCGCCCCTCCCATGGTGTGTAAGATTGCGCCTGAGTGGTGTAAATTGCGCCCATGGTGGTAAGTTTGCTGCTCTGGTGGTTGTAAAATTGCGCCCCTCCATTGGTCGTGTAAATTTGCTGCTCTGAGTGGTTGTAAAATTGCGCCTCCCCATTGGTCGGGTGTAAGTTTGCTGCTCTGAGTGGTTGTAAAATTGCGCCCCCCCCATTGTCGGTGTAAGTTTGCTGCTCGAGTGTTTAAAATTGCCCCCTCCCCATTGGTCGGTGTAAGTTTGCTGCTCTAGTGGTGTAAAATTGCCCCCTCCCATGTCGTGTAAGTTGTCTCTGAGTGGTTGTAAAATTCGCCCCCCCCATTGGCGTGTAAGTTTGCTGCTCTGAGTGGTTGTAAAATTCCCCCTCCATGTCGGGTGTAAGTTTGCTGCTCTGAGTGGTTGTAAAATTGCGCCCTCCCCATTGGTCGTGTAAGTGCTGCTCGATGTTAAATGCGCCCCCCCCATGGTCGTGTAAGTTTGCTGCTCTGAGTGGTGTAAAATTGCGCCCCCCATTGGTCGTGTAGTTTGCTGCTCTGAGTGGTTTAAATTGCGCCCTCCCATGGTGAAGATTGCGCTTTGGTTGAATTCCCCCCCATTGTCGTGTAAGTTCTGTCTGAGTTTAAATTCCCTCCCAATTGTCGTTAATTTGCTCTGTGTTTAATCCCTTCCCATGGTCGTGTAATTGGCTCTGAGTGTTAAATCGCCCTCCCATTGTGTGTAAGTTGCTGCTGTGAAATTGCCCTCCCATTGTGTGTAGTTGTTTATGTTAAATCCCCTCCCATTGGTGGTTATTTGCTTATGTTTAAAATGCGCCTCCCATTGGCGGTTATTGTCTTATGTTTAATGCCCCCCATTGTGTGTAGTTCCCAGTTAAAATGCCCTCCCATGGTCGGGTGTAAGATTTGCTGCCTCTGAGTGGTTGTAATTGCCGCCCCTCCCCAATTGGGTCGGGTGTAAGGTTTGCTGCTCTGAGTGGTTGTAAAATTGCGCCCCTTCCCCAATTGGGTCGGGTGTAAGATTTGCTGCTCTGAGTGGTTGTAAAATTGCGCCCCTTCCCCAATTGGGTCGGGTGTAAGGTTTGCTGCTCTGAGTGGTTGTAAAATTGCGCCCCTTCCCCATTGGTCGGGTGTAAGGTTTGCTGCTCTGAGTGGTTGTAAAATTGCGCCCCTTCCCCAATTGGGTCGGGTGTAAGATTTGCTGCTCTGAGTGGTTGTAAAATTGCGCCCCTCCCCAATTGCGTCGGGTGTAAGGTTTGCTGCTCTGAGTGGTTGTAAAATTGCGCCCCTTCCCCAATTGGGTCGGGTGTAAGGTTTGCTGCTCTGAGTGGTTGTAAAATTGCGCCCCTTCCCCAATTGCGTCGGGTGTAAGGTTTGCTGCTCTGAGTGGTTGTAAAATTGCGCCCCTTCCCCAATTGGGTCGGGTGTAAGATTTGCTGCTCTGAGTGGTTGTAAAATTGCGCCCCCCCCTATTGCGTCGGGTGTAAGGTTTGCTGCTCTGAGTGGTTGTAAAATTGCGCCCCTTCCCCAATTGGGTCGGGTGTAAGATTTGCTGCTCTGAGTGGTTGTAAAATTGCGCCCCCCCCTATTGCGTCGGGTGTAAGGTTTGCTGCTCTGAGTGGTTGTAAAATTGCGCCCCTTCCCCAATTGGGTCGGGTGTAAGGATTTGCTGCTCTGAGTGGTTGTAAAATTGCGCCCCTTCCCCAATTGGGTCGGGTGTAAGATTTGCTGCTCTGAGTGGTTGTAAAATTGCGCCCCTTCCCCATTGGTCGGGTGTAAGTATTTGCTGCTCTGAGTGGTTGTAAAATTGCGCCCCTTCCCCAATTGGGTCGGGTGTAATGATTTGCTGCTCTGAGTGGTTGTAAAATTGCGCCCCTTCCCCAATTGGGTCGGGTGTATAGATTTTGCTGCTCTGAGTGGTTGTAAAATTGCGCCCCTTCCCCTATTGCGTCGGGTGTAAGGTTTGCTGCTCTGAGTGGTTGTAAAATTGCGCCCCTTCCCCAATTGGGTCGGGTGTAAGATTTGCTGCTCTGAGTGGTTGTAAAATTGCGCTCCCTCCCCTAATTGCGTCGGGTGTAAGGTTTGCTGCTCTGAGTGGTTGTAAAATTGCGCCCCTTCCCCAATTGGTGTCGGGTGTAAGATTTGCTGCTCTGAGTGGTTGTAAAATTGCGCCCCCCACTATTGCGTCGGGTGTAAGGTTTGCTGCTCTGAGTGGTTGTAAAATTGCGCCCCTTCCCCAATTGGGTCGGGTGTAAGGTTTGCTGCTCTGAGTGGTTGTAAAATTGCGCCCCTTCCCCAATTGCGTCGGGTGTAAGGTTTGCTGCTCTGAGTGGTTGTAAAATTGCGCCCCTTCCCCAATTTGGGTCGGTGTAAGATTTGCTGCTCTGAGTGGTTGTAAAATTGCGCCCTCTCCCCTATTGCGTCGGGTGTAAGATTTGCTGCTCTGAGTGGTTGTAAAATTGCGCCCCTTCCCCAATTGGGTCGGGTGTAAGATTTGCTGCTCTGAGTGGTTGTAAAATTGCGCCCCTTCCCCAATTGGGTCGGGTGTAAGATTTGCTGCTCTGAGTGGTTGTAAAATTGCGCCCCCCCCCCTATTGCGTCGGGTGTAAGGTTTGCTGCTCTGAGTGGTTGTAAAATTGCGCCCCTTCCCCAATTGGGTCGGGTGTAAGATTTGCTGCTCTGAGTGGTTGTAAAATTGCGCCCCTTCCCCAATTGGGTCGGGTGTAAGATTTGCTGCTCTGAGTGGTTGTAAAATTGCGCCCCTTCCCCAATTGGGTCGGGTGTAAGATTTGCTGCTCTGAGTGGTTGTAAAATTGCGCCCCTTCCCCAATTGGGTCGGGTGTAAGATTTGCTGCTCTGAGTGGTTGTAAAATTGCGCCCCGTCGGTGTAAATTTCGCCCACCCCATTGGGTCGGGTGTAAGATTTGCTGCTCTGAGTGGTTGTAAAATTGCGCCCCTTCCCCAATTGGGTCGGGTGTAAGATTTGCTGCTCTGAGTGGTTGTAAAATTGCGCCCCCCCCTATTGCGTCGGGTGTAAGGTTTGCTGCTCTGAGTGGTTGTAAAATTGCGCCCCTTCCCCAATTGGGTCGGGTGTAAGATTTGCTGCTCTGAGTGGTTGTAAAATTGCGCCTCCCCCTATTGCGTCGGGTGTAAGGTTTGCTGCTCTGAGTGGTTGTAAAATTGCGCCCCTTCCCCAATTGGGTCGGGTGTAAGGTTTGCTGCTCTGAGTGGTTGTAAAATTGCGCCCCTTCCCCAATTGCGTCGGGTGTAAGGTTTGCTGCTCTGAGTGGTTGTAAAATTGCGCCCCTTCCCCAATTGGGTCGGGTGTAAGGTTTGCTGCTCTGAGTGGTTGTAAAATTTCGCCCCTTCCCCAATTGGGTCGGGTGTAAGGTTTGCTGCTCTGAGTGGTTGTAAAATTTCTCCCCTTCCCCAATTGGGTCGGGTGTAAGGTTTGCTGCTCTGAGTGGTTGTAAAATTGCGCCCCTTCCCCAATTGGGTCGGGTGTAAGATTTGCTGCTCTGAGTGGTTGTAAAATTGCGCCCCCCCCCCTCCCCTATTGCGTCGGGTGTAAGATTTGCTGCTCTGATTGGTTGTAAAATTCCCCCCCCCCCCCCCTTCCATCACTGATTCTTGATAATCGGTTAACTTTCGAAATTCTAGAAAGTTATCAAAGTATTTATTCATAGAATTACAATCAAGGATCTAATTTTAGACTGCTGTTATTAATCCCAGACTTACATCTTATTATGGTACAGTTCTCGTATATATGTAGAGCCATCATGAAAAGAAAATCTAAGATTTTTCAAAACAAAAACGAATCAATTCAATTCATAAAAAAAAGTGTTATATTAAATTGACTGGCCTGGAAAACAAATATTGTTATCTTTGAAAAAACTAATTGTAAAAAATTTTAAGTAAATTTATTTTTAATTTTCTAATATTACAATTGGAAAAATTTGTTATAATAAATCTATTTTTATTTTGCAAATATTATAGTTATAAAATTTGTTTAAAAACAGTATTATACGCATAAAACATAAAAACTATGACGACATTAAAAACCAAATTCTTTTTTTTTGTTACATTTTTATTATTTTAATGTTTTCCTTTTTTTTTGTATTTTCACCCCCTTAAAATGCCTCCCCCTCCCATTGCTTCATCACTGGCCAGGGTAGCCCTGTGGTGAAGTGATTTCCCCCTGTGGTCTGGTATGTCTGGTATGCTCTCTATTCATACATACAGAAGGATCAAACATTCTGATCATGTTTTCCCTCAGAGAGGATGTTAAGCCGTCGGTACCGAGCCTGTACGATGTCAGTTACTTGTTAAAGATCTTCTATTCTAAATACACTTGAGTTAAGCAATATTTAAGACTCCCAATGTAGAATCATTCTTCATTAATGTTTCGTTGTGAGGCCTCCACTGAAGCCTAACCTAATCTATACTTCAGTGACTTGCAAATCAGGGGAAGAAGTGCCTCCTCTGTCGTCATGAGAGGACAAATAACACGAGTTATTATATTTGTACTCTGTACTATGACTTTGGTTCAGTATTTTCACCAGTGGTGGGATTCAATTTTTTTTAAGAACTGGTTCGCGCGAACCGGTGCTTAAAATATTATGAGTTCGGAAACTAAATTGTTTAGTTATATATATATCCGAAAGCTTGTACGTATTTTTATTTAGTTTGTTAATTTAGTGATTAAAACAGAGATTAAAATTTAGTTTTTCGTGTTTGACCTATGTTTATTGTGTGTGTTAATGTCTTTTGCTAACCTTCTTTGGAAGCTACCAGAGTCTCACCGCAAAGTGATACGAAAACTAGAGAGTGTCAACAAGAAACTGGTCAATGCAGAAGCTGCTGCTTATTTTAATAACATATGCTTAAGGGAAGACCTGCTGCCATTGTACACACACACATTATATATATATATATATATATATAGGCTATGAATTAAATACCACAATAAACAATATAAATTAATTAAAATGCTCTAAGGCCTTTCTTCAAAACATCATCAGAGAGCTAAATGAAACAACCAAAAAAAATAATAACAAGTTAACCTGGTTGACTGAAGTCTTCAGGATTGCTGGTATCCCTGTCTGAATTTAATGTTCTTAAACTTAAAGGAGTCTTGATCTGCTTACTTATTTCTTTTATTAATATTTCATCTAATTTGTAAAGTCCCGGATTATTATTCATTATAGTCCCATAGCTTATATGTATATAGGTTACACATATATGCATGCGCAAATTACGTTGTCATACATGCACAAGTTACGTCAGTCACTCGACACTTGTATTGTTTGATAGTGGGCTAATTAATACAGGTCTGAATAGGGGGTTTACGTAATTTTAACAACCGGTTCGCCGAACTCATAATATTTTAAGCACCGGTTCGCAACGAACCGGCTGAAATCCCAACACTGATTTTGACCATTTTTTGTAGAAAAAAATGGCAGAAAATTGTATTTCCTGTTTAAATAAACGTAGTTTCCTTGGGAGACGAGTGGTTAGGCATGGACAGCACGAACCTCTCTTCAGATTGCAATCAATTGCAATCATTCACAAAGCGGTTTGAGCGATTGTAAATATCGCGTGCTTTGTTCCCGTTTCTGTGATGGTCTAACTTGGCCCATTTAATATTACAGTACAACCTTGTTGTACGAGTTTAATTCGTTCCCAGACTCGTAAAAGCTCGTTCCCAAGTATAAGGCTCAGTTATAATTAATTCGTTCCCAAGCTCGTAAAGCGATTTACTAGTATTACGAAGCAAATTTTTCGCACTGAAATTAATATGAAAATTAATAATCCGTCACACAGTCAAAATGCCTGTTTTTAAATTTAGTTTTTAAACATAAAAGGTGCAATATGATAGTTGAGGACACTTTGATGTAATAAAAGTATACGTGTTCTTTTCCATGGTTTTTGGTAATAAACTGTATGTATGTATATAATTTCTGTGATGGTCTAACTTGGCCCATTTAATATTACAGTAGAACCTTGTTGTACGAGTTTAATTCGTTCCCACACTCGTAAAAGCTCGTTCCCAAGTATAAGGCTCAGTTATAATGAATTCGTTCCCAAGCTCGTAAAGCGATTTACTATAACACGCATGTGGGTAATATTTACATCTTATTGAAAATGCTTGGCTTAAGACAGGCAACTACCTCATAAGGCAAGGAACATCTTATTTGCTCATATTCTCTCATCCTGTTCTATTTTATGTTTATAAATCTGACTTATGAGTCAGTGTCTCCCCTAAAAACGATACCTCTCTGCTATACATGTTATTAACCGTTTTATTTTCTTTCTCTGCAGTTGGAGTATGCAGCCATAGAAGATCAGTGGAATATTTCTCAGAGTCTATCAAGAAAGGACATTATTTTCATGCGAAACAATGCAAAAATATACCCAGTAAGGAACTGACTGACTGTACTGCTTCTGGAGCTCTTATGGGGGAACCAGCCTCACCAAGGTGACCAAGCTGTTTATATATATATATATATGATCAAACCACAATAAGAAATGGGAAAACAAGACTAAGATCTTTCAACCGTAACAAGCAGTCTTCGTCAGAATCAAAAACCCAGTTTCAGTTGGGTTTTGACTCTGACGAAGACCGCTTGTTACGGTTGATAGATCTTAGTCAGTTGGGTTTTTGACTCTGACGAAGACCGCTTGTTACGGTTGAAAGATCTTAGTCTTTTCTTATTGTGGTTTGATCATTGATTGTTATTTCATGTGTTTATTTGAAATCTTTATATATATATATATTTACGATTAATTACTTTCCTCGTGTACTTTTCAAGGGACCGGAATAATTTTCTTGCGTCTTCTTTTAAGATTATTCCAGTCCCTTGAAAAGTACACGAGGAAAATAATTAATCGTAAATATGGTATAATATTTAATCGAACCTGCATAAATGAAGGATTCCTTCCTAAAATATACCAATATATATACATTAATATATTTTGGTAGCAGTCCTTCGGATATACATGCTTTGTTGAACACGACAGAGTAGTTCCTGTCTATAAGTTTCTTCTCGAGAACTTCTATTTGCCGAAAAACAGCTTTTTCGTTGTTAGAACAACGGAATTAAAACAACAATTGCTGACCACCTCAACCGTTGTTCTAACAACGAAAAAGCTGTTTTTCAGCAAATAAAAGTTCTCGAGAAGAAACTTATAGACAGGAACTACTCTGTCGTGTTCAACAAAACAATAGATATTGTAAACATTAAAACTATCCAAAAGGACAACAAACGTTTCACGATGAATCACAAACACAGATCTAAGGAACAAACACACTTACTGTCTCTAATTTTCGGTTGAACCGTCATGAGGAGAGTTGAGAAAGGGACACCAAGCGCACTTGTAAAGTGCGGTCTCCAACCGTCGCTTCACAAGTGCGCTTGGTGTCCCTTTCTCAACTCTCCTGATGACGGCTCAACCGAAAATTAGAGACAGTAAGTGTGTTTGTTCCTTTGATCTGTGTTTGTGATTCATCGTGAAACGTATATATATATTGGTATATTTTACAAATTCCACCATATTTTTTTAATCATATAAAAAAAAAATATTTCCAATAAAATGTTAAATACTATATCATAATACATGTCTCTTTAAAGTTGGCATAAATTATTATACTATTTTTTTTTAAAAAAAATTATTATAATTTCAGGTTTGAAGGAATATTCTACGTGGAAACTAAAGAGAAGTATCCATATGCTATGAATGTTGCCAATGAGACTGCATAAAGTACATACCATTGTTATATCTTAGAATTAAGCTTACGTAAAGACGCTTCTTATATGTATTATATATATAGTTTATAATTCTTCATATATATGTATTGTTAATAATCTCTCTCTTTTGATTTAAGTGATTTTAATTTATTAATAATAATAATTTTGTGTTGTTTGTATTTTTAAATTTATTTTTTTTAATAAGAAATTGTTTATAAATTGTTGTTTTTTTTGTATATCATCAATATTCCCTGAGAGAGGCTTGACAGATTGACATTGACAAACTGAGACGTTTTCAATGAAAATATAAACGTTGAACATGAACAACTGAGGGAGTCCTTCAATCAATTTTATTTTGTTTCTATTTAACGGTCCATATTTTTATCAATATATATATATATATATATATATATATATATAACACTATTTTTCTTTCTTAACGAGCTTTGGTCTAGCTTCAATAATGGAACACCTTTAAGCCGACGTTTCGTCTATATTTGTTGCCCTGAAGATGTCTACAAATATAGATGAAACGTCGGAATAAAGGTTTTGCATTATTGAAGCTAGACCAAACCTCGATAAAAAAGAAAAATAGTGTTAAATATATGTGGTCGAGATTGGAAAAGATTCATATATATATACATGTTTTGTTAAACACGACAGAGTAGTTCCTGTGTATAAGTTTCTTCTGGAGAACTTCGATTTGCCAAAAAACAGAATTTTAACAAAACATGTATATCCTACTACTACTGCTACCAAAGTACACTAATATATATATGTATATATATTAGTGTATTTGGGGAGCAGGCCTTCATCTATACAAGTTTTGTTAAAACTTATGCCTATTTCCAATTTCACTCTTTTTCGGGTTAATATATATATATATATATATATATATATATATATATATATATAAGATTTCACATAAACATGTGAAATAACAATCAATGTTTAAACCACAATAAGAAATGGGAAACTGAAATCGTTCAGTTGGGTTTTTGACTCTGACAAAGACCGCTTGTTACGGTTGAAAGATCTTAGTCTTGTTTTCCCATTTCTTATTGTGGTTTAAACATTGATATATATATAAACTATATTGACACAAAGAACACTTAGAAATGAAACAGAAACTCACTATATATTTCGATGTCCTCGTTTTTATCTTCCTGATGACGAGGACATCGAAATATATAGTCAGTTTCTGTATCATTTCTGAGTGTTCTTTGTGTCAATATAGTGTATTTAGTTCGTGGAATCGTTTCATTTAATTGGTTTCTTGTGAACTGTTCACCATCTTTGAAGTTATATATATATATACCATGATAAACGAAAAACGGTCCGGTAGGACAGATAACAATTAAAATAAGCAGTGACACATAAACTGAAACACAACAAAGACTCACTTTTCAATATTTCGACCGCCATTACGGTCGAAATATTGAAAAGTGAGTCTTTGTTGTGTTTCAGTTTATGTGTCACTGCTTATTTTAATTGTTATATATATATATATATATATATATATCAGTTCACAAACGAAGAAAAGCAACACACAGAGAAAGAGACACACTTACAAACTCAAATTTTCTCCTGAATGGCGTGCTTGGTCGCCCATTCTCTCTTTTCTCCTGAAGACGGATCATCCGAAAATTTGAGTTTGTAAGTGTGTCTCTTTCTCTGTGTGTTGCTTTTCTTCGTTTGTGAACTGATTTGCGTCCAGTTTGGATCGTTTTTTCGAATTTTAAGTGGATATATATACTTTTTCGTTGGAAATACGATCCAAAACGGACAAATATAGTTCAATATAGACAAAGAAACATAGAGAAATCAAAAGAACACACTTACAGTCTCTAATTTTTGGTTTGAACCGTCTTCAGGAGAGATAAGAGAGGGAAACCAAGCGCACTGGTTCAGAGACGGTTGGAGACCTTACCCAACGTTTTAAGTGACTATAGACTTAAAACAAAGGTAAAGAAGTAATACAATCATATTTCTATTAGAAATTGACATGGAATATATATATACTTATACAGGGTTTTAAAAAAAAGAGTTAAATTTGTTTGGCGGGCCGGATTTGGCCCGCGGGCCAGAGTTTGGAGACCCCTGTCCTATACCAAGGGATCGGATCACCTGCTATACTTGTGAAATTTATTGATATTTTTTTACATTGTTTATATTGACTTAGTCATTTTTTTTAATGAATCTACTGAGATAAAATTGATGTTTGTTCAAGAAAAATGGCGTTAAATAAATAATTTATTAACTTATATGAGGTATAAGAGGAATAATATTTTTATATGTAAAAAAAACACTGCCAATGAACATAAATTTCTCTTGCTTTCCATGGTATGATGAATTTGCAAGATATTATGTAGTATGATATAGAATAATAAACATATATATTGATAAGTGGATCATTCGCCCCAAGTGGGGCCATGCAGCTAGATTCGCAGGCTGCATTGGCTTATATATATATATATATATACTGTGGTACCTCAGGATACGAGTTTAATTCGTTCCGTAACCTTGCTCGTATGTCAATTTACTCGTATCTCAAAGCAATTTTCATTATCTCAAAACAATTGAAATGCCATTAATCCATTCCAGCCGCAAACATACTTACCCCTAATTGGTTTTTTATGTGATTTTGAATAAGAAAAATGGATTTATAAATGACAAATATTGTATAAAAACATAATAAAAGAGAATGTAGAGGTGGTTAGAAAAAACTGGTTAAAAAACTGGTTTTAATAAGTTTAGGATATATGTAATTAGTATTTTGGTTATTTAAATTTAACTTAGACATAACTTAAATGCCACTGTATACAGTAGCTTTGCAGGATTAAAAAAAAACTGGCCAAGGAGGTTTGTTTCTTCCTCCCTTTCAGAATGCTACGGAAATGAGTTAGGCAAGTTTCATTAAATAGATCCGATGCACGACCAGTTGCAACTTTTTCGGGGGTTTCTTTGCCATAACTGTGAAACTCTCTCCCACATTCCCAAGATCTTCCAATTTTCAAAGGTAAACTGAGAACTGGTGGGCCGTAGGCGGCATTGTAGAAAAAAGAAATGTACATATTTATAAATGACCTGATACTACAATTGGCTGTTCCTCTTATCTAAAATTTCACTCGTATTTCAAAACGAAATTTCGCTCATTTGACAGCTCGTATCTCAAATAACTCGTATGTTGGGGCACTCTTATTCCGAGGTACCACTGTATGTAAAAAGATTTCACATAAACACGTGAAATAACAATCAATGATCAAACCACAATAACAAAATGGGAAAACAAGTCTAAAACAAGACTTTCAACCGTAACAAGGGGTCTTCGTCAGAGTCAAAAACCCAATTGAGTTTGTTCTTTCAACCGTTGTTACTCTCTCCCTCCCTCCCTCTCCCCCCTCTCTATCTATCTGTCTCTCTCTGCCCCCCCTCTCTCTCTCTTTGTCTGTCTCTCTCTCACTGCCCCCCTCTCCCTCTCTCTCTCTCCTTCTCTCTCTCTCCCTCTCCCTCCCGCTGTTACGGTTGAAAGATAGATCTTAGTCTTGTTTTCCCATTTTCTTATTGTGGTTTGACCATATATATATATATATATATATATAAAACGATTTCACATAAACACGTGAAACAACAATCAATGATCAAACCACAATAAGAAAAAGAGTCAGTTGGGTTTTTGACTCTGACGAAGACCGCTTGTTACGGTTGAAAGATCTTAGTCTTGTTTTCCCATTTCTTATTGTGGTTTGATCATTGATATATATATTATATTATATATATATATATATATACATGAGTCGTTATCAGCCTTTGGAGCGATTCACTTCTTTTCCTGAAGACGAGGACATCGAAATATAGTAGTGAGTTCAGTGGTTTCCTTTCTATGTGTTCTTTTTTAAATTCTAGTTTATATATATATATATATATATATATATATATATATATATCTACAGGTTCTCTGAACCAGGGGCAAAACAGGCCACTGACCTTACCTATAGCTGAGCAGGTTCAGTAGGACCTTTGGTCCGGAGTTTGATCCGAAACTCTTAAAATAAGTCGGTATTATGGCGGGGGCCCATGGAGGTGTTCTCTCTCCATCATGCCAACTGAGGTCAGACTCGTAGTGGCTGTTTGTTCTAACCCATGTTGGGTAAGACCCCGTTGTGGTCGATGTGTAAGAAGCAGTAACTTCTCGGGAGGATGCCTTGCTTGGCACCATGGGGAGCTGGAGACCACGTGTGGGAACAGGCCTTGAACTCAGCTGATTGATTGGACTGTTCAACTGGTACTTGCCTGGGTATCTCAGAGTGGGGGTGATTAGATAATACCTCTTACAGCACGTTTATCTTCAATACAGGTGGCGTTTATCGAACAAGAGATTTATAATCTTTCTCGATGATTCGTTTTCACTTAATGTACTGAGACTCCTCCCAATGACGCCCTCATGGGGTTCAATAAACTACTACATATTAGCAAGCCCTCGTCCTGGACTAACATGCATTGCTCTCTTCGTATAACACAATCTAGGAAGGTCCTAAAACTGTACCGGTGGAAGCCTATCCATTTGATAACTAGATCAATCACTATCTGTACTTCT